>CM022299.1:40158401-40572730 GCA_011799875.1 Thinopyrum elongatum | reverse complement strand
TCACACCGATAAGAACAGATGTGACTTGATTTTATGCCTGCCGATGATGTTGCTCTGAGGCTCCTCTCTGGGATTTGATGCTACAGATGCTACACTTCTCATGATCCTATGATGATCTAGTCCTAGCACTTCTAGGCTATTTGAGGACATCTCCCCCAAAATCCTACCTTGGGGGTGTTCTATTGCTTGTTCTTCTGGCCATGTGTCTATTTGACTTGGGATATTTTATAGAACTGCCTTTGCTGACTTGGAGTGCTTTATTTACATATTTGGTAATGCTCCTACAAAGAATATGCAAATAAAATGTATGTATGTTTTGGTGATATTATAACATGAACATTTTGAATATGGATGGATGGATGAACATTTTTGTAGTAGATGATGATGATGATGTATGAAAACTTGGTCAATTTTTTTTGTAGTAGATGATGATGATGATATGATGATATATGAAAACTTGGTCAATTTTTTCTGTTGTAATTTTGTTCGATGATATATGATGATATATGAAAACTTGATGATATGATGATATACTTTATGTTTTGATGTTTTAGATGTTTTATTGAGTAGGAATTTTTGATGTTTTAGATGTATATATGTATGTTTTGATGTTTTAATGTATTAAAAGTTTGTCATATTGAAAAAAGTTTGAATGTTGCTTATTTCAAGATGCAATATTTGATCCAATGTAACTAGATGCAATAATTTTGATCATATGTCAAAGTTTGAATTTTGACATATGCAACATTTGATCATATATCAAAGTTTGATCATATGTCAAAGTTTGAATTTTGACATATGCAACATTTGATCATATGTCAAAGTTTAATATATTATTCTATTTTTTCTTCTTCTCCTCTTTTTTTTTCTTTTTTCTTCTCGATCTTTCCGATATTCCTTTCTATTTTTTTCTTCGATAACCCCTCCCGATAACTTCGACATGAGGGGGGGGGGTCGATATACCCCCTCCCCGAAACATTTTTTTCCCATGTATGTATGTCGTCGTTGTCGATATACCCCCTCCCCGATAACTTCGACATGAGGGGGGGGTCGATATACCCCCTCCCCAATAACATTTTTTTTCTAAGTTACTACGGTAAAATGTTCCTATCGTGCATAGACCAATTTTAGACCATGGGAGCACCCCCCCTCTCGCTCGACCAACTCTCGAGGACACCCAAACCCTAGAAAAAAACGATGTCGGTCTCCTACCCCCTCCCGCCCCTACCCGACAAACTCTCTCGAGATTTATAAGAAGATTTATCAAGAATGCCCCCATTATGGATATGCATAATTAAGTTGACCATATTTTTCCTGATCTCATCTACCATTCTATATTTGCACGTTCTCTTGTGTCAAAGTATTGAAGAAATCCATGGTTTCATAATTGGCCGGAAGTAACAGGCCCATGATGGTATGAAGCTCTCCAAAATTGTTTTTGAATGGAGTCCTGATAGGATAATTCACCTTTTGGTATGAAGTTCAGCAAAGGCCATCCAAATAGCGATATTCGAAAGGCTCTTGCTGAACTTCGTACCAAAAAGCAAATTATCCTATCAGGACTCCGTTCCATAATAATTTTGGAGAGCTTCATACCATCATGCGCCTGTTACTTCCGGCTAATGATGAAGCCATGGTTTTCTTGAATCCTTTGACACTAGACAACGTGACATATAGAAGGGTAGATGAGATCAGGAAAAATAGGGACCATTTTCTGCACATCCAGAATGGCGTCATTTTGTTAAATCCCTTGTCGGTCCGGACATCGGACATTCATGAGAGAGGCGGTCCGGCCCAAACCCTAGAAGCGTTGTCGAGGGCCACCCCAAACCGTATAAGCGTCGAGCTAGCTAGGTCTATATTTGCCACTAATATATCCATCTCTCATGTTTGTATATTAATTGCCATGTTGTAATATTTGCAGAAACTATGGATCATCAAAGAGACTTCGAAGAAGAAGAGTTGTTGGGGGACATCATCCGCGGAGGAGGTGATGTCATGTCGTATCTCAACGACACCGATGGTCTGGAAGGAGAGGGTGAAGCAGGCTCCGGTGATCGAACAATGGAGGTGGAAGGACATGATCATGATGGCTCCGGTGACCGAATGCCAGAAGCTACCCCGCGATCTTAGTGGAGAAGCAGCGTGGCTTCCACCGAGCTCCTTTAGCAGCCTCACTTCACGGCTCCCAGCTACCCCGTGGATGCTATCACGGAGGCTCAAGATTGCCACCTTATGGCGCAATGGCAGCACCTCAAAGTCAAGGCGGCTGTCGGCTCTGTTGCACCTTCTGGACCCGGCGCAACTTTTCACTGCCTTCCTATTCTAGAAGGCTATGCTGTTGTGATGGTCGATGAAATAACGGAGGGATTTGAGGAGCTCGAGCTTGACCACCCTACCGGTGAAGGGGAGACTCAGCTGGGTCTTGCTCTGAAGACTCCATGTCTATGGCGGAAAGAGCTCATCAACCTTCCGAACTGGACGCCTCCGCCTCCTCCTCCGGCGAGTCAGGGCACTCCGCCTCCTCCTCCGCCTCCTCCTCTGGCGAGTGATCAGGGCACTCCGCCTCGTTCTCCGGCTGCTCCGGTGCGTGGCGGCACTCCGCCTCCTTCTCCAGCTGCTCCGGTGCGTGGCGGCACTCCGCCTCCTTCTTAGCCTGCGCCGGCGCGTCCGAGCAGCCCGCCTCCTTCTTCGCCTCATCAACAACAGCGGAAGACAGCCGCCGCCGCTCCGGCTGCTCCGGCGCATCGTAGCACTCCGCCTCCTTCTCCGCCTCGTAAGCAACGAAGGAAGACAGCCGCAGCCGCTCCGGCTGCTCGGCCGGCGTTTAGCAGTACAGCCAGAGGCGGGAGGCAATACAAATTCGGTCCATCTATCAAGCCTCTAGATAGATTACCATACGAGATGACCGAGGAGGAAAACGAGGAGATCTGTCAAGCCCAAGTGAAGGACTTTTTTGCAAAGAAAAATCCACCTCCGGAGGAGAAGATGGATCCGGTGAAATTGAAGCGCACTTTGAAGAACCTGAAGCGACCACCACCGCCTCCGCCGGATGACAATCATGTCCGCGCTCTGAAAAAGGCAGTTGAAGGAGCGCGTCGGTTGGGAACTACTTCAAGTGACAAAAGGTTACAACAACGAAGAAGAGGGAAAAAAATTGAACAGCTCGGCGAACAGGCAAACCAATCGTGCCCCCCGCTCAAGGTGTCTAGCGATATCATAGCAAATCTGACGGGGAAGCTGCCCGGTACCAATCCTGGTGATTACCTGCCCGACGATGCACATTTTGATACAATGGAGGTGGACGAACACAAATACCAGTACGGGAAGCCTCTCGTCAGACCTGGTGATCCTCCTCTAACAACGATGATGCGAAGATTCCATAAGTGGTACATGGACACCTGCAAGTCCGGGAAGGATATTTTGACGCTGAGAGTTAAAGAGGAGCACGACCTTGTTGGAATTGATCTGTTGTCTGTTCCCTTTGAGGAGTTCTTCCAGTTTTTCAATCAAAAGGACCTCGATAAAATAATCATCACTTGCTACTGTCTGTAAGTACTATACTTCTGTAATTAAGTCTCTATATATAGCTCAGCTCTTTCATTGCATGTATATATAATTATCCTCACTATATTATACAGATTGAAGATCGTCGAATGCAGAAATGCACAAATCTATGATATTGGGTTCATTAACACAAATCTCATAGATGAATGGACGGTTACATATCATGCGAAAGAAACCGAGGCCAACTTGCTACAATCGTTGCTTAAAAATCAAAACAAAGATAAAATATTCTTTCCTTACAACTTCAAGTGAGTGTTACTGTCTTCTGCATATTCGGTTTCCCTTATTACTCGAGGTTATAGTAATGTAATTGATGAGTTATGCATGCGTGCGCAGCTTCCACTTTATTCTCCTAGAGATTAAGCTTGAGCAGGGACTAGTAACCGTCTTAGACTCAAGACGAAAAAATCCCAAGGAGTATGCGGCCATGACTGAAATGCTCCAGAAGTAAGTTCAATCGATCATTATCGCACCATATCGGCAACTTTGGTCATTTCCTGATATCATGTAATTATTTTCTTTGTCTCGCAGGGTTTGAAAAGTGTTCACCACAGAAGCTCCGGGAGTGCCGGGGGAGCTGCGATTTACACACCCGAAAGTAAGTACTACTAGCTAGTTCCGCGCATCTCCCATTGATTCTAGCTAGTTTCATCAATACCATTTATAATGCTTGATTATCAGTTTGATTGACATCTATTTCTCGTAAAGTGCTTGTGGCAGGAAGGTGGGAGTAATTTTTGTGGATACTACATTTGCGAGTACATCTACAACGCGACGACCTCTAAGCGGGGCTACGCTGAAAAACAATATGAAGTGCGTAAGCAATAATATTCACAATTTTATTTTATTACCATCATTTGTGTTGAGTTTCATTCATATATATGTATTGACCCCCTTTTTCAAATTAGATTTGGCAGATACGGGATGAACTCCTACCACAAGATCGTATAAAAGCAATTCAAGAGGAATTGGCGGGATTCTTTCTTGACCACGTCATCAATCCAGCCGGAGAATACTATGTGGAACTTGACATCAAATGTTAGGGATTGTAAGAAATCTTATATTGTATATATGTAGCTAGTAGC
Organism: Thinopyrum elongatum; assembly: GCA_011799875.1. Taxonomy (NCBI): domain Eukaryota; kingdom Viridiplantae; phylum Streptophyta; class Magnoliopsida; order Poales; family Poaceae; genus Thinopyrum; species Thinopyrum elongatum. Next base: position 40,568,078 of record CM022299.1, on the reverse strand, counting down.
GTCGGATAGATATACGAAAACTTGTTGTTCGACCAATCTCTCGGAGAAGGAGGAGGTCGATCACTTCTCTCTGTATATGTTCATGACGATTTTGTGTACTTAATGGTTTCCTTCATTTGCTTACTAGCTAGCGTGTCGAGTCCTCTCTATACGTATAGTACGTAGCATCGACCAAGCACGGAGATAAGAGAGGACACTTCTCTCTAGCTATTAGCTAGCTAACACAATATATGAAACCCCTAAATTAACAATTACAAAACCCCCAACCCCCCCCCCCTTCAAAAAAAAAAACAAAAACCCCAGCTCCTGTGCTGCTGACACGTGGATGATCTTTGGTCCCGGTTGATGTTACCAACCGGGACTAAAGGCCCTCCTCTCTGGGCTCGCCGCAGCGGCCACGTGGAGCCCCATTTGTCCCGGTTCGTATAAGAACCGGGACTAAAGGTGTTGGGCTTTAGTCCCGACCCTTTAGTCTCGGTTCCCGAATCGGGACAAATGGGCCTTATGAACCAGGACAAATGGGCCTTTTTCTACTAGTGTATGAAGAAAGTGTCACATGGGTAAGCGCATGTAGCATCTCTTGCCTACTTTGTCACCTCTTGGCCCATTTCAAATTCCTGCTTTTTTCGCATATAGGCCCAAGGCCATATATCAAGTGAACGCATTCTACAAAATTGTCCTTACAGAAATTGCAAATTACATCCAAATTCCTTGGAGTGCCAAGTTTTTTCCTTCCTAAAATGATAAGCGCCACAGGTGTGGCACGAAGCACTCCTGTCCTCACGTTTTTACAACTACCTCAATGGCCCAGCTCATCCAGCATTTCTGCTCCATTTCCGGTCAAACACCAAACTGAACCAAATCTGCCATAATGTTTAGTTCTCATGTTAGTCAACTGTCATTCAAGAGTTGAGGCAGATTTTCCCTATTCGTAATATTGACAACAATTTTTCACACCTTGGTCATCCTCTTATTCTCACGGCTAAGAATAGAACTGCAGCTTATAATTTTTTTCTGGATAAATATGTAAACAAGTTGCCTACTTACAAGGCCAACATGCTCTGTCATGCGGCTAGGCTTGAACTGATTCGGTTTGTTTTCTCTGCTATTCCTGTGTACTATATGGCCAACATCTTGTTTTCTAAGAGTTTTTTAGCCAAACTGACTTCTATTATCAGAATTTTTTTGTGGACAGGTGTTAGGGACAATATTTCTGGCAGGATACTTTGTCTTAGGGATTGGAAGGATATTTGTAACTCAAAGCAAGAAGGTGGACTTGGTGTTAGAAATTTGCAGGCTATTAATGAAGGTCTGATACTCGCGACTGCTTGGCGCCTGGCAAAAGCCCCCTTTTCCCATCTTCATCTGGTTCTCAAGTCTAAGTATTTTTCTGATGCTTCCATCTGGACTGCTAGTTCTACCTCTCCAAAGTCAGGTTTTTGGTCTTCCATCCTTAATATGATGCCTAACCTCAAAGCTCATTCAGTTTACCAGTTGACACCAGGTAATGTCTCTATTTGGAGTACCCCTTGGTGCACTCTTTGGACTTCTGGTTATGATCAGCTCATCATTTAGCCTCATGTGTACATTTACCCTTCTCTGGTTAAGGATCTTTGGCTACCTGATCACAATGCTTGGAATGTTAATCTCATCAACAATCTCTTCCAGCAGACTTTAGCTTCTACTATTATTCAAACTGATATTATTCATGAGGACTATCCAGATATTCTTTGTTGGGATCTAACTCCTAATGGTCTCTGTACTTCGACATCTACTTACAAACTTTGTTTGCAGGATATTCATGCCATCCAGAGACATACTCCTTCACAAGTTCCTTTGCAGGTGAAAGATCTTCTCAAAATGATCTGGAAGCAAAAGATTATGATTCCAAGGGTCCAAACATTCGCTTGGAGACTCCTCCGGAAAGCTCTGCCTACAAGTCTGAGGGCTGGCCGTTTCTCTATTCACATTTCTCAATTTTGCAGTAGATGTTGTCAGCAAGAAGATGAAATGCACCTGTTCTTCCTTTGTAATTTTGCGAGAGCTGCTTGGTTTTCTCACCCGTGGTTCACTAGAACAGATTTGTTAGTTCAGAGTTTTTCCAATATGGATAGCATTATCCTTGCTTTGGTAAATATGAATCATGTGCATGCTACTGTCCCCAATATTCTCAATTTTATGCAGTGTCTTTGGAAAACGAGGAACGACCATCTTTTTGACAGGGAAAAATGTTTTCCCTTACCATGCCCATATTGCTGCTACTGCTCTGTCTAATGATGCTAATGATCTTGTCCAACATACTCATTTACAGCCTCAAAATCCTACCTCTACCTGTACCTCAATTCCTATTAATCACATACCTTTGCAGGGAAGAACAATTAAGTCTAACCTTCTTGTAGCAGGGCCAAAAGTACACTCTGATGCAGCTTTCCAGTGCAAAAAAATCCCAGGTTTACCACAAGGTGATGCTGCTACTGGTATTAGTGTTTACCTCTCCATGCCGCAGGATCAGATGGAAGTTAATGTGCATATTCAAGCCTCTGCTATCATCACAAATTCTCCTTTGCAAGCTGAAGCTTTGGCCCTTCTTTTAGCAGCTCAAGTGGCCAAACGGCTATGCATTTCTAGCCCACTTTCCTCACTGACAATCTGTCTTTGGCGTCATGGGCGGCTAGCAGAAAGATTAAGGAATCTACTACTCCTTGGACTATTAGAAAAGTTCTGGCTGATTTCTTCTGCTACTCCTCAGATCTTCAGTCCCAGGTGTTTCACATCTCTAGGGAGATAAATGGTATTGCTCACAATGTAGCTCACCAAGTTCTAAAATCAGTGGTAGAAACTGACATATGTTGTTTCGCTTCAGCTCATTGGAATATGACTTGCCCTGTAGTTTCTCTTCTCTCTAATTTCCAATTTGAGGGCTTTATAATTTCTGAGCTGAAATGAAAAAGTTTGCCGCCTCGTGCACCTTCTGTTGTTTAAAAGAAAAACTAAAGTTGTCATCTGAAAAGAAAAAACAAACCCAAAAAATAAAATGAAACTTTCCATCCAAAAAAAATTGCCATGCCTGACAACTAAAATTATCATTCTCGCGTCACTAAACTTGCCATAAAAAACATTCGAAGTTACCATGTGTTCGTGCCACATGTGTGGCACTTATCAGGGTCCTGTTCCTTCTGCATCCATTGATGGCGTACCATGAGAAAAAATCGTTGCCGCCTCTCGGCCTCCACCTCGGGTCCAACTTCTCCGCAACAAACAACCCGAAACAATCCCGCGGACATGCCAAAGAGACAAGCACTGCCATCACCCTGCCATCGGTGCCAAATGGAAGCACACCCCGAGCACGAGGTCGATGTGACCCGTGTGCCGGTGGCCACGTGCGCGGCATGCGCACTTGGCAAACAAAAAAATTGTTTATCAACATCACCCTACCATCGTTGCCACAAAAATCCCGACACCACAACCGCCACCTTCCACAAGTCTCTCTTGCCGATGCCCCGCTTAAAAAATGATCCTGTGTGGAGGGAAGATGATGCAAAGATTCCGCCATCATCCAATGTCATGGATCTAGGCCGGAAGAGCGCGACACCGGCTTGAGTGGTTGAGAACCCAAATTGTGTTTTTGGTCGTGAGTCTGATTGCTTACCCTGGTTGTTTGCCATGACAAGACTTGGCGGACGACCAATTATAGAACCAAGTTCTACCTGTCTTGAAGAAATCGTGCTCCAGGACCGATGAACATGGAGGGAGTATCGCCAACAGTCAGCCTTGCCGTGCGCAAAGGCAACATGCCTGGCTCTCTCGGGGTGCCTGCCTTCGTTCCGATCCCTCGATTCGCAAGGTGGTTTAGACAGTAACAACACCAGCACACCACTGTGCCCAAGCTCGAACTCACGCGCTTGGTGTAGACAAAGAAGAACATGATCGATCGGCACCTAGACAACATCGACATCGATCGGGAGACGTGTGAAGTGTGAAGTGTGAACTTGATTACTCGCTTTTTCCTAGGCATGACCATTGTTGAGGAAATCGTTAACTGGTAGCTGCACGGTTGGCTGGTGAGTAGGGGTCTAATAGGCTAATCGACATGTTAATCGGTTATTTAATTAATTAACTGGACGGTTAATCAGTTTATCAACTACTCAGTGGCTCTATAAGGGGCATGACAGGCTAGTCTCGGCCCACCATATGTATCCAGTACACTGTCATTCCAGAGCATCAACAACAACACTAGTCCAGTAACCAGTTGCCTCTCCTCGCCTCCACGCACAGGTGGCAATCCAGATAGTCTAGTCGCCAGCTCAGTCACCACAGAATGTGCTTCGAGTTTGGCTTGTGTTTCGGTGGCGGCAGGACGGACGACTACGGCGGCGAGCGCCCCAACCTTGAGGAGGAGCACGACTGTAGAGGGAACCACGGGAGCGCCTACGCCGCTGACCACAAACTGGCGCCGCAGACGGCCTACCACCACCAGCCGCCCGCCGCAGTCGACGAGGCCGGGCACAAGGCGTACCACGACGGCGCCGGTGGCCGCGGCGGGTACGCCGCCTACAGAAGACCAACATCGCTACGCCAAAGCTTCCAGCGTGCCAAAATAAGGCTGGCGACGGCGCCTACACGGCGCGCCTCCAAGAAGCTGCCACTGATCATATGAACAACCCCGCCATGCATTAGAGCATCTCAAGAAGAGCCCTTAAAATGAGCGGACCCTTAAAATAACCGCCACTTTACGGTTTCGCGAACAAAAAACGTCCCGACTAGACTGCTTATTCGCCCTGAAACCGTAAAAAAAACGTCCCTTTCCATATTCGCCTTGGACATTTCACGCGCGCGCTTTCTTCTCCCTCCCTTCTCTCCCGGCCGCCACTGTCGCCCCCGCCCCGCCGCTACAGATTCCAGCCATTTTGGCGGCGGCAAGCTGCTACCGACGCGCCGCAGCCCAGGATCCGCTGATCGTCGGCGGCGAGCTGGCGTGCGTCCTTGGCGGCCGAGAGCAAGCCCACGCAGGTGTGGTAACCCACATCCCCGCCGGTTCGGCCGACAGCGCCGCATGTCGTTGTGATGATCGAGGATAGAGTGCCGACGACGAGGCTGCCATCTCCGGTAGCTAGGAGGAGGATGAGGGTGAGGAGTAAAGCAACCTGCTGATGCATCGCAATGAACACCATATCACACCAGTCGCGATCGGCGGCCCTGGCTGTATTTATGCATGTGAGGAAAGGGACGAACAAGCAACAGTTGGAATGAAATCAATACTTGTTACCACTTGCCAGGTATATACAGGATCGGAAGGATAGGTAATAATACTTGGAAAATGTTGCTTTTTTTGAAATCTTTACCAAATCAATCAGATCTACTTTCTCGTTCTGAAGGTAATGCTTGCAGGCTCCAGCCAGCTTTCTGACACCCAACCGCCCGTGCTTCGGTGTTGGAATTATGTGTCCTGCAACTATATTGAAATTGCTTGAAATTGTTAATATTCGGAATACCTCATTATGGAATTGTACATGTATTTATACATGGAATTGATTTACATGTTTAGCATGGAATTGTTATTTGTTGGAATGTACTTAAGTAATATATGCTTAAGAAAGCTAGTCGATTATCAGTGGAATATAATATATTATTTATATTGGAAAGACTGCCCGGGTACACAGATGATCGGAAGGAGCTAGATCATATAGTTAGATTACAACCCTAATGTTGATCTACGTAATTAGAGGAATTTACACTTTACTATGACGCGTTGCTCATAAGCGCGTGTTCCGTGGACATAACGGGTAGAATCCGTTAACAGACAAATATGATCGTGGTTGGTAATTTGATCTGGACTCTATCCCGGAAACTAATGGAAAAGACTAGGAATCTTATATCTGTATAAGAGATGGACTCTTTGGAAAGACAGTATAAGAAGGTCCCTATCCCCTAGTCTCAGATATACGAATTGTGAGCGACATCATGGATAAGCGCAGAGAAATAGGGGTAGACCGAAAACCCTAAATTTCTAACATTGGCATCATGAGCAAGGTTCGGCCGCATCCGCTGGAATTCTAATCCGCTGTGCAACTACGGCATCGTTGTGGTTCTGATCGTTGCGTACTCTGCCTCCGGTCTAATTAAGTCCGCTACAAACTATCACATCGTTGTGCCCTCCGATGCTTCTCGGTGAGTTACCACGATCGACCCCGCCGATTCATCTGCTGTGTGCTGCCTGGGCGCTGGAGTGCGCTGCGTGGATCTACTCATCTACGGAATCCCACATGCCTGCTTTAGCTTCTGCAGAATTTGTTGGGATCACGGAATCTGCAGCAAAACACGCAGCTTCACATGATAAGCTGCAAACGTGGATCGATGGCTTGGGCCTGAACGTGAAAATCGAGGAAGGAGTTGCTCGGTTGGAAGTTGTCAAACTCAAGAAGGGTACATACTATTTCCACTTAGCACGTGGACAGAGAAAATCAATTGGATCATAGCCAATTTACGTCATCAATCATGAAAGTTCAGGTTGCTATGTCTTTTACTATTATTATATTATTTATCTTGCACTATGAAGAGCGCTTGGAAGAAAAGGCACATGTATTATCTTGGCACGAGGATCAAGGAAATTTTGTTTGCTGCTACTTGCATGTTCAGAGGATTGAGCCTGCCAGTGACTAATTCACTCGAATTGGAATTACTTCGGCAAGTCCGTATATCGACTCCCTCCACATCACAATCTCTTGGACATGTCACGGTTGTTTCAAATTATTGGCCAAGGAACCAGTGCTGCTTTCGTAAGGTAATGATTTTGTGATCAAATCGGAATGGTGATCGTTGTCGACGGTCATCCCTACTCGACGACGTACACCGGAATTTGGTGTTCGCTGCAATGCATACTCTTGCGATGAGGAATACACAGGCTAAATACACACCACCATGCCGGTTGTGTCCGTACAGCTAGTTGTTCTGCTAGAATCTTGATTACACATAAATTGATGCTGGAAATTGTTCAAGGAAGAGAAGGAATTAGACATGTTACTGTTGATACACGTGGAAGACGGAATATTTGAGGACAATGGTTTTCTTTTCCAGTTTGTTCGTCGGAAGTTGACGTCACTTATTTTGGAGGAAGTGGGAGACACTCCATGAAAAAGGAATTTATAGTTTGACTTAACGGAGATGATATTTACTCCTCGGAAGCATACTAGTCCCTAGAAAAAGAAATCAGAGGACTCTGGATCATGAATGCCTGGATGGACTGGAAATTATGCATATCTAGAAAATATCTTATTACTGAGAATCACTTGTTTGTGGAGGAAGATGAGAGTCACTCTGAGGACAAGGAAATTTTCTCTTCATCCGTCGGTATGTCTAACGATAATATTTGCACTCTAAATATATTTATTGGTGACTATTCATTTCAAATAGTTGGATTATGGTGTTTGTTTGTATACATCATATATTATGGAATACAATAGCGACTTTGTTTCTGTTGAAACAATTCCAAAGGAACATGGATGATGTCTACTTAGGCACTAATGCTATCTTTGCCATACTTTGGAATTGGAAACTATGTCATTAAACTCCATTGTGGAGGAACACCAATACTATTATAGGACACTTGGTCAACTTTAGTGTGAAGGGAAATGATTTATTGTTCTACTTTGGAATCTATTGACTATGTCATACTATTTGGAAAAGGAAGAGTGGAAATATTGCTCAATGGTAAAATTAGTGCATTATGTAATTTTGTACAATGGCCTCTTCTTTGTTGATGGTCCAATGAATGTTGGCAACCCAAACTATTTATTTGGGGAAGATAACTCCACATGGAGGAATACCTTCAATGGGAACACATGCTTGGAATCTTATTATCTACATCATCAACGACTTGGTCACATATCTTGGAACCGGATCAAGAGGCTTATTGATTCTGGAATTCTAAACTTTAGTGGGAGGACTATGGTATCTAGTGAAGCATATATCATGTTATTTTTTGTTTATATACACCTTTTCCGAAGGTGGGAAAAGAAAAAGCTTCACATCATTATTTATTTTGGTAGCCTTATGGTATTTTCTTTGCACTCCCACTAGAGGCCAGGTTATTTATTTCATCTCAGCATTGATGATTGCACTTGATATGTTATGTTTATACAATTTCAAAATACAAGTCAGAATGTTTTATTGTGCTGGTCACATATTATACTGAAGTGGAAAATCAGTTGATTAAATAATATCATAGTTTTAACAACTGATTGGTGGGGGAATTACACTTCAGGAATATATCGTTTGTATGTAAAGAGCATGGAACTATTCACCATTGTAATATACCGTACACTCCACAATTGAATGGAGGAATTGACTGTCTTGTATACTCCCTTGTTTCTTTGGAAAGAAGCATTGCATACTATCATTTGTTGATATCATTCTCCATCTAGTACAATCACTTGACTGGAAGGAAATCTTCTATTTTGACATGAAATTCTCAGTTATTACAAAGCACACACCAGGAAAATTTTATGGTTATTCTAGTGGATCAAAGGGTGTTTCCTTAGTTATCTGGAAAAAGAATACTGGTGGAAAATAGGAACACAATCATTTTTATGATCTGGGTGGAATTATTGACAATCATACTAGAATATAATCTTGACCCCATGGAAACTACAAGTGACATTCCCAACATGACATGCTTAGGATAAGTGGGAGGGATAAGCTTGGAATATCATGTCTGGATAATTGTTATGTGTTGTTGGCGGATGTCACTCTAAATTTTAGAGGAATCACTACATTCTCTTAAGTTTTTTTTATCAATATCAACTATGGCTGGAAGAATTGCGGGAAGGAATAAACTCAAATGAGGAAGAGCAGTTTGGAAACTTAATATCATACCAAATAACCGCAAGCCTATTGTTTGGAAGTGATTTTTTTTTGTAAGGATATTTGGCTCAATGGAATATTATAATATCACTCTTGTTTTTCAATTATTCACACAGAGGGAAATATACTTTGTGGAAACTCTCTCTCTTGGAATTTTGGGAAAGAGGAACTAAAGACATGGTTTGCTAATTGAGTATATTAATGTATGGTCTTATAACAAGCTTCACATCAATGGAATAGCATGTCATATGGTTTTCTAAATGAAGCAAGGCGGTCATCTACAAATGTAAGTGTAAAGTATTTTGCATTATTATTGTATGCGTTAACATTGTTTTGTTGTTTGCAATGATAAGTCACATTGATGGAAGTGAAAGCTTGGTCATCTTTTAACTTTCATATGAAAGGAACATTTGAGACATCCTATGCTTTACGAGTTGAAATACATAGACAATATTTTGAAGTGTTTCTCTATGGAAAATTGCAAATCTGTTAAAATACCTTTGATAAAGGGAATAATACTCAGTGAGGAATTATATTTGAACTCCTGAGGAAAAATGGAATAATAAATGGTACTGGAATTCGTATGTATCTTCATTATATTATCATACCTTAGCTACCGGAATTTATGCTACATTCAAGCAGTGGAAGGAAAGACGAGCAGCTGAGGGAATCTCACACATCATTTAAGATTGTGGAAAGTGCATCACAACCTGTCACTTGTTCTGAAATTTATATTAAAGGTAAACACATTGAGGAAACTATTACTCTATCTACAAGATGAGAAATAAGTCCAGGTACGCATATTCAAGTTTTTGTAGTACTAATATGGTGCAGGTTCACTGACCGAAGTCAGGAATTTCTTTCAACATATGGTTAATTATGGAACTTCATTTACTGATTGGATTTGATATTTGTGTGGTTTTGAAAATTTATTCAACATGGTTATCTTATACTTGATTCGATGTGGAATTAATCATATTATTATATATGTGATGGAAAATAATTGATGCGGAATTTCACTTGAGGAAACAAAATACTCAAGGTGCCTATAAAGGTGGAATTACACTCGAGGAAATAATACTCGAGGCGCCAAGGACAGTTATGCTGGAATAATTAGGCGGAAACTAAATGTCTCTGGTGATCATAAGTATCACAGCAAGGAAACATACTGAGGGAAGGTATCACTATATATATATTTCTTTGGATTTTCAACGTAGTCTTAATCTGGTTGCCGACCCCTTGACTAAGCCTATTAGTCATGAGGTATTTGGTAAGCAATTTAAGGCTACGGGTTTACGAATATTTGAATGACCGTTTTGGACAAGTGGGAGATGTTGGAATTATGTGTCCTGCAACTATATTCAAATTGCTTGGAATTGTTAATATTCGGAATACCTCATTATGGAATTGTACATGGAATTGATTTACATGTTTAGCATGGAATTGTTACTTGTTGGAATGTACTTAAGTAACATATGCTTAAGGAAGCTGGTCGATTATCAGTGGAATACAATATATTATTTATATTGAAAAGACTGTCCGGGTACACTGATGATCGGAAGGAGCTAGATCATATAGTTAGATTACAGCCCTAATGTTGATCTACGTAATTAGAGGAATTTACACTTTACTATGACGTGTTGCTCACAAGCGCGTGCTATTTGGACATAACGGGTAGAATCCGTTAACAGACAAATATGATCGTGGTTGGTAATTTGATTTGGACTCTATCCCGGAAACTAGTGGAAAAGACTAGGAATCTTATATCTGTATAAGAGGTGGACTCTTTGGAAAGACAGTATAAGAAGGTCCCTACCCCCTAGCCTCAGATATGCGAATTGTGAGCGGCACCATGGATAAGCGCAGAGGAATAGGGGGTAGACCGAAAACCCTAAATTTCTAACATTCGGTTCAACACCCATGGAACACCGACAGTTTGATTCATCTATTTGCTCGCGGTTTTGTAGATGGATTTGAGCTCAGTTGCGGAATTTTTGCTTGGATCAATGGTGGTAGCAATATTTATATTTTCTGTATCCACTTTCGGCCCATAAAACGTGCTTTTCTAGGCCTTATCCCGGTTATAAGGGTCGCGGTTTTAAGGGGTATGCTAGAGATGCTCTTACCACCACCTACCCCACCACCACTACTACTCTCGGAAGGTGCTAGTCAGATTAGCTATGCGGCTATACACCACAGTCAGCAGGATTAGCTTGTATGGCAGTTCATCAATCCCGCCCTCCTCTTCCTGAACACTGCCTCTGCTTCTGCCCGTTAGCTCTGTTTTGCTCCTCTGTTTTCCCTTTCTCTTTCAATTTCGATCAGTCGTCTCAGCTTCTGAAACTGAAAGGCACCTGGAATAGGAGGCTGTGGATTTTGATCAGAGCCTCCACGTATTTGTCCATGGATGTGCGGCACAAGTTCCAGCTCCAGGAGCTTTCACCACTCTGTTTGTGTAGTTGCTTGTACGACTTTAGCTGTGGCTGCTTTCTTCTTGTATCATATAATCAAGTGAAAGAAAGCATTGTGAAATCGCATATCATGGGTCCTCATTTCTGCTCTTGCCATGTGCATGCATGTGTGTGTCTTCTCATCTCACAGCCATTCCGAAGCATTGAAACCGCAATGTTTTTCAGGGGCAGAGAGAATCTTTTTTTGGTTTCTTGGCACCTCATCTATTGCTTGGAATAGCCCACCACAATTTGTACCAAGCCCAAACCATCTTTATTGGTTATTTTGCTAAAAAGGAAACCATAATTTTCTAAATCAGCAACAATTAATATGGGTCAGAGGGAGTACAAAGTTTCAAATACGAATCTTTATAACTATGTGCTTTCTTTTCTATATTTCTTGATAAGTGGCACATATGTTTCTGACATCATGTTGATTGTTTTTTCTGGACGGTGATGACATCATGCCTCCGCGGGAGAGTTTAAAATAACAGAAGTTTAAAAAAGATCAGAGGAGTTGTCTGAATTAGTTACAGCGTTATGTAAAAAAAGAATAGTAAGACGTCTCATGGTCTTCCCTGGAAAGCATGTTCAAATGAACAAACTGCGGACACTGTCCTGTGGATTGACTGATTGTTCCGGAAACTAAAATATTGCCATGAAAACCACGAGGATGAAGGAGCAGCGAACATCCGTTAGCCAGACTACGCGAGCATTATTAGATAAGTTTGCTCGGGTCCACAAAGCTAGCAAAAACCGTCTCAGGTAGGCTCTAGGCAGCTCACCACGATTCATACATGACCTTGCTTTGGACATCCACGGTCATCGGGACAATATCGGCTGATACCAAGGCCAAAGGTGCTACCATGGTACACGCTCCTGCGTGCTCCCGGGAGTTCTTGAACATTTTATAAAAAAAGTCATTCAAAAGTTTTAAAATTGCGCATAGGTATAATAGCTCTTTAGATGCTGTCGGATCTGAGATCCAACGGCTCAGAAAGTTATAACACGGTAGCACCTAAAAGTTGGTATCACCTGAAATTTTCCCCACGGTCATCACCATTGGCCACCGAAAAAAGATCCCTTTGCTAGCATAGTGGCTAGGTTGGTGATTGTCCCCCTATACATCCGTGCCCTGGATTATTAAAAAATTCATGTGAAAAGTCGGATTGTCGAGGTGAAAGGCCAAAACTTGTCCATCAAGGTGTGTAAGGACATCTCCAACGCTGACCCGCAAACCGGACACAACATCCGTCCGCGAAGCGGAGAGGACCAGTCTGCGGACACAGATGTGGGAGCCATCCATCCAAAGTTACCTGCATATATTTCAAACCACATTTCAACTAACCAAACTAATTTTATCGAAGACGACAGAATTCATCAAAGTTCAGATAGAAAATACCACAAATCATCCATACATAGCATGCAAATAAATCTGGTAAAAATAGTTCAAATTCAACGAGAAGCAACTTAGTGGAAAAGTAAGTTATCGAGCGATGACAACCAGGAGGTGGGCTTGGAAGCAGCCATCCTTTGAAGAAAGCGTAATAGCTCACTGGTGTAGCTCCATGGCACCAAAAATGTCTCAGGTCTCGAGTGATTCACCGAAGCGACGAGACCTTCAAAAGCAGCTTTTTCAAACCAGATGTTCAACAAGTTATTCAGGATGGATCATGTTGTCCTACACATACTGCCCCTTGAGCTTCATTCAACAATGTATGTGCGTGAATGATCTGCCCTCTGCCATGTCGTACATCATGGCAGCGCGTACGGACTACTGAACGTGTAGAGCAACATTGGGTGAATGTATGAATCAATCAACAAGTTGAGCAAGAAGAAGCAAAACTTACGATCATAGTTTCTGCATGCAATGGCCACATTTCCTCCAGCCGATCAACCGCACACGAAACTTCGTGACAGAGTCCTAGATGGTGTACCATCTATACGCTAACGACTTCACATTGTGTCCATGGATGATGTGCATGTCGTAAGGTACAAAGTGCTTTCGTGCATGAAAAAGCCAAGAGCCCCCTTCTACTCCTGCCTACGAAGTCCGCTGATACAGCTGACCACTCATCACTCAACAACTCATCCTCCATGCTCGAGTACCCGCCATCCTTCTCACTATAAAAAAATAACATGAAGTTCAAAAATAAGCTCAATGACATTTGACCGAACACCTGGCGAGCGTGGTGTTCGCCATGGACGTCGTTGACAGGGGGACAAAGGGTACCTGGCTGCGAACGGATCTTGGGTGGACGGCGTCATAGTACAAAGCGAGTGGGCGCATGGGTGGTGGCTGCGGACGTCCGGCAATGCCTGGGTGGGGCCGGAGAGGTACAATGGTGGCGTCGGAGGAAGAGGGTGCGGATGCCAGGAAAGAGGGTGGGGGCAGGGGAGACGAGGAAGAAAATGGGACTGGGAGGGGGTTTGAGTGGGCCGGGGGTGTCAGAGTCCTACCTTGGCGGCGGTCCGGACTCACACAAAGCCCCCCCCCCCCCCCCCCCCCGAAAGTTTGCTTTTAGTTTGCGGGAAAAAGCAGGTCCGGATGTTTTGTGGGAAAAAGTAGGTCAGATATTTTGTGCCTCGAATTTCTCAATTTTTTCATGCGTGTAACACCCCGATAATCAAGCTACAGTAACCTCACCCTAATGTGCCATGTCATCATGTTATTTTAAGCCAATTTGCGACTTGATCAAAATCTGAGTCAAATTCAAATATCAAATAACAAGTCAAATTCTTATTTCTTCAAACTATCAAATAAAAATGTTCGAGGGTTTACAAATATTCACTAAGTATTTAACATGTAGGAACCAAAATTAAATGGATTTTTAAATTGCCCCTAAGAATAATTAAAGTTGACAAGCATCACTTATTATGCCCTTTTAAATATAAACGTATTTTCAAACATTTCCAAATAACCTCAAACATTTTGGACAACACCAAAATATCAGCAGGTAATTTTGTGGGAAGTTTCAAATTTAACTAAAATCATTTAGTATCTAAACTAAATACAAAACAATAGCTAAATAAGAAAAACAGTAAACAAAAATTAAAAATATAAAAAAACTAAACTACTGGGCACTTGGCCCATCTGGCAAAACGGGCAGCCCAGCCAGCCCAACTCCACCTTTTCTCCTACCTCTGTTCACAGAGGCGCCGTGGACGATGCTCACGCGTCCATGTCGGGGGATCTCCACGTGCTGAACATCCGTCGCTCCCCGGCGACCTACAAGTGCCCCGTGACCCCTCTGTCAACCCTAGTCGCCTCCTCCTCCCTCCCCCCTCGCACCCCCAAGATCTCTCTCCCAAGCTAAATCGCCCGCTGCCGTCGTCGTTGCCGTCGTCGTAGCTCGGAGCCTCCCCACGGCACCGGAACACGTCCAGTCCAGGGGATGCGTGCCTTTCTTCTCGTCGTCTAGGTGGAGCCCCGCAAGCTGGATCGACGTGGAACCTCGCCATCGTCCTCTTCTTCTCCAGCTTCGGCCACCAATTCAAGGCATCAATCCGCCACGAACACTGCCTCCCCGCCTCCGTCGAGCCCGTCACTGATGGATTATGGATGGGCTTAGGCCCATATAAGTCAATAATCCCTAGTTAATCTCTAAGGCCCATGCACGTGTACGGCAAGTGGTGGGAAGTTAATACCATACTGCTACAGTAAGAAGAGTGAGACCTCTTTATAATTAAGGGTTGCTCTACCACTTGCTATTGGGAGCTTGGGAATAGGAGCTGTACACGCGCGCTCCTCCTCCTCTGCTGCCTGATACGTCCATTTTGCATCATGCTTTTATATTGATATTTATTGCATTATGGGTTATTATTACCTATTTTGGTACAATAATTATGTCTTTTCTCTCTTATTTTATAAGGTTTACATGAAGAGGGAGAATGCCGGCAGCTGGAATTCTGGACTAGAAAAGGAGCAAATCTGAGAGACCTATTCTGTACAACTCCAAAAGTCCTGAAAATTTACGGAGAATTATTTTGGAATATATTAAAAATATTGGGCGAAGAAAATACTAGAGGGGACCCACCAGGAGGCCACAAGCCTCGGGGGCGCGCCCTACCCCTTGGGCATGCCCCAGTGGCTTGTGGGCCCCCTGGCAGGCATCCGGTGCCCATCTTCTGCTATATGATGTGTTTTGATCTGGAAAAAATCAGAAGAGAGCTTTTGGGACGAAGCGCCGCTGTCTCGAGGCGGAACCTGGGCAGAAGCAATCTAGGCCTCCGGCGGAGCTATTCTGCCGGGGAAACTTCCCTCCCGGAGGGGGAAATCAAAGCCATCGTCATCACCAATGATCCTCTCATCGAGAGGGGGTCAATCTCCATCAACACCTTCAGCAGCACCATCTCCTCTCAAACCCTAGTTCATCTCTTGTATCCAATCTTTGTCTCACAACCTCAGATTGGTACCCGTGGGTTGCTAGTAGTGTTGATTACTCCTTGTAGTTGATGCTAGTTGGTTTATTCGGTGGAAGATCATATGTTCAGATCCTTAATGATAATTACTACTCCTCTGATTATGCACATGAATATGCTTTGTGAGTAGTTACGTTTGTTCCTGAGGACATGGGAGAAGTCTTGTTATAAGTAATCATGTGAATTTGGTATTCGTTCGATATTTTGATGAGATGTATGTTGTCTTTCCTCTAGTGGTGTTATGTGAACATCGACTACATGACACTTCACCATTGTTTGGGCCTAGGGGAAGGCATTGGGAAGTAATAAGTAGATGATGGGTTGCTAGAGTGACAGAAGCTTAAACCCTAGTTTATGCGTTGCTTCGCAAGGGGCTGATTTGGATTCATATGTTTCATGCTATGGTTAGATTTATCTTAAATCTTCTTTCGTAGTTGCGGATGCTTGCGAGAGGGGTTAACCATAAGTGGGAGGCTTGTCCAAGTAAGGGCAGCACCCAAGCACTGGTCCACCCACATATCAAATTATCAAAGTAACGAACGTGAATCATATGAGTATGATGAAAACTAACTTGACAATAATTCCCATGTGTCCTCGGGAGCACTTTGCTTTATATAAGAGTTCGTACAGGCTTGTCCTTTGCTACAAAAAGGATTAGGCCACCTTGCTGCACCTTTGTTACACTTGTTACTTGTTACCCGTTACGAATTATCTTATCACAAAACTATCTGTTACCGATAATTTCAGTGCTTGCAGAGAATCCCTTGCTGAACACCGCTTGTCATTTCCTTTTGCTCCACGTTGGGTTCGACACTCTTACTTATCGAAAGGACTACAATAGATCCCCTATACTTGTGGGTCATCAAGACTCTTTTCTGCCGCCATTGCCAGGGAGTGAAGCGCCTTTAGTAAGTGAAATTTGGTAAGGAAACATTTATATAGTGTGCTGAAATTTACTGTCACTTGTTGCAATGGAAAATAATCCTTTGAGGGTTTTGTTCGCGGTATCTTCACCCCGACCGGAAGAGCAAAGAGTTTCCCCTCAACCTACTGAACCTACTCAAAATATTTATTATGAAATTCCTTCGGTTATGATAGAGAAACTGCTAGCTAATCCTTATGCAGGAGATGGAACATTACATCCTGATATGCATCTAATCTATGTGGATGAAGTTTGTGGATTATTTAAGCTGGCAGGTTTGCCCGAGGATGAAGTCAAGAAGAAGGTCTTCCCTTTATCTTTGAAGGAGAAGGCATTGACATGGTATAGGCTATGCGATGATATTGGGACTTGGAATTACAACCGATTGAAATTGGCATTTCATCAGAAGTTTTATCCTATGCATCTAGTTCATCGTGATCGAAATTATATTTTTAACTTTTTGCCTCGTGAAGGAGAAAATAACGCTCAAGCTTGGGGGAGGCTTAATTCAATGTTATATTCATGCCCCAATAATGAGCTCTCAAGAGAAATTATTATTCAGAATTTTTATGCTCGGCTTTCTCGTAATGATCGATCCGTGCTCGATACTTCTTGTACTGGTTCTTTTACGAAGAAGACTGTTGAATTCAAATGGGATTTATTGGAAAGAATTAAACGCAACTCTGAAGATTGGGAACTCGACGAAGGTAAGGAGTCAGATATAAACCTTAAGTTTGATTGTGTTAAATCTTTTATGGATACCGATGTTTTTCTTGAATTTAGCACTAAATATGGACTTGACTCTGAGATAGTAGCTTCCTTCTGTGAATCATTTGCTACTCATGTTGATTTCTCCAAGGAGAAGTGGTTTAAATATCATCCTCCCATTGAAGTGAAAGTAGTAGAACATATTAAAGTTGAAGAAGAAACCATTACTTATAATGTTGATCCTATTGTTCCTACTGCTTATATTGAGAAACCACCTTTCCCTATTAGAATAAAGGAACATACTAAAGCTTCAGCTGTGGTTCGAAAGATTTATACTAGAACACCTACACCCCCTGAACAAATTAAAGTTGAACCTAGTATTGCTATGGTTAAAGATCTCTTGGTCGATAATATTGATGGGCATGTTATTTACTTCTGTGATGAAGCTGCTAGAATTGCTAGACCCGATGAAAAAGATAAACATAGACCTGTAGTTGGCATGCCTATTGTTTCCGTTAAAATAGGAGATCATTGTTATCATGGCTTATGTGATGTGGGTGCTAGCATGAGTGCAATTCCCTTTACTTTATATCAAGAAATTATGAATGATATTGCACCTGCTGAGATAGAAGATATTGATGTTACTATCAAGCTTGCTAATGGAGATACTATATCACCAATTGGGATTGTTAGAGATGTTGAAGTCTTGTGTGGGAAAATAAAATACCCTACTGATTTTCTTGTTCTTGGTTCCCCACAAGATGATTTTTTTTTCTTGAACACTGTTAATGCTAAGATAAATTGTGAGAACGAAACTGTTACTGTAAGTTTTGGGGATGTGTCTCATGAGTTTAATTTCTCTAAATTTCGTAGACAACCCCATGACAAAGAATTGTCTAGTAAAGATGAAATTACTGGTCTTGCTTCTATTGCTGTGCCTCCTACTAATCCTTTAGAACAATATCTGCTAGACCATGAAAATGATATGTTTATGAATGAAAGGATGGAATTAGATGAAATATTCTTTAATCAAATGTCTGTTTTGAAACACAACTTGCTTGTTGAGATTCTTGGGGATCCTCCTCCACCCAAGGGTGATCCCGTGTTTGAGCTTAAACAATTACCAGATATTCTGAAATATGTTTATCTTGATGAAAAGAAGATATATCATGTTATTATTAGTGCTAACCTTTCAGAGCATGGAGAAAAGAAATTATTGAAAACTCTGAGGAAGCACCGTGCTGCTATTGGATATACTCTTGATGATCTTAAGGGCATTAGTCCCACTCTATGTCAGCACAAAATTAATATGGAGCCATATGCTAAACCAGTTGTTGATCACCAACGATGGTTAAATCCCAAGATGAAGGAAGTGGTAAGAAATGAAAAACTAAAGCTTCTGGAAGCAGGTATAATTTATCCTATTGCTGATAGTAGATGGGTAAGTCCTGTCCATTGTGTCCCTAAGAAGGGAGGTATTACTGTTGTTCCCAATGATAAGAATGAATTGATCCCACAAAGAATTGTTACAGGTTATAGAATGGTAATTGATTTTAGAAAATTAAACAAAGCCACTAGAAAAGATCATTACCCTCTACCTTTCTAGATGGTTATTCTGGCTTCTCTCAAATACCTGTGTCAAAAGAGAATCAAGAAAAACTACTTTTACTTTCCCTTTCGGTACCGTTGCTTATAGACGTATGCCTTTTGGTTTATGTAATGCACCTGCTACCTTTCAAAGATATATGACTGCTATATTCTCTGACTTTTGTGAAAAGATTGTTGAGGTTTTCATGGATGATTTCTCTATTTACGGAACTTCTTTTGATGATTGCTTAAGCAACCTTGATCGAGTTTTGCAGAGATGTGAAGAAACTAATCTTGTCTTGAATTGAGAGAAGTGGCACTTTATGGTTAATGAAGGTATTGTTTTGGGGCATAAAATCTCTGAAAGAGGTATTGAAGTTGATAAAGCTAAAGTTGATGCTATTGAAAAAATGCCGTGTCCTAAAGATATCAAAAGTATAAGATGTTTCCTTGGTTATGCTGGTTTCTATAGGAGGTTTATTAAAGACTTCACTAAAATTTCTAGGCCTCTCACTAATCTCTTGCAAAAAGATGTTCCATTTGTTTTTTATGATGATTATGTAGAAGCATTTGAAATCCTTAAGAAAGCCTTGATTTCTGCACCTATTGTTCAACCACCTGATTGGAACCTACCCTTTGAAATTATGTGTGATGCTAGTGATTATGCTATTGGTGTTTTTCTAGGACAAAGAGTTGATAAGAAATTGAATGTTCTTCATTATGCTAGCAAAACTCTAGACAGTGCTCAAAGAAATTATGCCACTACTAAAAAAGAATTTTTGGCGGTTGTCTTTGCTTGTTATAAGTTTAGCCCTATATTGTTGATTCTAAAGTTACTGTTCACACCGATCATGCTGCTATTAAATACCTTATGGAAAAGAAAGATGCTAAACCTAGACTTATTAGATGGGTTCTCTTGCTGCAAGAATTTATTTTGCATATTATTGATAGAAAGGGAGCTGAGAACCCTGTAGCAGACAATTTGTCTAGGTTAGAAAATGTTCTTGATGACCCACTACCTATTGATGATAGGTTTCCTGATGAGCAATTAGCTATCATAAATGCTTCTCGTAGTACTCCATGGTATGCTGATTATGCTAAATACATTGTTGCTAAATTCGTACCACCTAGTTTCACATACCAACAAAAGAAAAAGTTTTTCTATGATTTAAGACATTACTTTTGGGATGACCCACACCTTTATAAAGAAGGAGTAGATGGTGTTATTAGACGTTGTGTACCTGAGTACGAACAGGAACAGATCCTACGCAAGTGTCACTCCGAAGCTTATGGAGGAAACCATGCTGGAGATAGAACTGCACACAAGGTATTAAAATCTGGTTTTTATTGGCCTACTCTCTTCTAGGATGCTCGTAAGTATGTCTTGTCTTGTGATGAATGTCAAAGAATAGGTAATATTAGTAGACGTCAGGAAATACCTATGAATTATTCACTTGTTATTGAACCATTTGATGTTTGGGGTTTTGATTATATGGGACCTTTTCCTTCCTGCAATGGGTATACACATATTTTGGTTGTTGTTGATTATGTTACTAAGTGGGTAGAATCTATTCCAACTAGTAGTGCTGATCATAAATCTTCCATTAAAATGCTTAAAGAAGTTATTTTTCCGAGGTTTGGAGTCCCTAGATATTTAATGACTGATGGGGGTTCATACTTTATTCATGGTGCTTTCTGTAAGTTGCTTGCTAAATATGATGTCAACCATAGAATTGCATCTCCTTATCATCCTCAGTCTAGTGGTCAAGTAGAATTAAGCAATAGAGAAATTAAATTGATCTTACAAAAGACTGTTAATAGATCTAAAAAGAATTGGTCTAAGAGACTTGATGATGCGTTATGGGCTTATAGAACTACTTTTAAAAACCCTCTGGGTATGTCTCCGTATAAAATGGTTTATGGAAAAGCATGTCACTTACCTCTTGAACTAGAACATAAAGCTTATTGGGCAATTAAAGAGCTCAACTATGATTTCAAACTTGCTGGTGAGAAGAGGTTATTTGACATTAGCTCACTTGATGAATGGAGAACCCAAGCCTATGAGAATGCCAAGCTGTTTAAAGTTGGCATGACAAAAGGATACAAAAGCGTGAATTTAATGTAGGTGACCATGTCTTGCTATACAATTCTCGTTTAAGATTTTTTGCAGGAAAACTTCTCTCTAAATGGGAAGGGCCTTACATTATCGAGGAAGTTTATCGTTCCAGTGCCATCAAAATCAACAACGCCGAAGGCACTAACCCGAAGGTGGTAAATGGGCAAAGAATCAAACATTATATCTCAGGTACTCCCATAAATGTTGAGACAAATATTATTAATACCATAACAATGGAGGAGTACATAAGGGAGACCTACCAGGACGTTTCAGACTCCGAAAAGGAATAGGTATGTGGTACGGTAAGTAAACCGACTCCAAAACTTTTTCAATGTCAAATTTTCTCCGTTTCGGAATATTTAAAAAATTAGGAAAATTAAAAGTAGTCCGAAGAGTGCACGAGGAGGCAACAAGCCTGGGGGGCGCGCCCTACCCCCCTGGGCGCGCCCCTGTGGCTTGTAGCCACCTCGTGTGCCCTCCGAACTCCGTTTTCTTGTGGAACACTTCTTTTGGTCGGTAAAAATTTATTACGTAATCTCCCGAAGGTTTTGACCACCGTACCACGACAATATCTCCTGTTTTTCGTTTTGAGCTGCTTTCTGCCAGAGTTTTCAAGGCCAGGCATCATGTCTTCCTCCTTCTTCAACAATGTGGACGACGATGCTTGGTTGATGCAGATGGAACTCAGAAGGGCGGAGACTGAGGAAGCCACGATGGAAGAAGATCAAGGGGATTCGCTTGAGGTCCACCCTCCGGCTTCAGAGAGAGTCACTCTGGCTGGCATCTCCACTATTCCCAATCCCCATCAAGCCGTAGGGACTACAAGAAACCATGAAGGCCAACAGATACAAGAAGGACTTCCTCCCAGGAGGCCCTTACTCAGGTTACATCGGAACAACTTTCATAATTTGGTTCATAATTATGGAGTGGAGAATACACCTCGCACACACATACCCTCCAATTGGGATATATCCCGTCCAAGTGAAAGTGGTGCAGGGAAAAGCTCCTGGTGGCCAGAAAACAAGCATATTTTAGAAGAGATTCAGAAGAATGCAATTATGCTTCAACGTGTACTTCGAGAATTGCAGGATCTGAAGGGTAGCTTAATCAAGCTAACCAAAACTCCATCATCACCACCTTTGAAGAAAGAGATCTAAATACATGGGTATGGGCACTCCCCTTGGCAACTGCCAAGCTTGGGGGAGGTGCCCCGGTATCGTATCACCATCACACCTTTACCTTTATCGTTTTTCTTAGTTCGATCCTTTTGGTTATATCTTGATTTAAAAGAATAAAGTTTTAGTATGATCTAGCCTTGAGTTTTGCTTTATGTTCCCTTTATGTAATCGAGTCCGAGAGATATATAATAAATATTAGTTTTGAGTTGAGGGCTTTGCTTTCTTGCTTTGATCATGAGAAAAAGAAATAAAGAATAAAAGAAATAAAAGATTATATAATGATTTTATGGGAAGTGACGATTTCACATAGAAGAAGTATGTCACATGAAACTTGTTGATAGTTGACAAACATAGTTTTGGTCATTGTTGCAATTAATAGAAAGTAATAAAGAAAGAGAGGTCTCACATATAAATATACTATCTTGGACATCTTTTGTGATTGTGAGCACTCATTAAAATATTATATGCTAAAAGGTTGATGTTGGACAAGGAAGACAACATAATAGGCTATGTTTCTATATATCCGAATAGAAGTTATATTATTATGGATCCTCCAACATGTTGAGCTTGCTTCTCACCCCTTGCTAGCCAAATCTTTTTGCACCAAGTAGAGATACAACTTGTGCATCCAAATATTCCTTAACCCAGTTTTGCCATGAGAGTCCACCATACCTACCTATGGATTGAGTAAGATCCTTCAAGTAAGTTGTCATCGGTGCAAGCAATAAAAATTGCTCTCTAAATATGTATGATCTATTAGTGCGAAGAAAATAAGCTTTATATGAACTTGTGATATGGAAGAAATAAAAGCGACGGACTACATAATAAAGTTCTTTATCACAAGCAGCAATATAAAGTGACGTTCTTTTGCATTAAGATTTTGTGCATCCAACCATAAAAGCGCATGACAACCTCTGCTTCCCTCTGTGAAGGGCCTATCTTTTATTTACCCTCTACCTTAATACAAGAGTCATGGTGATCTTCACCTATTCCTTTTTTATACTTTATCTTTTTGGCAAGCACTTTATGTTGGGGAGGGATCCAAATATATATATCCACTCGGATGTAGATATTCATAAGCTATTATTGTTGACATTACCCTTGCGGTAAAGGGTTGGGAGGCAAATCCATAAGCCCCTATCTTTCTCTGTGTCCGATTGAAACTTTGATCTTATAAGTATCGCGTGAGTGTTAGCAATTGTGAAAGATTAAATGATAGTTGAGTATGTGAACTTGCTGAAAAGTTCTTATATTGACTCTTTCTTACGTTATGATAAGTTGCAATTCCTTCAATGACTTAGATCATAATTTGTTAGTTTCCAATAAAGTTCTTGTTTCATACTTTACCTTGTGAACGAATTGTTACTTTAGCATGAGAAGTTATATAACAATATGTTGTTGTTCTAAAGATGATTATGATGCCCTCATGTCTGTATTTTATTTTATCAACACCTCTATCTCTAAAAATGTGGACATGATTATAGATTTCGGCTTTCGCTTGAGGACAAGCGAGGTCTAAGCTTGGGGGACTTGATACGTCCATTTTGCATCATGCTTTTATATTGATAATTATTGCATTATGGGCTGTTATTACCTATTTTGGTACAATACTTATGTCTTTTCTCTCTTATTTTACAAGGTTTACATGAAGAGGGAGAATGCCGGCAGCTGGAATTCTGGACTGGAAAAGGGGCAAATCTGAGAGACCTATTCTACACAACTCCAAAAGTCCTGAAAATTTACGGAGAATTATTTTGGAATATATAAAAAATATTGGGCGAAGAAAATACTAGAGGGGACCCACCAGGAGGCCACAAGCCTGGAAGGCGCACCCTCCCCCCCTTGGCGTGCCCCTATGGCTTGTGGGCCCCCTGGCAGGCCTCCGGTGCCCATCATCTGCTATATGATGTGTTTTGACCTGGAAATAATCTAAAGAGAGCTTTCCGGACGAAGCGCCGCCGTCTCAAGGCAGAACATTGGCAGAAGCAATCTAGGGCTCCGGCGGAGCTGTTCTGCCTGGGAAACTTCCCTCCCGGAGGGGGAAATCAAAGACATCGTCATCACCAACGATCCTCTCATCGAGAGGGGGTCAATCTCCATCAACATCTTCACCAGCACCATCTTCTCTCAAACCCTAGTTCATCTCTTGTATCCGATCTTTGTCTCAAAACCTCAGATTGGTACATGTGGGTTGCTAGTAGTGTTGATTACTCCTTGTAGTTGATGCTAGTTGTTTTATTCGGTGGAAGATCATATGTTCAGATCCTTAATGATAATTATTACTCCTCTGATTACGCACATGAATATGCTTTGTGAGTAGTTATGTTTGTTCCTAAGGACATGGGAGAAGTCTTGTTATAAGTAATCATGTGAATTTGGTATTCGTTCGATATTTTGATGAGATGTATGTTGTCTTTCCTCTAGTGGTGTTATGTGAACGTCGACTACATGACACTTCACCATTTTTTGGGCCTAGGGGAAGGCATGGGGAAGTAATAAGTAGATGATGGGTTGCTAAAGTGACAGAAGCTTAAACCCTAGTTTACGCGTTGCTTCATAAGGGGCTGATTTGGATCCATATGTTTCATGCTATGGTTAGATTTATCTTAATTCTTCTTTCATAGTTGCGGATGCTTGCGAGAGGGGTTAATCATAAGTAGGAGGCTTGTCCAAGTAAGGGCAGCACCCAAGCACTGGTCCACCCACATATCAAATTATCAAAGTAACGAACGCTAATCATATGAGTATGATGAAAACTAACTTGACAATAATTCCCATGTGTCGTTGGGAGCACTTTGCTTTATATAAGAGTTCTTCCAGGTTGTACTTTGCTATAAAAAGGATTGGGACACCTTGCTACACCTTTGTTACACTTGTTACTTGTTACCCGTTATGAATTATCTTATCACAAAATTATCTGTTATCGATAATTTCAGTGGTTGCAGAGAATACCTTGCTGAAAACTGCTTGTCATTTTCTTCTGCTCCTCGTTGGGTTCGACACTCTTACTTATGGAAAGGACTACGATAGATCCCCTATACTTGTGGGTCATCATCGCCCGCCTCGCCTCGCCACGCCTCGCCTAGTCACGACGCGCACGCGCGCCGCAGGTTGCGGGAATAAGCCGAGCCGAAGCTTATTTTTGCCGGTCAGGAATGGTTAATTAATCTTGGATTAATTAACGAGTCGCTTACGGAAGTGCCACTGTCCGAGACGTTGGGCCGTGGGATGTTCGCGCACTCAGTCATGGGCCTGAGCCTAGGCCCATCTACTTGACGGCCTATATAAGAAGGCTCCGGCCAGTGGAGTGAACCCTAACTCAGTTCACTCACTCCCTCTCGCACAACCCTAGCCGTCATCTACTGTTCCTCTCACTGTGCTCCTTCCGGTGATCCCATCCCGACGACCACGTGGACGGTTGGTCGGGAGAGCAGGTGCCTCCGGAACCCTGTCATTCGAGATCCTGCCCGGGAGAACGGCAATAAGGTTTTTGGGGAGCGTCTCAACGGGACTGCTCCGATCCGTCCCCATCTCCGTCCGCCTCTACTTCCACTACTTCCCCCGCATCAACTCCATGGCTAACGAAGAATCCGCCAAGAAGAAGGCCTCGGCCGATGCCGAGGCTGCCGCCGCCGCCGCGTTGGCCTGGCCAACCGGAGGGTATGACTCGTTCATCCCCTATTTGCTCGTTCATGTGCTGGCCGTATATATGCTATTGATAGATGTTTCGGTTCTATGTACTGTACGTGCTCACATGCTTAGGTATCGGTATGAGATGCATACCGTATTTGCCATATTTACTGTTTACTCATGGATTAGATTAGTCGAGAAAGTGCTAATATTTCCAGCAATCCAAAAACCTTATTTTAGGCACTTTTCGATCATGGCTTCGCCGCTACTCTAAAACCAAAAAAGTTTACCGGGGCGCATTTTAAGTGTTGGCAGACGAGGACTACCTTGTGGCTCATAACAATGAACGTGTTCTGGGTTGGTGGTGTGTCTTCCATGGTAACGATTGCTCCTAAACAGGAGAATGCGTTTAGGGAGTCAACCACCGTCTTTGTGGGAGCCGTTCTTACTGTGATCAGAGACAAGCTAGTTGACGCATATCTCCATATGCGTGTTGCCAAGAATATTTGGGATGCACTCGAAGCTAAGTTCGGCACAACCGATGCTGGAAGCGAGTTGTATGCTATGGAGCAGTTCCATGACGACAAAATGGTTGATAACCGTTCTGTATTGGACCAGGCCCATGAGATACAATGCATTGCTAAGGAGCTGGAGCTTCTGAAGTGTGAGTTACCGGACAAGTTTGTCGCGGGTTGCATTATTGCAAAACTCCCTCCTGGATGGAGGAACTTTTCTACTTCTCTCAAGCACTTGAGACGTGTATTCTCTGTTGAGGATGTCATTGGTCATCTAAGTGCTGAGCAGAACTCGAGAGCAAAGGACTCACACGTAAAAGGGGCAGAGGGTTCTTCTAGCACCAATGTGGTGTAGAAGAATTTCCACAAGTTCAAGGGAAAGAACTCTGTCAAGCAAAATACTACCTTTAAGAAGAAGGGTAAGAAGGAAGACAAAAAGAGAGATGGCTGCTTTACTTGTGGTTCAGATGAACACTGGGCAAACAAGTGCCCAAACAAGTACAAGAAGCCAGGACAGGACTCCAAGACTGTCAATGTCACTCTGAGCAACAATGATGGGGCATCTGGGTATGGTAATCTGTTTACCGTACTTTCAGTTTGTCATTCCACCGATTGGTGGGTTGACACTGGGGCCAATATTCATGTGTGTGCTGATGTGTCTTTGTTTTCTTCTTACCAGGTCGCACGAGATTGTTCCGTCCTAATGGGGAACGACTCGCATGCTTCTGTTCATGGTGTTGGCACGGTAGATCTGAAGTTTACTTCGGGAAATATCGTGCAACTGAAGAACGTGCAGCATGTCCCCGCCATCAAGAAGAATCTCGTTAGTGGCTCCCTTCTATGTAAAGAAGGTTTAAGTTAGTATTTGAGTCCAACAAAGTAGTCGTATCTCGATATGGACTATTTGTTTGAAAAGGATATGATTGTGGTGGTTTCTTCCACCTTTCCCTAGAGGATTTCTTTAATAAAGTCATGAACCAAATTCATTCTAATGTGAACAAATCTGAGGTTTGGCATTCATGTCTTTGTCACATAAATTTTGGTTGTATGACGCGGCTGGCTACGATGGATCTAATTCCGAGTTTCACTTTAGCCAAAGGCTCTAAGTGCCATGTCTATGTGCAAGCAAAACAACCTCGTAAGCCTCACAAGCCTGCGAAGGAGAGACACCTAGCACCACTAGAGCTCATACATTCAGATCTCTGTGAGATGAATGGTGTGTTCACTAAAGGTGGAAAGAAATACTTCATGACCTTAATTGATGATTCCACTAGATTCTGTTATGTGTATCTGTTAAATACAAAGGATGAGGCTCTACACTACTTTAAAATCTATAAGGTTGAAGTTGAGAACCAACATGAGAAGAAAATAAAACGAGTATCGTTTGATCGTGATAGAGAGTAATTTTCTAGTGAGTTTGATTTATTCCGTGCGGAACATGGTTTTATTCATGAGAGGACGCTGTTGACACACGAACACATCATGTGTACCCTCGACGCCGGGGGTGATGCACCGCAACTCACGTCGAACGAGACTCGACCGACAGCGCGATACGCAAGACAGTCGGCGGGTGCTTTTGCAGACCCGAAACCCCACACACCCGGGAGGGACCCCGTCAGGTAGTGCGGCGGCTATGGGCTGCTCCAGGTCGACCTAATCGCACCTAGAGCCTCGTGGATCGCTGCCTTCCAATACGAAGAACGAGCGAAGAACGAGAAAGAAATATACAAGGGTGGGGGATAAAGATAGATGAACACAAAAGTGTAATAGATTGATTGGTTCGATTGGTGTTGTTCAATCGGCCGTCACCCCCAACATATATAAGAGGCGGCTGGACTTCCCGTACAAGCAAAGGATTCATCTAGGCTTTTCTTACATGAAAAATTACATTAAATCACGTCCTAGAGTCCTAGTTTCAGTCCAACTCGGATTCAGTCAAAATCTGGCCCAAACTTCTGTCTTGCTCCTTGCACGAGCCGTCGAGCTTGCATATGACCTCCGATCAAGACGGCCCAAATATCAAATTTGTGCGTCTCAATGAGACGGACAACTCTCATGGTGATCACTTTTCCAAACAAGGCCATCTTGAACACTCTACAAAGCCATCTTTAACCTCCAGTCGGACTCGGTCTTGCAGCTAACTGTACTGTCCGAGTCTCATAGTGAATTCGCAGGCCGTATACTATCTCAGATGATGACGACTCCAAAACCAAAGTTTGCCGTTTTGACGATACCCAAAACTTCCGTGTTGAACACTTTTCCATCCGAGGTCATCTAGATAAACTTTCGGGCACATATTCAGCTTCTGGTCGGAGCACTCGAATCTGAATCTCTCCACTCGGATGTTAGAGTCTTTCACTCGGATCGCCCTACTGGACCTTTTCACTCGGACAGCAACTTTCACTAGGATGGCAAAATTTTCACTTGGAAGACCATCTTTCACTTGGATAACAATATTTCACCCGAATGGCAATAAGTTCACTCGGACAGCAAACTTTCACTCGGACATCAATCTTTCACCCGAACGGCAAGCTTTCACTCGGTTGACAATTTCTTTTACTCGATCGGCAAGTTTCACTTGGATTATAAGCTTTTCACTCAGATTTCCCGACTGAAAACACAGCCTGATCTTGTTTTGCCTCCCCAGCTTGCATACTACGTTGGATCGAGACAATTTATACATGAAAATCGACCGGCTCGACGAGACGAAACTTTCTTCTGTTGAAGGTTTTCCGATTCAAGGCCGTCTTGAGGGCCCAATTGCTCACGTATTGTATCAGACACTCATCAACATATGTCTGGTGTCGAGCGTAATATTTTGGTCTCTGGTCGAGCTGGACCGTATTGACTGTAACGTTTGCATACGAACTCAGATTAGGATGATTTATATATCAAAATCAATCGCCTCGACGAGACGAAGACAATCCATGTAGAGTGGTCCTTCATCCGAGGTCGTATTAAAGGCGTAATCGGCCGAAAAGCACTCAGAACACTAAATTCTGTCACTCGGAGTACAGTTTCGGCCCCTAAGATGAGGTCGGATGATGATAACCTAAACATCAAAGTTGTTCCACTCGGCGACGTGAAACTTTTTCATGTTAAAAGCCCTTTCACTTGAGGCCATCTTATTTGCCTTTCATGCCATGCCAAAATCTGGTGTCAACACATGCCCCCTGTTTTCTGGCAGAGCTTGCGTGCCAGAAAATACTTTGCCTAGGGTAATGTCTAAGCACGATGTCAATACTGCATCGGCTATGCATGCTGAGTACGATAATTTTTATCAGCCATATGCTTAGGCTTGTTGCTGCTTGGGTACAACCTCTTCAGATAATAGTCGTCTGAGAACAATCATTTGATGTCACAAAGGCATCCACGTAAGTTTCTCATGTCAATCCTGACCTTGCTTTGTCCAGGTACTCCTTGGGAATATTAGAACCGTTCGACGATAAGCTGATTGTCAAATGATTATGACCATGCACCTCAAAGGAATATCGTCAACCGTTCGATGACTCAACTCATTTTTTTAATCAAAGTACACCATCAAGCCTCCCATCGAACAATGTCTGTCTCCTGACTTGGGTCCTGCAGATAACTAGCCAGTAGTCGGAGCTTTTTTATGCACTAGACCATTGATTAGTGGCCGACTCAATAATTAAGTCGGCCTTACCAGTATTGGCAAACACTGAGCATCGGCTATAGTAGTAGGAGATCATGGTGAACAATATTAGCCAGATGCCTGCTTTGCCAATACAATGAACTCTCAGGGCGATATGCAAATATCGGCCATGCGTTCTCATCTCAAAGGAGCTCGGGAGTCCGTCCACCAAAGTGTGAATAGCCGAAATAAATCAGATGTTTCTGCCGAGGATAAATTCCATAGCGTTGATTTTGATGGTACGGTTGAAGAACATGGATGACGTGCCTCCTGGAGTCTCCTATAGTGAAATGAAAATCGTCATCTTCACCTACCGGCTTCAATCTTGTACTCCCTTACCCTTGCTTGTTTCGCAACAAGAGCCAGTACATCATTCTCGCCTCGACGGCTTCCCTTGGGGACCCATGCCATGTTCCTCTTCTCTAACTCTTTGGCCCTGAGCCGCTTCAGCTTTCTTTCTTGCCAATGTAATAAGCCGAGTGAGCATCCCGGCTGTGATTCCTAGCTTTGGGCATCTCCGGCTTGGCCTGTCCAAACTCGGCGATTGGATCCTTGAAAGTTACTTGCTTCACTTTCTTGTCCTTAGTAGCCAACATAGACTCGGCTGGCTTTTTGTCATCTGGAATCGGATCTAAAACAACAGACTTGCGGCCGTCCTTTTTCACTTGGTACACTTGCTTGACCACGTCCATCTTCTTCGCTGAGCTCCAGACTGATTCTTTTTGGTTGAGTCGGTCTTTAACATGTGGTCGTTGAACAAACGATGATCCTCTCGGAGCTTCATAATTTTGGTGAGGTGGTTTAGAATATGATGGACGGTGTGCCCTTGATTTATACTTGTTCCATGATTTATATGAAGAAAAGTCAGCATGGGGAGGTATCCATGACATCGGCATTGGTGACCCAAAAGGAGGATATGGAGTCTTCTTGCTCAACTTCTTCCTTCGCCAATCCCGGTCTTCAGATTTATGCCTTGGGGGTGACTTCGATGCTTTTGTTTCACTCGGCCGATAAGCACTCTTTGCCTCACTTATCTTCTGATATTTTTCTAATAACTGCGCGAAAGTGACTTTCGTCTTTTTCCCTTTGTGCTTACCATGGCCTTTGCTTTCTTTAGTTGTGCGTGCATCGGTCCTTGAATTTTCTTGTTGCCCCCCAGTGCTAGATGTCTCCATTGTAGCTTTGATGGAATTTCCGTTTTCAAGATTGTTGCTGATGCACTTTTTAACAATATCCTTGCTCGAAAACTTGATCCCGTCATCATTGATATGTACCTGTCCACTTTTAAATGAATCAGCTTGAGGTAGCCGAGTCAACATTTGATCGCCAACAAGACCAATCTGATACGACTGGCCATATGCTCGTGCTTCAACAAACTCCAATCATCTTGTGTTGACTGATTGTGTGACTTGATGGATCATGTTGCAGTCTTTGACATTTTGCTCGAACGAACATTGCATTTGCTCTTGTCTTGACGGCTCGACATCATGATCAATTATAATAATAGGATTAGTCAGCGATGCACCGACGATGTGATCACATATGCCCGGATTGAAGGTACATTGTTCGTTCATTAACCGATAATGTGATACCGGCTTTGAAACTAAATAACCGAGTGGTGTCGGCTTAACGTCATCTGACTCGGCTATGCATCGCTTTTCACTCTCCTTTTCTGATTCTCTTGAATCGGCTATCCTGGAGAACTTTGAACCTAGCTTTATATTGCTGCAACCAAAATAATTACAGAATATACATTTCATCCGATACCAAATGTTAGCCAGGCATGAAACAAACAAAGTTGTCCATATGAATATAAAGTTCAGTCGGCATATCGGGAACAACTTTGATTGCAATAAGTTGTCACTATTAGCCTCTATGAATGGTGCCATGTGTTGATCAGCATGATTAGTGACAAGATAATTCGAAATAAACAGATTACTGATCTCGATTGGTCTTTCAAAATAAATTAGAATCTTACTAATGGGTGCATCAATAATATGATTTTGACCGAATCAAAAATTGAGTAAACTCTCGGCTAGGTGTACCTTTGTGAAGTCGTTGGAAGGAGAAGATGGTTGCGCCACTGGAACAATACCTTGCTCCACTTCTAAATAATTCTCCAATGCCTGTTCCTCTTTTTCTAGATATCGTGCCTCATCACTCGGATTGCCTGAGTAGATTTCACTCGGATTGCCCGAGTAGATTTCACTCGGATTGCCCGAGTAGATTTCACTCGGATTTCCCGAGTAGATTTCACTCGGACCCTCTTCGTTAGTTGAACTTTGCTCGGCTACATTTTCTTGTTCTTGATGTTCATCGTTAACCGAACTGTGTTCGGCCATATTACTTTGCTCTTGATGCTCATCAATATCTTTAGCACGAAACTCATAGGGTAGCATGTAAGCTCCCTTACATCCAGAAAAATCGAGCACAGCCAATTTGTTGTGTTTCCCGTTCCTTTGCTCAGTGAAGCTTGCATCTTCTGTTTTGGTACACTCGGTAATAACTAGCTTGATGCACTCGGCATTAGCTGTCTCAGTGCTCGATCTGGCTTCAACCAAATCCACTGTATTAGCCGAGTGAATCCTTTTTTGCCGATTTGCTTGCAAAGCTTCTTTTTTATCTTGCCTCAAAAGTGCAGAAGGGCCAACATGGTTGCTACATGGAGGAAGGCACTTGACGTACTCTTACAAATCTTCCTCTACACGCTTCTTCTTGAGTGCTTCATAAGCCTGTCGTTATTTTGCTGGTAATTCCTCAAGGGTTGGTGTAGTAAATTCGTTAACGCTATTCCCTGTGAGGTCTAGCTTGATCTTGTCCACTTGGGCCACATATTTTTCTTTAAACTCAGCCCTGCTTGGATCGGCTTGCCCTCCAATACTTTTAGGATCTTTCGGCAATGAATTTATGTTGCAAAATTTTGCGATTGTATAGGTGATATATAACATGCTGCAATGATAGGTGAAGACATGTGCACTGTTGTTGAATATTTTCTTTCTCCAATTTGATCAATCAGCAACACTTCGTATTCTTTCAAAATCATAGCTCTTATTGCCTCATAATCAGGAACCAATCCCTTGTCATGCTGCTCAAGGCAAATAGCACTAATCTTCTTATTTTGGGCTAAATTTTTAATGCAGCCAGAGCCACCTCATCTCCTGCAATATTAGGCACATATGCTCCTGCAGAATCTCCATTCACTCGGCCATAATCGCGAAGGTGAGCCGAGTCACGAATATTTTTAGTTTCATATGGCACTGAACAATTAATCTCATGAGGTAGTATATGATGATTGAGGATAACCAGCCGAATAGCTAATGGAAGCATGGCCTATTCCCCCATCCATCGGCATGTCTGGGGATAAACCCGCATATTGCGAGTTGGCTGCCGATGGATAAAACTGCGAGACACCCTCATGCACATGAGGTGTCCTATATTGATCACTCGAACTCATCGTGTTGCTCTCTGGCATATTGAAAGGTGTTGCCGATGCACAAAAGTTCAGATTCATTAGTTGCATGTCGTGATCCTGTAAATTCCAAGTTTCTCCAACAGAATAACTAGTCGGCCTTTGCTCGTTAGGGCTAGCCGACATGACATGTCCATTGAAAGATCTAGCAACATCAACATAATGGCTATTCGCATCTACGTAAGGAGATTGATGATACATGTTACCGTTGTAGATTGCAGCCGCTTGATGACGCTCTCCTCGTAGTAAGAACAGGTTGGAAGCTGTTCAAAGCTTCGTCCCCAGCGGAGTCGCCAAAAAAGTGTGTCGACACACGAACACGTCACGTGTACCCTCGACGCCAGGGGTGATGCACCGCAACTCACGTCGAAGGAGACCCGACCGACAACGCGATACGCAAGACAGTCGGCGGGTGCTTTTGCAGACCCGAAACCCCACACACCCGGGAGGGACCCCGTCAGGGAGTGCGGCGGCTATGGGCTCCTCCAGGTCGACCTAATCGCACCTAGAGCCTCGTGGATCGCTGCCTTCCAATACGAAGAACGAGCGAAGAACGAGAAAGAAAGATACAAGGGTGGGGGATAAAGATAGATGAACACAAAAGTGTAATAGATTGATTGGTTCGATTGGTGTTGTTCAATCGGCCGTCACCCCCAACATATATAAGAGGCATCTGGACTTCCCGTACAAGCAAAGGATTCATCTAGGCTTTCCTTACACGAAAAATTACATTAATTCACGTCCTAGAGTCCTAGTTTCAGTCCAACTCGGATTCAGTCAGAATCTGGCCCAAACTTCTGTCTTGCTCCTTGCATGAGCTGTCGAGTTTGCATATGACCTCCGATCAAGACGGCCCAAATACCAAATTTGTGCGTCTCAACGAGACGAACAACTCTCGTGTTGATCACTTTTCCAAACATGGCCATCTTGAACACTCTACGAAGCCATCTTTAACCTCCAGTCGGACTCGGTCTTGTAGCTAACTGTACTGTCCGAGTCTCGTATTGAATTCGTAGGCCGTATACTATCTCAGATGATGACGACTCGAAAACCAAAGTTTACCGTTTTGACGATACGCACAACTTCCGTGTTGGAACACTTTTCCATCCGAGGTCATCTAGATAACCTTTCGGGCACATATTCAGCTTCTAGTCGGAGCACTCGGATCTGAATCTCTCCACTCGGATGTTAGAGCCTTTCACTCGGAACGCCCGACTGGACCTTTTCACTCGGACAGCAACTTTCACTAGGATGGCAAAATTTTCACTTGGATAACAATATTTCACCCGAACGGCAATAAGTTCACTCGGACAGCAAACTTTCACTCGGACATCAATCTTTCACCCGAACGGCTAGCTTTCACTCGGTTGACAATTTCTTTTACTCGATCGGCAAGTTTCACTCGGATTACTGAAAACACAGCCTGATCTTGTTTTGCCTCCCCAAGTTGCATACTTTGTCGGATCGAGACAATTTATACATGAAAATCGACTGGCTCGACGAGACGAAACTTTCTTCTGTTGAAGGTTTTCTGATTCAAGGCCGTCTTGAGGGCCGAATTGCTCACACATTGTATCAGACACTCATCAACATGTGTCTGGTGTCGAGCGTAATATTTTGGTCTCTAGTCGGGCTGGACCGTATTGACTGTAACTTTTGCATACGAACTCGGATTAAGATGATTTATATATCAAAATCGATCGCCTCGACGAGACGAAGACAATCCATGTAGAGTGCTCCTTTATCCGAGGTCGTCTTGAAGGCATAATTGGCTGAAAAGCACTCAGAACACTAAATTATGTCACTCGGAGTACAGTTTCGGCCCCTAAGATGAGGTCGGATGATGATAACCTAAACATCAAAGTTGTTCCACTCGGCGACATGAAACTTTGTCATGTTAAAAACCCTTTCAATTGAGGCCATCTTATTTGCCTTTCATGCCATGCCAAAATCTGGTGTCAACAGACGCCTCCCTATTCACCCTAGTCAAACGGGGTTGCCCAACGGAAAAACCGCACTCTAACAGATTTGGTTAACGCCATGTTAGATACTTCAGGTTTATCCAAGGCATGGTGGGGGAAGGCTGTATTGACAGCATGTCATGTCCTGAATAAAGTTCCCGCAAAGGATAATAAGACTACTCCCTATGAGCAATGGGAAAAGAAAAGAGCTACACTCTCTTACTTGTGCAATTGGGGCTGTTTGGCGAAAGTCAATGTGCCAATCCCGAAAAACATAAGCTTGGTCCAAAGACCGTGGACTGCGTTAATTTGGGCTACGCTAAGAATAGAGTTGGCTATAGATTTCTATTAGTGAAATCCAAGGTACCTGACCAGAAGGTCGGTACAATTATAGAGTCTAAGGATGCTACATTCTTTGAGGATATTTTCACCATGAGAGATATGCAAAGCACCTCTAGACTGGAATCTGATGAGACTCCTGAACCTGCCATTCCGATGGAATATTATGAACACAAAAGTGATGAAAGTTCATCGGAGGATGATGAGGAAGCTCATGTTAGGAGCAAGAGACAAAGGACTGCAAAGTCTTTTGGTGACGATTTCCTCGTGGATGATGACACTCCCAGTTCCATTTCAGAAGCTTATGCATCTCTGGATGCTGACTACTGGAAGGATGCGGTCCGTAGCGAGATGGATTCCATCATGGCTAACGCGACATGGGAGATCACTGATCGTCCTTATGGTTGCCAAACATTGGGATGTAAGTGGGTGTTCAAAAGGAAGCTTAGGCCCGATGGTACTATTGAGAAGTACAAGGCTAGGCTTGTGGCCAAGGGTTATACCCAGAAAGAAGAAGGGGTTTTCTTTGATACTTACTTACCTATGGCTAGACTGACAACCATTCGAGTGTTACTCACTTTGGCTGCCTCGCATGGTCTTCTTGTTCATCAGATGGATGTTAAGACGGCTTTCCTTAACGGAGATCTAGACGAGGAAATTTACATGCAACAGCCAGATGGCTTTGTAGTAAAAGATCAGGAAAGAAAGGTGTGCAAGATAGTGAAATCTTTATATGGCCTGAAACAAGCGCCTAAGCAATGGCATGAGAAGTTCAATAATACTGTAACATCCCAAATTTTCAATTTGGAATGTTTTACAATTATTAGCTAAGCATCTATGCATGTTGTTTGAATTTGAGTGGCATTTGAAATTCCAGAGGCATTTTGAATTGTATTTGAATTTGGATTCAAATTGGCATTGAAATTTATTTCAAAAATACCTGACCAATACTTGTGCAAAAGTATGAGAGGAGCTAACATGACACTCCAAAAATGTCAGAAGAAAATAATGCCAAAAAGTTTGAATTCAAATTTGAATTTTATTTGGAATTTTCAGAAAAATGTTTTTATAAAAGTTTCTGTTTTGCCTCTAGAAAAATGTTCATCTTGTAGGATTTATTTTTCTGATCTTTTTGATATATATATATGTCCTATATAAAGATATTATATATTTCTATATATATCTATTTTCTTCTCTGTCTATTTAAAAAAAAATAGAAAAAAAAGAGAAACCCCGAGCTGGCCAGGCCAACCGGCCCAGCCAGCAGCGCCCGAGCCGGCCAGCCCAACAGCGCGCCGCGCCCGACTCCCCTCCGCCTCGGTCGCCCGACCGCACCTCCCTCTCTCCCTCTCACTGACCCGCGGGGCCCGCCCTTCTCTTTCCCCTCCTCCACGCCTTGCTGCACCGGAGCACGCGTAGAGCGCGCCCGACACCCCGATCCTCTCGGGATCGCGCTCCGGCTTTGCCCCCTCGCCCAAGTTGCTGCCCTATATAAAGCCTAACCCCTCCTCCCTCGCACCCCCTAAAACCCTAGCTCAAACCTCACCACAGCCGACGCCCACGCCATTCCGATCTCGCCGCCGCCGCCACGGTTCACCGCCTCCACAGTCGCCGGTGAGCTCCCTCAACCCCTATCTCCTTGGCCATCGGCCTAGTCCAACCCCACGGTTCCTTTTGACAAGGTTGTGATCACCATCGTCGTCTGCAGAGACCACCACGAGCATCGCCGCCTGCCGCCGGAGTTGGAGGTTACCAGGAGCTTGATGTGCTCGTTCCGCTCGTCTCCGTCGTCCTCAACCACCACCGAGACCACCCCCGAGCTCCCCTCGTTCCGCCGCATCGCCCGGAGGCCTCCACCACCTTCCCCGACGACCGAAGCCGCCGCACCACCGTCGCCCGAGCCGCCCGCCGCCGTCGAACCCAGCTGTAAGCCACCGGCTTCCCTCCACCATCCGATCTCGATTCTACGGCCTAGATTAGATCACGCGAAGAGTTAGGTTTTTTCCTATTAGATCGGTTAGTTCCCGGTTTAGTTACGGTTTTTTTTAGTTAGATCGAACCGGTCGGTTTAATTATTAGCCGCATATGTAGTTAAAGTTCGCCCGTGCGTTAGATAGTTCAGAACGCCACCTGTTCGGCCCGTTAGCGCGTTTAGTTTTTGTTTTAGTTTTTATTTTAGTTTCTGTTTTAACATAATAGTTCTGTTTTTGTAAAATCTATAACTTTTATGTTATTAAATATTTTTAGTTGATTCTTTTTGCTCTACTTTGCAAATTTCCTAAAGTTTCTGTATAAAATAGTTTCCGCCATGTTTTAGTTTTAAAAAAAAAAATATTTTAGTTTTAGTCAGATTAGTATTTCTGCTATAAAATGAGCTAGGATTAATTTTTTTTATGATTCTTTTTGCCACTGCTTTGTTTTGACCTTGCCTAGCAGTAGTATTTATTTTGGTATTTTTTGGATTTTATTAAAATTAGTTTTACACGAAAACAAGCCTATTCTAGTTATTTTAACTTGCTCCTATTTTCTGTTGTTTTAGTTATTTTAAAAATTTATTTTTACCTTTGTTATATTTTTATTTCAGATTAGTTTCTGTAGTTATAGAGGGTGAACTTTTATTTACAGAAAAAGAAAATGTTTTATTTTATTTTCTTACTAGTTTTGTTTTAGGCATAAAAGGAGTTTTATAATAGCTTTTAATGTGTTTCGTTTTGCACCAAGTTTTTATAATGTTTTCCTTTCTGTTAGTTAACAAAACTCTTGTTTTGGTTCTGTTAAGAAAAGTTTTAGTAGGATAAAACTATTTTCTAGTTGTTTGCTTGACGTAATGAAAACCTTGAATTGGGTTCTTCGAGTTTTCTTTGGTATTGGTATGATTGCTTGTGTGATTTACATTAGCTTGCTGTTATGTTATACCGTTGTATGCTTATGTGTTTATTGTTTTCTTCGAATAGAATTCCCGGAGTGCGAAGCTTGCTATCACGAGTCACTAGCTTTTGAAGACCGTCAGCCAGGCAAGTCTTGATCATGAATTTATTTACCTATGTTTTATTGCATTAGAATTTTCCTCCCCACCATGCATGCAGTAGGAGAATTGAATCAAGTCTTGAGTAGTATCATGTGGTAGGTCGACCCAAAATCCCTTTGTTACCATTGCTCGGGACGTTGTAGTATTTATGCTATGCTTCGTGGACGGGGTTGGTTGAGTGATTCATATGGGAGATGTGAGAGTCAAAATGATGACAACCCCATGACTTCAAGATACTCAAGAGGGACTTCAAATTCGCTACTGGGTGGAGGATGGATTGATGGGCACCCTGGAGCAACCAGCGAAAGTCCGGGATGCATGGAGAAGCGTCATGACATCTTGCGGAAAGCTTCACCCAGCCATGAAGAGACGGATGGATACACCTTGACCAGAAGCTTACCTGTGCAGCCGCAAGCCATTATGGGCTCTGGCTTGGTCGACCCTAGGCGTGACTCTGGACGGACGGTGCCAGCAGATGTAGAAGAACGGTAGGTTATGGATGGGCACCGGCAGTGGCCCAGAGGAACTCTACGGAAGACCCTGTTTTCGTTTGTCCCGTCTTCAAACACCAGGCAGTGCGAGGACATAAAGGAGGGAACGATTCTTGCGGGTAAAGTGCACAAGATTCTGCAGAGTGAAAACCTAATCGATTAGCCATGTCCTCGGTTACGGACAACTGAGCCTCTGGAATTGGAGTATTTCGGAAATCTCAACACCGAACGAATAAATTAATTGAGGGGTTATTTAATAATTGGGAATGAGACATTGGTTGGCGGAACCATCTCAATAACAACCAACATTTGTAGTAATTGCAAGCAAGTCCTTTGTTGTAGGAAAAAATTGGCTTTTTCGCGAAAACTTAAACTTAGAGCCCCACAGCCAAATTGCATATAGTGTTAGCAATATTATTGTTGTTCTCTCTTCATGACTTGCCGGCATATTCAAAATGCTGACCTACACGGCTGCAACGTCTTATGTTACAGAGGAGTATTCCGACCAGGAGTGAGGCTACGATCCACGCTTGGCGATTGCCCTATGGAGTCGGATGGACTCGCTATTCGTCTACGTTTCCGCAGCTTTATTCTGTTTATTTCTCAAGAGTTGGCCATCGGCCGAATTTATTATGATGTAATAAAGACTCGATATGAGAACCGTGTAATAAATTCAGGTGTGATTGAACTTTGAATCTTTTCATCAATGTACTGTGTGTGACAGCATGATCTTGGGATGGTACAGCTACACAGAGACCTGACCGATTTCGGGTCGGGTCGCTACAAATACTTTGACATCTTTTGGCTTTGTTGTTAACGAAGCTGACAAATGTGTATACTATCGCTATGGTGGGGGTGAAGGAGTTATACCGTGTCTGTATGTCGATGACATACTGATATTTGGGACCCACCTCAAAGTCATTGAGGAGGTCAAGGCTTTTCTATCTCATAACTTTGACATGAAAGACCTGGGCACGGTTGATGTTATCTTAAACATCAAGCTACTAAGAGATACTGAGGGTGGAATTACACTTTTGCAATCCCACTATGTTGAGAAGATTTTGAGACGTTTTGGATATTCGGACTGCAAACCTTCTGCAACACCATATGATCCTAGCATGCGGATTCGAAATTTCGAAGGCACGACTGTAGATCAATTGAGATATTCTCAAGTGGTTGGTTCACTGATGTAACTAGCTTGTGCTACTTGTCCTGACATCTCATTTGCTATGTGCAAACTTAGCATGTTTGTTTCCAATCCGGGAGATGTACATTGGCATGCCGTTGAATGAGTCGTGCATTATTTGCAAGGTACTGTGAGCTATGGGATTCACTATTCTGGGTACCCGACGGTACTTGAGGGGTATAGTGATTCGAATTGGATATCTAATGCTGATGAGATGAAAGACACAAGTGGATATGTCTTCACACTTGGTGTGGTGTTGTTTCCTGGAAGTCTTGCAAGCAGACGATCTTAACGAGATCGACAATGGAAGCAAAACTCACAGCATTAGACACATCATGCGTCGAAGCAGAATGGCTTCGAGAGCTTTTGATGGATTTGCCGGTGGTTGATAAACCAGTCCCTGTTGTCCTTATGAACTGTGACAATCAAACAGTGATTGCCAAGGCTAAGAGTTCAAAGGACAACATGAAATCCACAAAGCACATAAGATGAAGATTAAAATCTGTCAGAAAATCAAGAAACTCCGGAGTGATAGCGTTGGATTATATCCAGACGGCTAAGTATCTAGAAGACCCTTTTACGAAAGGGCTATCATGGATTGTGATAGAAAATGCACCGAGGGAGATGGGTATGAGACCCACATAAGTTGCCATGGGGGTAACCCAACCTATGTGATTGGTGATCCCGTTAATTAGGACCTGGGAAAAGAATCCAGCGGTCAACTGAGGAGAGTATCCTTAATTAACCCACTCCGCTGGAGATGCATAATACTCTCAATTCTGTAAGGCAGGTTGACTTTTGTTTTAATGTGTTCCAAAGCTTATGAAGCAAGATGCTAACCTACAGAGCATTCTTTGGAGGAACACACCTATGTGAGCTCGAATGCTGGTCACAGTCTATGAGATTGGGTGATCTTTAGGAAGCTCGTGAGAAGGTACGGAGTATGACTAATAAGCTCCACCCGTAGGGTGATCTTTAGGAAGCTCGTGAGAAGGTACGGAGTATGACTAATAAGCTCCACCCGTAGGGTTTAGCCTTCGGCAGCCACGTATCAGCTGACAATAGGCGAAACTTCTGCACACCAAACTGACAATTCAAGGCATAGTCCATTATTTAGTTGTGAACAAGTCTAATCCTATTGCTCTAGGTGGAAGTTCAACTTAACAGTCTCCACTGAAAATTCTGGTATATCAAACATTGTTTGGAATAGTTGACAAACTTATGTGCCTCAAGATCTGGTGGGGGATTGGTGGATTATGGATGGTCTTAGGCCCATATAAGACAATAATCCCTGGTTAATCTCTAAGGCATATGCATGTGTACGGCAAGTGGTGGGAAGTTTGGTGGGAAGTTTAGTACCATAGTGCTACAGTAAGAAGAGTGAGACCTCTTTATAAGGGCTGCTCTACCACTTGCTATTGGGACCTTGGGAATAGGAGTTGTACACGCGCGCTCCTCCTCCTCCGCCGCCCGCCTCGCCTCGCCACGCTTCGCCTAGTCACGACGCGCGTGCGCGCCGCAGGTTGCGGGAATGAGCCGAGCCGAAGCTTATTTTTGCCGGTCATGAATGGTTAATAAATCTTGGATTAATTAACGAGTCACTTACGGAAGTGCCACTGTCCGAGATGTTGGACCGTGGGCTGTTCGTCGACTCGGTCGTGGGCCTGAGCCCAGGGCCATCTACCAGACGGCCTAAATAAGAAGGCTCCGGCCAGTGGAGTGAACCCTAACTCCGTTCACTCACTCCCTCTCACACAACCCTAGCAGTCATCTACTGTTCCTCTCACTGTGCTGCTTCCGGCGATCCCATCCCGATGACCGCGTGCACGGTTGGTCGGGAGAGCAGGTGCCTCCGAAACCTTGTCGTTCGAGATCCTCCCCGGGAGAACGGCAATAAGATTTTTGGGGTGCGTCTCGATGCGACTGCTCCCGATCCGTCGCCGTCTCCGTCCGCCTCTGCTTCCACTACATCCGCTGCATTGACTCCATGGCTGATGACGAAGCCACCAAGAAGAAGGCCTCGGCCGATGCCGAGGCTGCCGCTGCCGCCGCCGCGTTGGCCTGGCCAACCGGACGGTATGACTCGTTCATCCCCTATTTGCTCGTTCATGTGCTGGCCATATATATGTTGTTCATAGATGTTTCGGTTCTATGTACTGTACGTGCTCACATGCTTAGGTATCGATATGAGATGCATACCGTATTTGCCATATTTACTGTTTACTCGTGGATTAGATTAGTCGAGAAGTGGTAATATTTCCAACAGTCACCGCACCCGTTGTGAGCTCTACTCCGTTTCCCCCCTCTCCCCCTTTTGTTTCCTCTGCCGTATGCCCCCGTCCCACCGCCAGGGCCGAGCTCCGCTCGATGTGCCCCTGGCCGCGTTCCCTCCGTGCCATGCCTCACGCTCGCGGGCCCGCGTGTTGCCCTGCTGCTGCTGCTGCACGCGCGCGCGCTCCATCCCCTGCCCGCGCCCTCGCCCGGCCAACCCCGCTCTGCCTGGTGCTTGCTATCGCCGCCGCCTGCCCGTTGCCACTGTTGCCTCCTACTCCTCCTGCTGCTCGCCGCTGCATGCCTCGGCCTCCCCTGCACGCCTCGGCCTCCCCCCTAAACGCCCCTTGTGCGCCACCGCAGCCACCGCCTAGCGCCGCCGCGCCCCGCTAGCGCTAGCTGTCGGCCGCACCCGCGCCTCCCTGCTCGCACTAGCTGCCGCGGCGCTCCGCCCTCGCTGCTGGCCGCCGTCGGTGTCCGGCAGCGCCCGCCCGGGCCACACCTAGCCGCTACCCGCCGCTGCCGCCGGCCATGGCCACTGCCATGGCCATGTGCGTCTGTGTGCGTGGTGTGCGTGTGTGTGTTTGGGGCCGAACTCCCCTCCCTTTTTTTCAATTAGCACTAACCGCCACCTAATTACCCCCCACTAATTAACCCACTAACACTGACACATAGGCCCTCCCTATTAAAGTTAAAGGTTAAAAGAAATTAGAGTTTCCTAAGTCAATGACACCTAGGGCCCACATCACTATTTACTTTGACTAGTGAACTATTGACTGCTAAGTCAGCAGTTGACCTGACCCCGCATGTCATACTCCGTGTAGTATTACAATGGGTATACTTATCATTTAATAATAATAAAATTTCGAATTAAATTAATCTGTTAATTTCATAAATCGTTTAAACTTCGAAAATTAATAGAAAATAAACTGTAAGTCAGGTGAAAATAATTTATATATGAAAGTTGCTCAGAAAAATGTGACGATTCCGAATACGCTCTCCGTTCATCAGTCACATGCCCCTAGCATAGCGAACATGGAACCGTCCTCCTCCGTTTTGTTTGTCCGAAAATGCCAAACACCGGGAATACTTTCCCGGATGTTTTTCCTCTTTGTCTGTATCACCCTAGCACCGCGTATTGCCATGTAATGCTTTGTGATGCTTTGTTTGCTTTATATTTATTGTTTCTTCCCCCTCTTCTTCTCTGGTAGACCTCGAGACCACTGCTGATGCCCGTGTGATCGACT
This sequence comes from Thinopyrum elongatum, assembly GCA_011799875.1. Taxonomy (NCBI): domain Eukaryota; kingdom Viridiplantae; phylum Streptophyta; class Magnoliopsida; order Poales; family Poaceae; genus Thinopyrum; species Thinopyrum elongatum. Next base: position 40,524,044 of record CM022299.1, on the reverse strand, counting down.
ACATCGACGATGACCCTTCCTTTTCAGCAGAGCTTCCAGGCAAGCAAACCCCCCTTGATCATTCCTATATCGCCCATTCCATTGTGTCTGATGTTTGCATTAGATTTTGCTACTGTACTTGATTGCTCCTATTCTGATGCATAGCCTGCTTTTGTAACCTGCTCTTGTACCTTATCTGCTTATCCTAAACTGCTTAGTATAGGCTGGTTAGTGATCCATCAGTGACCCCTCACCTTGTCCTAGTTGCCCACGCTGGATTACCAGGTGAGTCGATCAACGTGATCGACGTCCAGGGCCCGACACAATCACATCACACCCCCATTTAGTTCTACGACTCTGCAGAGCTACCATCGAGTGCCGAGGGTGATACCTCGTATAGCACTTCTGATATTAACTCTGTAGTGTAGCTAATTGGTCGTGGTCTTCGAGGGTGATTCCTCCTTCACCACTCCTGATAACGACTCTGTCGTGCAATCCCTCAAGTGTGGACCATCGAGGGTGATTCCTCCAAGTCCATCTTGACGGTTACATCGAGTGGGAACCCATGGAGGGTGATTCCTCAGGTTTCCCCCTTGCCATTTTAGACACGCGGTTACTTTGACTTTACCACAGAACCATGTTACTGAAGTCGGGTCGGCCCTGAGGGGTACCCGCGAGTTGATGTGTAGTCGGGTTAACCTGGAGGGTACCCGCGAGATTTCTACGTGGCACGACCGGGCATTCCGAGCCCTTGCTGTAAGTCCATGAGATGGGGCGATGGGGTCACATGATCGTGAGTCTCTGCTCGTTACCGCGCGCTTCCAAGACACTAATGGATTTGGGTATTTGATCTGAGTTGGCCACTGGCCTATACGCACTAACCACAATGTGGGACAAGATATGGGCAACCGGCGTCGTAGTATCAGCTGAAGCTTTCTAGACGTCAGTGACTTAGCGGTGCGCGCCGGGTTGGACCGCGTAAAGTAATCGCCTTTGTAATGCATGTTGCCAGGTCTGCTCACCGGCCGCCCACGCAACATGCAGGAGTGCAAAGAGCGATGGGCCCAAGACCCCTGCATGCTTAGGATTTAGACCGGTGTGCTGACCTCTCTGTTGGGCCTAGGTAGGGCTGCGACGTGTTGATCTTCCGAGGCCGGGCATGACCCAGGAAAGTGTGTGCGGCCAGAGGTATCGAGCGTGTCGGGTAATGTGGTGCACCCTGATACGTCCATTTTGCATCAGGCTTTTATATTGATATTTATTGCATTATGGGCTGTTATTATACATTTTGGTACAATAATTATGCCTTTTCTCTCTTATTTTACATAGTTTACACAAAGAGGGAGAATCCCGGCAGCTGGAATTCTGGATCGGAAAGGAGCAAATCTAAGAGACCTATTCTGTACAACTCCAAAAGTCCTGAAAATTTATGGAGAATTATTTTGGAATATATAAAAAATATTGGGCGAAGAAATACCCGAGGGGGACCCACCTGGTGGCCACAAGCCTGGGGGGCGCGCCCTACCCCCCTGGGGGCGCCCCAAGGGCTTGTGGGGCCCCTGGCATATCTCCGGTGCCCATCTTCTGCTATATGGAGGGTTTTGACCTGGAAAAAATCATAAGGAAGCTTTCGGGATGAAGCGCCGCCGTCTTGAGGCGGAACCTGAGTAGAAGCAATCTAGGGCTCCGACGGAGCTGTTTTGCTGGGGAAACTTCCCTCTAGGAGGGGGAAATCAAAACCATCGTCATCACCAACGGTCCTCTCATCGAGAGGGGGTCAATCTCCATCAACTTCTTCACCAGCACCATCTTCTCTCAAACCCTATTTCATCTCTTGTATCCGACCTTTGTCTCAAAACCTCAGATTGGTACCTGTGTGTTACTAGTAGTGTTGATTACTCCTTGTAGTTGATGCTAGTTGGTTTATTCGGTGGAAGGTCATATGTTTAGATCCTTAATGATATTTATCCCTCTGATTATGAATGTGAATATGCTTTGTGAGTAGTTATGTTTGTTCCTGAGGACATGGGAGATGTCTTGTTATAAGTAATCATGTGAATTTGGTATTCGTTCGATATTTTGATGAGATGTATGTTGTCTTTCCTCTAGTGGTGTTATGTGAACGTCGACTACATGACACTTCACCATGATTTGGGCCTAGGGGAAGGCATTGGGAAGTAATAAGTAGATGATGGGTTGCTAGAGTGACAGAAGCGTAAACCCTAGTGTATGCATTGCTTCGTAAGGGGCTGATTTGGATCCATATGTTTCATGCTATGGTTAGATTTATCTTAATTCTTCTTTCGTAGTTGCGGATGCTTGCGAAAGTGGTTAATCATAAGTGGGAGGCTTGTCCAAGTAAGGACAGCACCCAAGCACCGGTCCACCCACATATCAAATTATCAAAGTAACGAACGCGAATCATATGAGCATGATGAAAACTAACTTGACAATAATTCCCATGTGTACTCGGGAGCGCTTTGCTTTATATAAGAGTTCGTCCAGGCTTGTCCTTTGCTACAAAAAGGATTGGGACACCTTGCTGCACCTTTCTTACATTTGTTACTTGTTACCCATTACGAATTATCTTATCACAAAACTATTTGTGACCAACAATTTCAGTGCTTGCAGAGAATACCTTGCTGAAAACCGCTTGTCATTTCCTTCTGCTTCTCGTTGGGTTCGACACTCTTACTTATCGAGAGGACTATGATAGATCCCCTATACTTGTGGGTCATCAAGACTCTTTTATAGCGCCATTGTCGGGGAGTGAAGCGCCTTTGGTAAGTGGAATTTGGTAAGGAAACATTTATATTAGGTGCTGAAATTTACTGTACTTGTCACTATGGAAAATCATCCTTTGAGGGGTTTGTTCAGGGTATCTTCACCCCGACTGGAAGAACAAAGAGTTGCTCCTCAACCTACTGAACCTACTAAAAATATTTTTTATGAAATTCCTTTGGGTATGATAGAGAAACTGCTAGCTAATCCTTATGCAGGAGATGGTACATTACATCCTGATATGCATCTAATCTATGTGGATGAAGTTTATGGATTATTTAAGCTTGCAGGTTTGCCCGATGATGAAGTCAAGAAGAAGGTCTTCGCTTTATCTTTGAAGGAGAAGGCATTGACATGGTATAGGCTATGCGATGATATTGGGACTTGGAATTATAACCGATTGAAATTGGAATTTCATCAGAAGTTTTATCCTATGCATCTGGTTCATCGTGATCGGAATTATATATATAATTTTTGGCATCATGAAGGAGAAAGTATCGCTCAAGCTTGGGGGAGGCTTAAGTCAAAGTTATATTCATGCCCCAATCATGAGCTCTCAAGAGAAATTATTATTCAGAATTTTTATGCTCGGCTTTCTCGTAATGATCAATCCATGCTCGATACTTCTTGTACTGGTTCTTTTATGAAGAACACTATTGAATTCAAATGGGATTTATAGGAAAGAATTAGACGCAACTCTGAAGATTGGGAACTCGACGAAGGTAAGGAGTCAGGTATAAACCTTAAGTTTGATTGTGTTAAATCTTTTACGTATACCGATGCTTTTCGTGAATTTAGCACTAAATATGGGCTTGACTCTGAGATAGTAGTTTCTTTCTGTGAATCTTTTGCTACTCATGTTGATCTCCCTAAGTTGAAGTGGTTTAAATATCATCCTCCCATTGCAGTAAAAATAGTAGAACCTATTAAAGCTGAAGAGGAAACCATTACTTATAATGTTGATCCTATTGTTCCTACCGCTTATATTGAGAAACCACCTTTCCCTGTTAGAGAATAAAGGATCATGCTAAAGCTTCAGCTGTGGTTCGTAAGAGCTATACTAGAACACCTACACCCCCTGAACATATTAATGTTGACTCTAGTTTTGCTATGGTTAAAGATCTCTTGGTCGATAATATTGATGGGCATGTTTTTTATTTCTGTGATGTAGTTGCTAGAATTGCTAGACCCGATGATAAAGATAAACATAGACTTGTTGTTGGCATGCCTGTTGTTTCTAATAAAATAGGAGATCATTGTTACCATAGATTGTGTGATTTGGATTCTAGTGTGAGTACAATTCCCTTTACTTTATATCAAGAAATTATGAATGAAATTGCACCTGCTGAAATAGAAGATATTGATGTCACTATTAAGCTTGCCAATAGAGATACTATATCACCAATTGGGATTGTTAGAGATGTTGAAGTCTTTTATGGGAAAATAAAATACCCTACTGATTTTCTAGTTCTTGGTTCCCCACAAGATGATTGTTGTCCCATTATATTAGGTAGACCTTTCTTGAACACTGTTAATGCTAAAATAGATTGTGAGAAAGAAACTGTTAGTGTAAGCATTGGGGATGTGTCTCATGATTTTAATTTCTCCAAATTTTGCAGACAACCCCATGATAAAGAATTGCCTAGTAAAGATGAAATTATTGGTCTTGCTTCTATTGCTGTGCCTCCTACTGATCCTTTAGAAAAATATTTGCTAGACCATGAAAATGATATGTTCATGAATGAAAGAAAGGAATTAGATGAGATTTTCTTTAAACAGATGCCTGTTTTGAAACACAATTTGCCTGTTGAGACTCTTGGAGATCCTCTACCACACAAGAGTGATCCGGTGTTGGATCTTAAACAATTATCTGATACTTTGAAATATGCTTATCTTGATGAGAAAAAGATATATCCTGTTATTATTAGTGCTAACCTTTCAGAGCATGAAGAAAAGAAATTATTGAAAACTTGGAAGAAGCATCGTGCAGCTATTGGATATACTCTAGATGATCTTAAGGGCATTAGTCCCACTTTATGTCAGCACAAAATTAATATGGAACCCGATGCTAAACCAGTTGTTGATCACCAGTGATGGTTGAATCCAAAAAGGAAAGAAGTGGTAAGAAATGAAATACTTAAACTTCTAGAAGCAGGTATAATTTATCCCGTTGCTGATAGTAGATGGGTAAGTCATGTTCATTGTGTCACTAAGAAGGGAGGTATTACCGTTGTTCCTAATGATAAAAATGAATTTATTCCGCAAAGAATTGTCACATGTTATAGAATGGTAATTGATTTTAGAAAGTTGAACAAAGCTACTTGGAAAGATCATTATCCTCTACCTTTTATTGATCAAATGCTAGAAATACTATCCAAATATACACACTTTTGCTTTCTAGATGGTTATTCTGGTTTTTCCCAAATACCTATGTCACAAGAGGATTAAGAAAAAACTACTTTTACATGCCCTTTTGGTACCTTTGCTTATAGACGTATGCCTTTTGGTTTATGTAATGCACCTGCTACTTTTCAAAGATTTATGACTGCTATATTCTCTGACTTTTGTGAAAAGATTGTTGAGGTCTTCATGGATGATTTATCTGTCTACGGAACTTCTTTTGATGATTGCTTAAGCCACCTTGATCGAGTTTTGCAGAGATGTGAAGAAATTAATCTAGTCTTGAATTGGGAGAAGTGCCATTTTAAGGTTAATGAAGGTATTATCTTGGGGCATAAAATCTCCGAAAGAGGTATTGAAGTTGATAAAGCTAAAGTTGATGCTATTGAAAAAATGCCTTGTCCTAAAGATATCAAAGGTATAAGAAGTTTCCTTGGTCATGCTGGTTTCTATAGGAGGTTTATTAAAGACTTCTCTAAAATTTCTAGGTCTCTCACTAATCTCTTGAAAAAAGATATACCATTTGTTTTTTATGATGATTGTATAGAAGCATTTGAAATACTTAAGAAAGCCTTGATTTCTGTACCTATTGTTCAACCACCTGATTGGAACCTACCCTTTGAAATTATGTGTGATGCTAGTGATTATGATGTTGGTGTTGTTCTAGGACAAAGAGTTGATAAGAAGTTAAATGTTATCCATTATGCTAGTAAAACTCTAGACAGTGCTCAAAGAAATTATGCTACTACTGAAAAAGAATTTTTAGCGGTTGTATTGGCTTGTGATAAGTTCAGATCTTATATTGTTGATTCCAAAGTAACTGTTCACACCGATCATGCTGCTATTAAATATCTTATGGAAAAGAAGGATGCTAATCCTAGACTTATTAGATGGGTTCTCTTGTTGCAAGAATTTGATTTGCATATTATTGGTAGAAAAGGAGCTGAGAACCCCGTAGCAGACAACTTGTCTAGGTTAGAAAATATTCTTGATGACCCACTACCTATTGATGATAGCTTTCCCGAAGAATAATTAGCTGTCATAAATGCTTCTCGTAGTACTCCATGGTATGCTCATTGTGCCAATTATATTGTTGTTAAATTTATACCACCTAGCTTCACATACCAACAAAAGAAAAAGTATTTCTACGATTTAAGACATTACTTCTGGGATGAACCACACCTTTATAAAGAAGGAGTAGATGGTGTTATTAGACGTTGTGTACCTGAGCAAGCACAGGAACAAATCCTACGCAAGTGTCATTCCGAGGCCTACGGAGGACACCATGCAGGTGATAGAACTGCACACAAGGTATTACAATTTGGTTTTTATTGGCCTACTCTTTTCAAGGATGCTCGTAAGTTTGTCTTGTCTTGTGATGAATGTCAAAGAATTGGTAACATTAGTAGACGTGAGGAAATGCCTATGAACTATTCACTTGTTATTGAACCATTTCATGTTTGGGGATTTGATTATATGGGACCTTTTCCTTCCTCCAATGGGTATACACATATTTTGGTTGTTGTTGATTATGTTACTAAGTGGGTAGAAGCTAATCCAACTAGTAGTGTTGATCATAACACCTCCATTAAAATGCTTAAAGAAGTTATTTTCACGAGGTTTGAGTCCCTAGATATTTAATGACTGATGGTGGTTCACACTTTATTCATGGTGCTTTCCGTAAATTGCTTGCTAAATATGATGTTAACCATAGAATTGCATTTCCATATCATCCTCAGTCTAGTGGTCAAGTAGAATTAAGTAACCGAGACTTAAAGTTGATCTTGCAAAAGACTGTTAATAGATCCAGAAAGAATTGGTCTAAGAAACTTGATGATGCATTATGGGCTTATAGAACTGCTTATAAAAACCCTATGGGTATGTCTCCATATAAAATGGTTTATGGAAAAGCATGTCACTTACCTCTTGAACTAGAACATAAAGCTTATTGGGCAATTAAACAGCTCAACTATGATTTCAAACTTGTCGGTGAGAAGAGGTTGTTCGACATTAGCTCACTTGATGAATGGAGAACCCAGGCCTATGAGAATGCCAAATTGTTTAAAGAGAAAGTTAAAAGATGGCATGATAAAAGGATACAAAAGTGTGAATTTAATGTAGGTGACCATGTCTTGCTATACAATTCTCGTTTAAGATTTTTTGTAGGAAAGCTTCTCTCTAAATGGGAAGGGCCTTACATTATCGAGGAAGTTTATCATTCCGGTGCCCTCAAAATCAACAACGCCAAAGGCACTAACCCGAAGGTGGTAAACGGGCAAAGAATCAAACATTATATCTCAGGTACTCACATAAATGTTGAAACCAATATCATTAATACCATAACACCGGAGGAGTACATAAGGGAGACCTACTAGAATGTTCCAGACTCCGAAAAGGAATAGGTATATGATACTGTAAGTAAACCGACTCCAAAAAATTTCCAAATGCAATTTTACTCCGTTTTGGAATATTTAAAAAATTAGGAAAATAAAAAGTAGTCCGAAAAGTGCACGAGGAGGCGACAAGCCCTGGGTGCGCGCCCTACCCCCCTGGGCGCGCCTCCTAGGCTTGCGGCCACCTCGTGTACCCTCCGGACTTCGTTTTCTTGTATACACTCCTTTTGGTCAGTAAAAATTCATTATATAATCTCCCGAAGGTTTTGACCACCATACCATGGCAAAATCTTCTGTTCTTGTGTTTAGCTAATTCTGTAGCAGATTTGGAGCAAGATGTCCTCCCAAGAGTCGGCCGGGGAGAGTCGGGTCTCTCACCCGATACCGGGCCCAAGAGCATACAGCGAAGCTTACCACTTTGGGTGGTCAACGGAGGAAGAGATGGAGGCTGACCTGAAAAGAGTGGATGCCATGGAGGAGGATCAAGAAGCTACCTCTCGCCTTCAACCTAGAGTTATGCTTGAGGAGCTCCAGAGCTCAGCAATACCGGATTCGGTCATACATCCCAATGCTAGATTTATCTCTTATGATAACATGAAAAAGAGTGTTCCTTTTTCCCCCGCAGCCAGGAAGCATCCATGGGTGATCGGAGCTCTAGCTATCATAGGCAAACTCCGCAAGGAAATAATTGATCTTAAGCAGCAAAATAATAAGCTTGAGGAGGAGAATCGCATTCTAAGGGGCATCATTGCCAAGAATAGCACATCACCACCTCCGAAGAAAGAGACCTAAATACATGGGTATGGGCACTCCCCTTGGCAACTGCCAAGCTTGGGGGAGGTGCCCTGGTATCGTATCACCATTACATCTTTACCTTTATCTTTTTCTTAGTTCGATCCTTTTGTTTATATCTCGGTTTAGTAGAATAAAGTTTTAGTATGATCTAGCTTTGAGTTTTTCTTTGTGTTCCCTCTATGTAATCGAGTCAAAGATTTATATAATAAAGATTAGTTTTGAGTTGAGGGCTTTGCTTTCTTGCTATGATCATGAGAAAAAGAAATAGAGAATAAAAGAAACAAAAAGATTGTATAATGATCTTATGGGAGTTGACGACTTCACATATAAGAAGTATGTCGCATGAAATTTGTTGGGAGTTGACAAACATAGTTTTGGTCATTGTTGCAATTAATAGGAAGTAACAAAGAAAGAGAGGTCTCACATATAAATATACTATTTTGGACAGCTTTTGTGATTGTGAGCACTCATTAAAATATTATATGCTAAAAGGTTGATGCTGGACAAGGAAGACAAGATAATGGGTTATATTTCTTTATATCCGAATAGAAGTTATATTGTCATGGATCCTCCAACATGTTAAGCTTGCTTCTCATCCTATGCTAGCCAAATCTTTTGCACCAAGTAGAGATACTACTTGTGCCATAAAAATCCCTCAACCCAGTTTTGCCATGACAGTCAACCATACCAACCTATGGATTGAGTAAGATCCTTCACGTAAGTTGTCATCGGTGCAAGCAATAAAAATGGCTCTCTAAATATGTATGATCTTTTAGTGTGAGGAAAATAAGCTTTATACAAACTTGTGATATGGAAGAAATAAAAGGGACGGACTGCATAATAAAGTTCTTTATCACAAGCAGCAATATAAAGTGATGCTCTTTCGCATTAAGATTTTGTGCATCCAACTATAAAAGCGCATGACAACTTCTGCTTCCCTCTGCGAAGGGCCTACCTTTTATTTACCTTCTACCTTTATACAAGAGTCATGGTAATCATCACCTATTCTTTTTACACTTTTTCTTTTTGGCAATTACTATATGTTTGGGAAGATCCATATATATATATATATATATATATATATATATATATATATATATATATATATCCACTCGGATGTAGATATTCATAAACTATTATTGTTGACGTTACCCTTGAGGTAAAAGGTTGGGAGGCAAAGTTATAAGCCCCTATCTTTCTCTGTGTCCAATTGAAGCTTTGATCTCATAAGTATCGCGTGAGTGTTAGCAATTATGAAAGACTAAATGATAGTTGAGTATGTGAAACTTGCTAAACAAAAGGTCTTACATTGACTCTTTCCGATGTTATGATAAATTGCAATTGTTTCAATGACCAAGATCATAGTTCGTTGGTTTTCAATAAAGTTTCTGATTCATACTTTACCTTGTGAACGAATTGTTACTTTAGCATAATAAATTATATGACAATATATGTTCCTGTTCTAAAGATGATCATGATGCCCTCATGTCCGTATTTTATTTTTATCGACACCTCTATCTCTAAACATGATGACACGATAATCGATTTCGGTTTTCGCTTGAGGACAAGCGAGGTCTAAGCTTGGGGGAGTTGATACATCCATTTTGCATCAGGCTTTTATATTGATATTTATTGCATTATGCGCTGTTATTATACATTTTGGTTCAATACTTATGCCTTTTCTCTCTTATTTTACAAGGTTTACACAAAGAGGGAAAATGCCAACAGATGGAATTCTGGACCGGAAAGGATCAAATCTGAGAGACCTATTCTGTACAACTCCAAAAGTCCTGAAAATTTACGGATAATTATTTTGGAACATATAAAAAATATTGGGCAAAAAAATACCAGAGGGGGACCCACCAGGTGGCCACAAGCCTGGGGGCACGCCCTACCCCCCTGGGCGCGACCCTAGGGCTTGTGGGCCCTCTGGCAGGTCTCCGGTGCCCATCTTCTGCTATATGGAGGGTTTTGACATAGAAAAATCATAAGGAAGCTTTCGGGACAAAGCGCCGCCGTCTCGAGGCGGAACCTGGGCAGAAGCAATCTAGGGCTCCGGCAGAGCTGTTCTGCCGGGGAAACTTCCCTCCGGGAGGGTGAAATCGAAGCCATCGTCATCACCAATGATCCTCTCATCGAGAGGGGGTCAATCTCCATTAACATCTTCACCAGCACCATATCCTCTCAAACTCTAGTTCATCTCTTGTATCCGATCTTTGTCTGAAAACCTCAGATTGGTACCTGTGGGTTGCTAGTAGTGTTGATTACTCCTTGTAGTTGATGGTAGTTGGTTTATTCTGTGGAAGATCATATGTTCAGATCCTTAATGATATTTATTACCCCTCTAATTATGAATATGAATATGCTTTGTGAGTAGTTACGTTTGTTCCTGAGGACATGGGAGAAGTCTTGTTATAAGTAATCATGTGAATTTCGTATTCGTTCGATATTTTGATGAGATGTATGTTGTCTTTCCTCTAGTGGTGTTATGTGAACGTCGACTACATGACACTTCACCATGATTTTGGCCTAGGGGAAGGCATTGGGAAGTAATAAGTAGATGATGGGTTGCTAGAGTGACAGAAGCTTAAACCCAAGTTTATGCGTTGCTTCGTAAGGTGCTGATTTGGATCCATATGTTTCATGCTATAGTTAGATTTATCTTAATTCTTCTTTCGTAGTTGCGGATGCTTGCGAGAGTGGTTAATCATAAGTGGGAGGCTTGTCCAAGTAAGGACAGCACCCAAGCACCGGTCCACCGACATATCAAATTATCAAAGTAACAAAAGCGAATCATATGAGCATGATGAAAACTAACGTGACAATAATTCCCATGGGTCCTCGGGAGCGCTTTGCTTTATATAAGAGTTCGTCCAGGCTTGTCCTTTGCTACAAAAAGGATTGAGCCACCTTGCTGCACCTTTCTTAAATTTGTTACTTGTTACCCCTTACGAATTATCTTATCACAAAACTATCTGTTTCCAATAATTTCAGTGCTTGCAGAGAATACCTTGGTTAAAACCGCTTGTCATTTCCTTCTGCTCCTCGTTGGGTTCGACACTCTTACTTATCGAAAGGACTAAGATAGATCCCCTATAATTGTGGGTGATCACACCCCTGCAGGGAAGTTTATCTATTCGAAGAACCATGCCCATGGTAACAGGACGACTTGGGGTTGTATCCCGATCTTTACAACTAGAACTGGATTCTGAGATGTGAATTGGATATGATGGCTCCGGGATTGCCTTCTCGCAGGGAGTCAAGAAATGATGTCTGGGCGCTAATGCTACAACATGCTTGTTAATTATAAAATGCTATTCTTTACTCTTCTAAATGCTGCAAGATGCTTGAAGATGCTAGTCTTCGACAGGCTAGGTTTTTCCCTCTATTCTGGCATTCTGGAGTTCAGTCCATAGATACTACCCATTTCATTGATACCGATGCATACGTAGTGTAGATCCTTGCTTGCGAGTACTTTGGATGAGTACTCACGGTTGCTTTGCTCCCTCTTTTCCCCCCTTTTCCATTCTTCTCGGATGTCGCAACCAGATAGTGCAGCCCAGGAGCCAGACGCCACCGTCGACGACGACTGCTACTACCCTGAGGGTGCCTACTACTACGGGGAGACCGCCGACGACTAGGAGTAGTTAGGAGGCTCCCAGGCAGGAGGCCATGCCTTTTCGATTGTTGTTGCTTTTGTGCTAGCCTTCTTAAGGCAGGCTTGTTCAAATTATGTGTGTACCCAGATATTGTTGCTTCCGCTGACATGTTTGTATTCGAGCTGATGTATTCGAGCCCTCGTGGCCCCTGTCTTTTAATATAAAGCTTGTATTATTTTAATTTGTGTTTAGAGTTGTGTTGTGATATCTTCCCCTGAGTACCTGATCTTGATCGTACACATTTGCGTGTATGATTAGTGTACGATTGAATTGGGGGCGTCACAAGTTGGTATCAGAGTCGACTGCCTGTAGGAACCCCCCTTTCCAACTCCTTGGCCGAAGTTGAATCTAGTCATTGAAAAACTTTTACTAACATGGCTGTGCGGCTTACGGGCCAACGTCGCCATTGGGTGGTATTAGGATATTTTATTCCTCGACCTATACTCTAGGACTCTGATCTCTCTTCTATTCGGGTTAAATGATTTTACTAACTCTGACTCTTGGATCTCGTAACTACTTCCTCCCGGAGAGCCCCTCACTACAGATGGTTGCTTGGTGCACCAGAAGACTCTAGGACTCTGTGCCTGTCGCATTTGCAATTCCCTACCACTGATGTATCCCTTTGGATAAATACATACACCTGTCGTTCTTAGTTTCATTTGCAACTGCTCTTGTTGTTACAAGATACATCGAATTATCCTTCGACTTTCTAAGAATTCCCTTGTGCCACTGCCTTACAGATCTTTGCTGCATGAATACCCCTACGAATAATTCCTCGCACTTATCAAGTATCCGTTCATCACCAGTTGTTCATATGTTTCATATGATACTTTGAAATACTATCCGATCTTCCGAAAATCCTCAGCAGCCTATTGTTCCTAAATTTCTTGCATTCCTACATTTTGGTTAATTCCATATTTCTAGTCATGTCCGTTGACATCCTCTGTCACTATCGTTTCGAGTCCCTTGATTCAATATGTTGCAAATGCTTGCAATCCTCAATCAGATCCTAGAATTCATCCTTCCGGCTTAGACGTCATTTTAAACATGAGCTGGATCTCGACCAATCAAATTGCCGTGGATTGTACCACTAAGCCTACTGAACTTATCCATCAAATAATGAGAGCATTTGCTTCTGATCTGTTGAATTGGAAATCATAATTCCTTTACATTTGAGCTTTGAATTAGTCAGTTGTTTCTATAATCCAATGCCATTGCATTGTTTTTTTTTCTCTCCTCTGGTGGTGTGCCGATGCTCACATCAGCTCTGTTGTGGACCGTCAGATCCTTTATTGAATTATCAACCGATAGTGTCCTTCGTATACAAAAACCTCAATAAGTTCTTTCCCTAATACATAATGCCGCTGGTAAGTCCTATTCTCTGATTTGGCCAACCATGCTCTGCTTTCGAGCTGGTGATATTTACTGTTGAAGCTTGTGGTATATGTTTCTAAGATGCCCCGATGGGTAGAAACTATACCTTCCCTAAAATCGTATGAACCCGAAGGTTTTCACAAGACATACCCTTCTGGTGTTTTACTAGATAATTTTATACTCTACAACTTCTTCGAAAATGAGAAGTGAATGAAAGGTTAGGCATTGGAGAAGTGGGAGACGACCTTGAACCTTTGGGTTCATGCCCATGGACCCGATGTGGAACTTATCATGGAAGCTTCTTGCAAAAATATTTAATCTTTTGAATAATTCTTCCGGTGTCATTATATTGGATCCCTGGCAGCTATGGTTCTGACCATGCTAACTTTATTTAATATATTTTTGAAAGGAAACCATTCCAGTGCCTCGTCTATTTTTGACAAGGTTAAAGTATCTGCTATCACAAGTCAACGATCCAGTTCAGTTTCTATCCTGATCTACCTTCGTGTTTTACCTCAATTATCTCGAGAATATCACCGAACTACATAACTTCTTATGAGTTCTTCATCAACTATTAGTTCTCGCCAATTCTAGTTTTCCCCGGGTTCTGAGATGTAGTCGCTCAAGGACCCCCATAACTAAATCGAGTCCACACCACGATTAAACAACTCTTAGTAATCTTCTTTACTTACGAGTTTGTACTCGATCACGTCATTCCTAGCCTGATTGGCTATATCATTATCGTGCTGATTTTAACTGTGCTACCTGGTCCTTATTCCTGGAGCATAAATTTCAACGATGAGCTAAGGTTACATTGATTTCCTCATCTTATCGTTCCACCTCGAACAGCAAGCTGGATTCCGAGTTGGTGTCGTATCCGTGGATCCAATAATCTTTCGGTGCATCAGTCCTTATGCTTGTTGCAGTCGCTCTTCGATTGCTTCTTCGTGGAACCTCTCGACAAAATTTTGCGTGATCATCATCAACATTTTGACTCCTTCCAGGATATCAATCAAATTCATGATGATAAGTGCCAACCTCGTCCGTTGGTAAGTTACCATCGACAACATCCTTACCTTCCTTTCATCACAAACTTGTTCATGTTATGGATGCGACTTGCTATCCAGTTTGTACTATGTTCTACCTTGAAGTATTACTATCTTTTATGTCAAGGTTGTTGCGAGGATTGCTCCACCTCTTAAGAATTATTGGTATAGTGATAATTCTCACAATCACCATTCTTGCTTGGTCCCCGTGTTGATTCTAACCGGGATACCAACAAGTGAACGGTGCTACTTGGATTCTGCACTTCTAGCAACCCTATTGATTGAAGTTATTGGTTGATAGCTTGATTCTTAGTCTATTGGTTATTGAATCACCATTCTAACATCGATCGTGCTACTTAGTCCATCCTTCCAGGTGCACCTTTCGATCAATATTTACTCGTTGATGTTCTCCTCGAACATACTTCGTTATCTACTTCGGTATGTCCAATATTATCTCCTTGTTAACATAATTGTGGAAATCCATCTTTTTGGAAACCTCGATGAATTGTCGCTGAGTCCATCAACCACCTCCTCATCCTCCTTGGTTTACTAATGAACTCTTGTTTCGGAACTCGCTTCCATATTTCATTTCCCGAGAATCTTACAGTGTCATCTCATCAATTTGTGTTGCACCTTTTCTTCTCGGGCATCTTGAGTCTGAGGTATCCTGACACCAATCAGATCTGAATCTCAGTCAGATATGATGGTTGGAACATATTTCCAAGAGTTTTAACATTGGTCTTTATATGACCCGGTAAGGTGATGTCATGCCTAGCACACCTGGCCGAAGGACCTATTGTCATAGTATCCTCTTTAGCAAGGTTAGCCATTCTTCCATGAGGAAATTGTAAGACCTATTCTATAAGTTGTTCCTGATGGATCCTTTGTCTACCCAAAGTCTGACCTTTACTTGAAGACCATGTCAATGCTATCTCGAAGCATGTCTGTGGTACTCCGATCTTCAATAAGAACATTTGAAGCACAATGCTAAATTTTCTTTATCAATTATCCAAACACCGTTGTATGGGTAATGTCATGAGATTCCTCTCCCCTTACCTAAATGATTTTCTACTTTCTATCCTATCATGCTTTGTTTGTCCTTGGGAAGAATATACCCCTGAAATATGTTTTTAAACACATTTTCCTTTCCATTGTTCTGTTAATCTGCTAATCACATTTTCCTTTCCATTGTTTTGTTTAACCTTTCTTGTGATCTATATGATCTAAGCAGTAATATTCTTCTGCTTATGTCAAAACCTCGGTTGTACAACTCTATCAGCAAGACCCTGTTACTATTGTTGATAACATTCCGGTATCCGCCAGTGAATGAGAACTTTGCCTATTGGTCCGCCTCGTTTCAATGAGCAGGAAAATGGTTCTCTTCGTCCCTCTCCGTTGGCACCGACGTTGTTGCCAACATAACTGACAGGCTATCCTCTGACATGCCTTGCTACCATGAACATGCAATATGTCGCCACCCCTCCTATAACCCACAGATCCACAGGATCGAAACCTGACTCTCCTGTACACCCCTGTTTCCAAAGTTATTCCTCACGCTTGGCTTCGTATGCAATTCACGGGCCACCTTCCTAGTGATCTATTCTTGTATCAGACGCAATACTTATTCTCGTTGCTCTAGAACACTTTCACACTTTGTTTCAGACATCGAACGATTGTCTATCCGTTTGAAACTTCTTATTGTACCATCTTACTTTGCTCTCGATGTGTTTTGTTTGTTTAACTCGAGCGATACTCATGTGTTCATTCATGGGATAAGCCCAGATGATTACCCCTTATAACATCCTATCGTTGCCAAGCTGCCCCTTACCTATTCGTAAGTTCGATGGAATTCCCGAAGAAAGATGATGACTTCATTATAATGACCTGACACTACTAGGAAAAAGCTTATAGGTAGACGCTTACTAGTAGCGCGGGTTTATACCCTTCGCTACTGCTACTTACTAGTAGCGCGGGTATTCATCCCTCGCTACTACTAAGTTGATAGTAGTAGCGCGGGTTTTTACGTTTCGCTACTATTAAGCGGTCTCTACCGTGCCCCCCCGGGACATGCCATAGTAGTAGCGAGGGGTACAAACCCGCGCTACTACTAAGTTGATAGTAGTAGCGCGGTTTTATACCCCTCGCTACTACTAAGTACGTGGTATGTGAAGTCTCCATATCCTCGGCCGAATCCATCCTCTCTCCATAGAGTCTCCCATGGTGCTCATGCCCAAGCACATCTCCTCCTCCTTGGTGCCCAACGAGTCCGCCTCCTCGCGTCGCTGGCGTCCAGGAGCTCGCCTGTTTTCCCCCATGCCTCCATGCTACCACGACGGAGCACCTCACCACCGGTGACCAGCCCCGATGCGCCCTCCATCTCCTTCCTTTCTCCCTTGTTTCTCTTTTTCCCTCTCCCTCTCCCTCTCCCTCTCCCTTCAGTTTTACTCACCTCCCATGCCCATGCCTGCGTAGGTCATCGACATGGCCAACAAGGAGCTCTCCGCCTTGGCCGCGAAGAGGATCCTCACACCGTCGTCTTGCTCTACACTGGATCCGGTCCCTCTCCAATAGCCGTTGCCGGATCTGGTCTACCGCTACCCGTTCGCACCTCCGGCGACCCCTGTCGTCGCTGGATCGAACCATTGACACCATTGACAGCTTGCACGGGGTCGAGATTTTGTATTTTTATTTTTGAAATTAATAGTAGTAGGGCGGGTCACAGACACGCGCTACAGATAGTTAGTAGTACCGCGTGTGGAATCCACGCTACTACTAACACACGTACTAGTAGCGCGGGATGCACCGCGCTACAACTACCAGTTAGCTGTAGCACCGTAGTAGTAGCGCGGGCACCCGCGCTACTACTAGCTGTTTAACCCGCGCTACTACTAGGCTTTTTCCTAGTAGTGTGAAGCAGAGAGTATAAGACATCAACGAAGGGATCAACTTCTTCGAGAAGAGCAACAAAGAACAAGAAGACTCGTTAGAATTTTGTAACCAGAACTCTCCCCCTTACTCCACCTCTTCAAATCTCGGGACGAGATTTGTTGTAGTGGAGGAGATTTGTAACACCCCAATAATCAAGCTACGGTAACCTCACCCTAATGTACCATGTCATCATGTTATTTTAAGCCAATTTGCCACTTGATGAAAATCTGAGTCAAATTCAAATTTCAAATAACAAATCAAATTCTTATTTCTTCAAACTATCAAATAAAAATGTTCGAGGGTTTGCAAATATTCCCTAAGTATTTAACATGTAGGAACCAACATTAAATGGATTTTTAAATTGCCCCCAGGAATAATTAAAGTGGACAAGCATCACTTATTATGCCTATTTAAATATAAACCTATTTTCAAACATTTCCAAATAACCTCAAACTTTTTTGACAACACCAAAATATCAGCAGGTAATTTTGTGGGAAGTTTCAACTTTAACTAAAATCATTTAGTATCTAAACTAAATACAAAACAATAGCTAAATAAGAAAAACAGTAAACAAAAATTAAAAATATAAAAAAACTAAACTACTGGGCACTTGGCCCATCTGTCAAAATGGGTAGCCCAGCCAGCCCAACTCCACCTTTTCTCTTACCTCTGTTCACAGAGGTGCAGTGGACGATGCTCGCGCATCCATGGTGGGGGATCTCCACATGCTGAACATCCGTCGCTCCCCGGCGACCTACAAGTGCCCCGCGACCCCTCTGCCAACCCTAGTCGCCTCCTTCCCCCCCCCCCCTCGCGCCCCCCAAGATCTCTCCCAAGCTAAATCGCTTGCTTCCGTCGTTGTTGTCGGTGCCGTAGCTCGGAGCCTCCCCACGCCACCGGAACACGTCCAGGGGATGCACGCCTTCCTCCTCGTCATCTAGGTGGAGCCTCGCAAGCTGGATTGCCGTGGAACATCGCCATCGTCCTCTTCTTCTCCAGCTTCGGCCACCAATTCACGCCATCGATCCGCCACAAACGTTGCCTCCCCGCCTCTATCGAGCCCGTCATCGCACCCGCTGTGAGCTCTACTCTGTTTCCCCCTTCACCCCCCCTTTGGTTTCCTCTGCCATATGCCCCCGTCCCACCGCTAGGGCCGAGCTCCGCTTGCTGTGCCCCTGGCCGCGTTCCCGCCGTGCCATGCCTCACGCACGCGCGCCCGCGCGTGGCTCTACCGGTCCTGCTGCATGCGCGTGCTCCATCCCCTGCCCGTGCCCTCACCCGGCCAACCCCGCATTGCCTGCTGCTTGCTATCGCCGCCGCCCACCCATTGCCGCTGCTGCCTCCTACTCCTCCTGCTGCTCGCTGAGGGAATCCTAGATTAAGGGGTCCTCGGGTGGTCGGGCTATGTAACATGGGCCGGACTGATGGGCCGTGAAGATACAAGGCAGAAGACCTTTCCTCGTGTCCGGGTGGGACTCTCCTTTGCGTGGATGGCAAGTTTGGCGTCCAGATGTATATTTTCCATCCTCTGTAAACCGACTCTGTACAACCCTAGCCCCCTCCGGTGTCTATATAAACTAGAGGGTTTAGTCCGTAGAGGCTATCATAACTCCCATATGCTAGACATCTAGGGTTTAGCCATCATGATCTCGAGGTAGATCAACTCTTGTAACCCCCATACTCATCAAATACAATCAAGTAGGACGTAGGGTTTTACCTCCATTAAGAGGGCCCGAACCTGGGTAAACATCATGTTCCCTTTGTCCCTTGTTACCTTCGATCCTCAAACGCACAGTTCGGGACCCCCTACCCGAGATCAGCTGGTTTTGACACCCACATTGGTGATTTCATTGAGAGTTCCACTGTGTCGTCGGCAGAAGGATCGATGGCTCGTTTGATCATCAACAACAGCGCTGTTTCCGGGGAGACCTTCCTCCCCGACCAACATTTTGTATTCGGCGGCTTCGCTCTGCGCGCCAATTAAGTTGGTCACCTTGAGCACATTGACAGCTACGCCCCTGGTCATCAGATCAGATTTGGGAGCCTGAATTACGTCGCTGATATTCGAGGAGACTTGATCTTCGAAGGATTCACGGCCTCGACCACTATTCCTCATCTTCAAGAAGTCAACCCATCGGATCCGTCATCAGGCGCCGCTCAAAGACCAACTACTACCCCTGCCTGGCCATAGATCCAGGGCAGGCCACCTCATCCGAAGATGGGATCTTAAAACCCACCGGACCCTCTCCTCTCATGGAGCCCTTTGTCGAAGACCCAGAAGCAACTCTATGTTCGGTGAGCCTGGAATCAAGCAGGACCCTCCTTGTCATCGGAGAGCCGAACTCACCTCTGGCGGCCAACTCCGAACTCTCAAGGCCTGCGTCTGGTGAACACAACCTGGAAGAGTCTACCATCCCCAGCTTCGCAGATCCTCGGTTTCCCGTCCGGCCTTCACTCTTAAGCGAGGCCCTGGACTTAATGCGATCTCTCGCCATCACGGAGTTATCACCTCCGAATTACGCACAGCCCGAACTAGGGGCTGAGTGCAGGGAATTTTACGTCCCTCCCACCACCCACTTTATAGCCACTGTCGAGGACTTAACCGATATACTCAACTACGTATCCGAAGACATCGACGGTATGGACAACGATGCCGAAGCCGAACCATGCCAAAACTCACCCATCACCGGACGTTGGACTGCCACTTCTACATACGATGTCTACATGGTGGATACACCCAAAGAAGACGACGATGGCAATCAAGATCCGATCGAGGACAAGCCCGTCGAGGTACCACTGAAGCGTCGACGTCAGTGGCGCCGTTCACGATCCCGGCGAGAAAAAGAAAGTAATACCGGCACCGGAGACATTGACACTCCAGAGAATGCCGAAGACTCTGACAAACCCATTGAGCCTGCCGTAGAGCAGGATAATTGGGAAGAGGGACAAGTTAACCCCGACGAGCCAGTCGAGAATGAGGATTCGGAGGATAGTAACTATCTACCGATCTCCGAGGAGGATGCCAGCCTCAGCAATGAAGACTTCATCGTGCCTGAGGAACCCCTCGAGCAAGAGCGCTTTAAGCGACAGCTCATCGCAACTGCGAGGAGCCTAAAAAAGAAACAGCAACAGCTTCAAGCCGAACAAGATACGCTCAATGACAGATGCACCCAGGTCCTAGCTGCCGAGGAATACGGCCTCGAACACCCATCAAAGAGCTATCAGAAGCGTCGGCTACTACCACAATTCGATGACGAGGCCCTAGAGCCAATACCGTCAAGATATAATCATGTTGATGAACTAAACCGACCACCACATGGACGAGACAAAGCGGCCACTCGTACCGAACACCACCCCGCGCCACCTTGTCATCAAGGCAAAGAGGCAGTAGCTCAGGGCTGCACCTACGACTTACGTCAAGGCCTGGACAATAGAGCCGGCAAGACCAGATCAACATACGGATCAAGGGAGCGTGCTCCAACGAGAGACAACGGCCTTCAAGCTTGGCGCGAGCAGCCTAACCGAACTCAGGCCAAAAACCAAATACGGATGTCATCTGAACTCTGTCGTGACGTTGCCTGATACAGGGGCGCCGCACACCCCTTGTGCTTTACCGATGAGGTAATGGAGCACCAATTTCCAGAAGGGTTTAAACCCGTAAACATCGAATCATACGATGGAACGACAGATCCCGCGGTATGGATTGAGGATTTTCTTCTCCATATTTACATGGCCCGCGGCGACGATCTCCATGCCATCAAATACCTCGCCCTAAAGCAGTAAGGACTAGCGCGGCACTGGTTAAACAGCCTACCAGAGAACTCTATTGATAGCTGGGAAGACTTGGAGGATGCCTTTAGAGACAACTTCCAAGGTACCTATGTTCAGCCTCCGGATGCCGATGACCTTAGTCATATAGTCCAGCAACCCGGTGAGTCAGCTCGCAAACTCTGGACTAGGTTCTTAATTAAAAAGAATCAAATCATCGACTGTCCGAACGCCGAAGCCCTCGCGGACTTTAAACATATCGTCCGCGATGAGTAGCTCACCCAACACCTTGGTCAGGAAAAGCCGAAGTCTATGGCAGCTCTTACTGCACTCATGACCCGCTTCTGCGCGGGAGAGGACAGCTGGTTGGCTCGTAGAAGCAATAGTACTAGCGACCCTGGCACCTCCGAAGTCAGGGACGGCAATGGCAGGCCACGACGCAACAAACACAAGCGTCGAAACAATAATGAAGAAACTGAAGACACAGTGGTTAACGCCGGATTCAGTGGCTCTAAATCCGGTCAACGGAAGAAGCCATTCAAAGGAAATAAGGACGGTCCATCTAATTTGGATAAAATACTCGATCGGCCTTGCCAGATTCAGGGCACCCCCGACAAGCCTGCCAACCACTCCAACAGAAATTGTTCGGTCTTCAAACAGGCCGGTAAGTTAAATACCGAACATAAGGGAAAGGGCCGCCAAGCGAGGACGATGATGAGCCTCGCCCACCGAACACAGGGGGACAAAAGAAATTTCCCGCCGAGGTGAAAACAGTGAACATGATATATGTCACGCATATCCCCAAAAGGGAGCGCAAGCGCGCATTAAGGGACGTCTACGCCGTAGAGCTTGTCGCCCCCAAATTCAACCCATGGTCGGCTTGTCCGATCACCTTCGATCGTAGGGACCACCCGACCAGTATCCGTCACGGAGGTTCGGCGGCCCTGGTCCTCGATCTAATCATTAACGGCTCTCATCTGACTTGAGTCCTTATGGACGGCGGCACCAGTCTCAACTTGATCTATCAAGACACTGTACGCAAAATGGGCATTGACCCGTCAAGAATCAAGCCTAGTAACACCACCTTTAAAGGAGTGATACCCGGCGTCGAGGCCCGCTGTACGGGCTCATTAACATTGGAAGTAGTCTTCGATTCACCGGACAATTTCCGAAGCGAAGACTTGATCTTCGACATCGTCTCCTTCCGTACTGGTTATCACGCACTGCTCGGACGTACTGCCTTTGCCCGCTTCAATGCAGTCCCGCATTATGCTTAATTAAAGCTCAAGATGCCTGGACTCCGCGGCGTTATCACAGTCAATGGAAACATGGAATGCTCCCTCCGTACCGAGGAGCACACCGTGGCTCTTGCAACCGAGGTACAGAGCGGCCTTATCAAGCCGAACACTTCATCGGCCATCAAGCCTCCGGACACTATTAAACAAGTCCAGCCTACTCTGCAGAACGACAGCTCGGTCAATCTGGCGCTGGACTAGCAGTTTTGCCTCCTCCACTGCCCCATCTAATAGCATCATATGTACCGCGTGTGCATAACTACGCACTCAAAATACCTTGGGCGACGACGGAGGCACTCCGCGGACGAGGTCCATAAATATGGCTCAACCCTATTCGGACCTTAATCTCCCTTTTCTTTTTTCTCTTTTCTCTCCTACTATAGGTTCTTTAAAACCTAAAGTCATTTCACGGTGGCGCAGGGCCCTTTCCCAGGCCCCTGCTATATACACGATCGTCGATCCTTTCAAAGGATCCTCCACAAAGGCGAAAAGTGGCGCAGACGTGCGGCAGGGTGTCCAAAGGATCTTCACGATACCTTTTCTTTTTTAGGACCTGTATACAGCTTTCCCTTGTTCTCAAATTCTTGGCATGTAAAATAGCCCTGATGCTTATAGCATCATCTGTAAAAGCACGTTTTGACGTATCAATCAGACTATAATGGAAAACAGTTTTTACCAACCATATTTGGTATTGGTTTATTTCATAATCTGTATTCCCTCTTCATGCCAGATTGGTGTATACACTTCGGCATAGCTTAAAATGCCTGGGGCTCTATTCGGCCACCTATATTTTCAACAAAAAAGAAGAAGTCCGAACGCTTTTAGAGTGCACTTCGGCGTCCCGAACATTGCATTATAGGCATCAGCTCTGAATCATGTCTTTGGTCAATAGTTGGGTTGCCCGGCTCCTATGGTTACTACCTTACGTTCCGCTCGTTCGGCTAGGGTAGTAAAGGGAGAACTACTGCGATTGTGTTTCTAGTTCGTCCGGTCAAACACCTCAGTAGAGAAAGCCGAAAACTGACTGTCATGGTGTGGCGAGAGCTGGTCAGCTATTCGGCGACTTGCTATAAATCTTTTGCGATTTCTTCCGTATTATGCGAAGGACTGGCCTCTGTCTGGTCATGTGCTTAGGCATCCCAGTTCGGATAGCCGCATATGCACCAGGGGCTAGTACTTAGCCCCACCGTCAAACTCCTATGGCTAAGTGAAAGTGATAAAGCCGCATAGTCTGATTGCCTGGTTCGCCTACGCAGACACCTCCTTCACGGACCAAGACGTTGGGTGAAGAGTGATCATGCGTTATTCCGAACACCCCCATAGTATCTACGTGGGGGCTGAAGCCGACGACTGGAAAACTTTCAAGATAACAAAATACGGCCACATAGGAGGCAAGCAATTCCAGATAAAGACATAAATATATTACAAAGCCTTGGTTTATAAAACAACGTCTGGGTAGCTCGGATACATTCACTCAAATATCATATCCTTTGAGCATTGGCCCTCTATTAATCGGGCACCCTCAAGGACGTCTTCAAAATACCGCTCTGGCTTGCGGTGGTCCTTGCCTTCGGGTGGGCCCTCGACCGCCACGACGGCGGCCTTCATCTTTGCCCAGTGCATTTTGACACGGGCAAAGGCCATCCGCGCACCTTCTGTGGACACCGAGCGCTTGACAGCTTCAATCCGGGGCAGCGCGTCGGCAAGTCGCTGCACCAGGCCGAAGTAGCTGCTAGGAATGGGTTCGGTTGGCCACAGCCGGACTATGACGTCCTTCGTGGCCAATCCGGACATCCTGTGCAGCTCTGCCAGTTGCATCATGTGGTTGTTCAACAGCGCCGGACGCTCCGACGCTCGGAACTGTGACCAGAAGAGCTTCTCCGTCGTGTGCCCCTCCTGGGCCCGGAAGAACTGCGCTGCGTCGGCGGCGCTCTTCGAAAGATCCACAAATGCGTCTGGAGAACTCCACAGTCGAGTGAGCAAGGCATATCTTTGACCGCCAAATATAGTCTGCAAAAGAAAGGGCTTACCAGCCACTATCTATTCGGACTGCCGGATTTCCTCGCGAGCTGCCCGGGACTCGGTCCTCGCCTCCTTGGCCTCTTGGAGGGCCTTGGCGAGTTCGGCCGCCTGGGCCTTATTCTTCTCCTCCAAGGACTCGCACTTGCCTGCGGCGTCCTTGAGCTCTTGCTCCACTTCGGTCACCCTCTCCTCGTACTGGCGGCGGGCGACCTATTCGGACTTTAAATCTGCAGCCGCTTTGCTCGCCTTCGCCTCCTCCTTGGCTTGGGCAAGGGCAGTCTTGAGGGTCTCAACCTCGCTCGCGCTACCTGCAATCATACACATAGTAGATCATGAGTCTAAACTCAGAATTTGCATATTAATTCAGGCATGTGCGAGATATTTCAAACATACCTTGCGCCTCATGCGGTCGATATCATCAGCAGCCAGCTGCAGCCTCCGCTTAAGATCGGAAACTTCAGCGGCCTGGGCGGTTACCGCCAACATGGAAGCCTGTTATACAATATAAAAGTACGTCACCTCTTCTGAATACTATATGATCCTCTGTCCGGTTTTTTCAAAACCAGACAGAGTCTCAGGGGCTACTATCTATGCACAGGTCTGTCCCTTTATAAAAAGCGTCTAGAGCATTACGTCGCATACCTCGAAGCCTGTTAACAGGCTGGTGAAGGCTTCGTTCAGCCCGCTCTTGGCGGGCTGAGTCTTCTCAACCACCACACCCATCAGGGTGCGCTGCTACTCCACGATGGCAGCATGTCTTAGTGCTTCCACCAAGGTATTTGGCGCCTCCGGATTAGTGGAGGCCGCCGTCGGAGCTGATGCTCCCCCCTCCTTCGAAGGGGGCTGCTCGCCTAACTCCGGGGCCACATTGGTCTCCGGAATGATGTCCGGCTGGGGGCCAGATTGCTCAGGACCCCTGCCATCTGTCGCCATGAGGGTCGCCCCCTCCATGTCTTCAGCAGCCGAGGTATTGTCCTCGGGCGCCTTCTCGGCAGCCTCGCTCGCCCCTTCGTGGCCAGGAGAGGTCCTTCGGGACAACACCTCGGTGTCATCCACGGTGATCGGCGAAGGGGCTCGCGGTGGCGCCTCGCTCTCTGCCATCTCAGGCGGCAGGGAACTCCCTTCAGACTGCGATGGTTGGGGGAGGTCGCGGACTGGCTGATACACACAAAATGATATGTTATATTACAACCATAACAGACTGAATATTTGTTGAGTATCCTTTTCGACACTTACGATTCGGCCAGGGGTTTTTCCCTGAGGCGCCTCTTGGGGGTGTATTCGGCATCCGTATCCGAACCGTCCGAGAGGGTTATCTTCTCCCTCTTGGACGCCCCCTCCTCCAGTTCTACGGAGGCGGCCCTTTCCTTCTTTCCCCCCTTTAGGGGAGAACCACTTTCCGCCTCCTCCTCCTCTTCATCTTCATCCCCCTCATGGGAGGAGTGGGCTTCAGTTTCTCCGGACACTGCGTCCGAAGTACCTTTTCGGCGGAGGCCGCCCTTTGCCTCCTTGCCCTTCTTTTTGGTCTTCTTCTCCGGCGTGTGATACGGCGCCAGAACCAGCATCCTCGTCAGCAGAGGATTGGCTGGGTCTTGAGGTAGTGGAGCCGGACACTTGATCTGCTCCGCCTTCGCTGTCCAGCCCTGAATGAAAGAATGCAAATCTCAGTATAAACTTTGATTTATTTACCGAAAATTGTGTTCGAAACTAAAATGCTTACCGGTGTGGCCGGATTCTCGATGTCAAGACCGATGTCTTCGGTCTTCTTCAGCCACGTCTTCTGGGCCTTGAAGAGCAGCTTCCAGATCACTTCATGCGTTGTACCGAAGAAGCGCTGCAGGGTCCAGGGACCTTCCGGATTGAACTCCCACATATGGAGAGGCCGGAGTTGGCAGGGGAGGATCCGGCGGGAAAGCATCACCTGAATCATGTCAGTGAGACTGGTATTCTTGCTTATCATATTTTTGATGCGCTTCTACAGCATCATCACTTCCGCGGTCGACCCCCAGTGCAGACCCTTGTTGGTCCACGACGCGAGCCGCATTGGGGGTCCGGATCTAAACTCAGGAATGGCCGCCCACCTGGCGCCGCAAGGTTCGGTGATATAGAACCACTCCTGCTGCCGCACCTTGACGGTCTCCACGAAGGCCCCTTTAGGCCAGGTGGTGTTGGGGAGCTTGCTCACCATGGCGCCGCCACACTCCGCATGTTGCCCGTCGACCACCTTCGGCTTCACATTGAAGACTTTTAGCCATAGGCCGAAGTGTGGGGGGATGCGGAGTAGCGCCTCGCACACAACGATAAACGCCGAGATGTGGAGGAAAGAATTTGGGGCTAGACCATGGAAATCTAGCCCGTAGTATAACATGAGGCTGCGGACAAAGGGGTGGAGGGGGAACCCTAGTCCGCGGAGGAAATGGGGGATGAATACAACCCTTTCGCCGGGCTCCGGAGTGGGTGTGACTTGATCCTTGACAGGGAGCCTGTGCGCGATCTCCGCGGACAGATATCCCGCCCCCGGAGCTCCTTGATGTCCTTCTCCATGACGGAGGAGGCCTCCCACTTGCCCTTCGAGCCAAATCCGGACATGACTGTAGAGGTTGGTTGCGGTGGGAAAGATTGAAACTTGGGAGCTGGAGCTTGAGGATGGAAAAACGGGAGAAGGAAGAAGGCGTGGGGAGCAAAGATGGATCTTTATCCACTTATATAGGCAGTAAATATCAGGTGTCTCCCCTCAAGCCTTAAAACTCACCTGTTCCCAAGGGGCCGTGTGAATGGCACAGTTGGATTACCCAAACCCGTATTGATGAGGATCCGCAATAAGTGGGCACGATACCCGCTTTGACGAGACATGTCGATAGAGGCCGTATCTCGAAATGCAAAGCGGGAGGCCAAAAAATGATTCGGAATGATAAAGAGGCTAGATGTGATGTTTCGCCGAAGAAGCTGTCAGTTGATGGACATTACCTTTACTAAGCATTTTACCTCCGTGGTTGAGGGTTGTGACTAACATGCAAAGCCGGATATAGTTCTTTTATTCGGAAGATTGCTTTGAAGTATTCAGAGGAGGAACCCGCCTTGCAATGACAATCTACGTGCCAGATACATCGCCATTGAAGACTAATTCAGGGGCTACTGAGGGAGTCCTGGATTATGGGGTCCTCGGG
This sequence comes from Thinopyrum elongatum, assembly GCA_011799875.1. Taxonomy (NCBI): domain Eukaryota; kingdom Viridiplantae; phylum Streptophyta; class Magnoliopsida; order Poales; family Poaceae; genus Thinopyrum; species Thinopyrum elongatum. The sequence goes on along the minus strand of CM022299.1, from coordinate 40,496,437 downwards.
TGGTCGGGCAATGTAACATGGGCCGGACTGATGGGCCGTGAAGATACAAGGCAGAAGACCTTTCCTCGTGTCCGGGTGGGACTCTCCTTTGCGTGGATGGCAAGTTTGGCATCTAGATGTATATTTTCCTTCCTCTGTAAACCGACTCTGTACAACCCTAGCACCCTCCGATGTCTATATAAACTGGAGGGTTTAGTCCGTAGAGGCTATCATAACTCCCATAGGCTAGACATCTAGGGTTTAGCCATCATGATCTCGAGGTAGATAAACTCTTGTAACCCCCATAATCATCAAATAAAATCAAGCATGACATAGGGTTTTACCTCCATTAAGAGGGCCCGAACCTGGGTAAACATCGTGTTCCCTTTGTCGCTTGTTGACTTCGATCCTCAGACGCACAGTTCGGGACCCCCTACCCGAGATCAGCCGGTTTTGACACCGACACTCGCTGCTGCATGCCTCGGCCTCCCCCTGCATGCCTCGGCCTCCCCCTGCATGCCTAGGCCTCCCCCTGCATGCCCCTTACGCGCCACCGCAGCCGGCGCCTAGCGCCGCTGCGCCCCGCTAGCGCTAGCTGTCGGCCGCGCCCGCGCCTCCCCTCTCACGCTAGCTGCCGCGGCGCTCCGCCCTTGCCGCTGGCTGCCGTCGGTGTCCGACAGTGCTCGCCCGGGCCATGCCTAGCCGCTACCCGCCGTTGCCGCCGGCCATGGCCGTGTGCGTCTGTGTGTGTGTGGTGTGCGTCTGTGTGTTTGGGGATGAACCCCCCTTCCTTTTTTTTCAATTCGCACTAACCGCCACCTAATTACCCCCCACTAATTAACCCACTAACAATGACACGTGGGCCCTCCCTGTTAAAGTTAAGGGTTAAAACAAATTAGAGTTTCCTAAGTCAATACACCTGGGGCCCACATCATTGTTTACTTTGACTAGTCAACTGGTGACTCCTAAGTTAGCAGTTGACCTGACCCCGCATGTCATACTCCGTGTAGTATTACAGTGGGTACACTTAGCATTTAATAATAAATGTTTTTTGAATTAAATTAATCTATTAACTTCAAAAATTCGTTTAAACTTCGAAAATTAATAGAAAATAAATCGTAAGTCAGATGAAAATAATTTATATATGAAAGTTGCTTAGAAAAATGTGACGATTCCGAATACGATCTCCGTTCATCTGTCACGTGCCCCTAGCATAGCAAACATGGAACCGTCCCCCTCTGTTTCGTCTGTCCGAAAATGCCAAACCCCGGGAATACTTTCCCGGATGTTTTTCCTCTTTGTCTGTATAACCCCTAGCATCGTGTATTGCCATGTTATGCTTTGTTTGCTTCATATTTATTGTTCTTCCCCCTCTTCTTCCCCGGTAGGCCCCGAGACCACTACTGATGCCTGTGTGATCGACTACATCGACGATGACCCCTACTTTTCAGCAGAACTTCCAGGCAAGCAAACCCCCCTTGATCAGTCCTATATCGCCCATTCCATTCTCTCTCATGCTTGCATTAGATTTGGCTACTGTACTTGATTGCTCCTATTCTGATGCATAGCCTGCTTTTGTAACCTGCTCTTGTACCTTACCTGCTTATCCTAAACTGCTTAGTATAGGTTGGTTAGTGATCCATCAGTGACCCCTCACCTTGTCCTTGTTGCCTCCACTGGATTACCAGGTGAGTCGATCAACATGATCGACGTCCAGGGTCCGACACATCACATCACACCCCCATTTACTTGTACGACTCTGCAGAGCTACCATCGAGTGCCGAGGGTGATACCTCGTATAGCACTTCTGATGTTAAGTCTGTTATGTAGCTAATCGGTCGTGGTCTTCGAGGGTGATTCCTCCTTAACCACTCCCGATAACGACTCTGTCGTGCTATCCCTCAAGTATAGACCATCGAGGGTGATTCCTCCAAGTCCACCTTAACGGTTACATCGAGTGGGAATCCAACAAGGGTGATTCCTCGGGTTTCCCCCTTGCTATTTTAGACACACGGTTACTTTGAATTGACCACAGAACCATGTTACTGAAGTCGGGTCGGCCCTGAGGGGTACCCACGAGTTGATGTGTAGTCGGGTTGACCTGGAGGATACCCGCGAGATTTCTACGTGGCACGGCCGGGCATTCCGAGCCCTTGCCGTAAGTCTACGAGACGGGGCGACGGGGTCACATGATCATGAGTCTCTGCTCGTTACCACGCGCTCCCAAGACACTAATGGATTTGGGTATTTGATTTGAGTTGGCCACTGGCCTATACGCACTAACCACCACGTGGGACAAGATATGGGCAACCGGTGTTGTAGTATCAGCCGAAGCTTTCCCGACGTCAGTGACTGAGCGGCGCGCGCCGGGTTGGACCGAGGTAAAGCAACCGCCTTTATAATGGAGATTTCCAGGTGTGCTCACCGACGCCCACGCAACGTGCAGGAGCGCAAAGGGCGATGGGCCCAAGACCACTGCACGCTTAGGATTTAGACCGGCGTGCTGACCTCTCTGTTGGGCCTAGGTAGGGCTGCAACGTATTGATCTTCTGAGACCGGGCATGACCCAGGAAAGTGTGTCTGGCCAGAGGGATCGAGCCTGTCCGGTAATGTGGTGCACCCCTGTATGGAAGTTTATCTATTTGAATAGCCGTGTCCACGGTAACAGGATGACTTGGAGTCGTATCCCGATCTTTACAACTAGAACTGGATTCTGAGATGTGAATTGGATATGATGGTTCCGGGATTGCTTTCTCGCAGGGAGTAGAGAAAGGATGTCTGGGCGTTAATGCTACAACATGCTTGTTAATTATAAAATTCTATTCTCTACTCTTCTAAATGCTGCAAGATGCTTGAAGATGCTAGTCTTTGATAGCCTAGGTTTTTTGGTTTTCAATAAAGTTTTTGATTCATACTTTACCTTGTGAACGAATTGTTACTTTAGCATATGAAATTATATGACAATATATGTTGCTGTTCTTAAGATGATCATGATGCCCTCATGTCCGTATTTTATTTTTATCGACACCTCTATCTCTAAACATGTGGACATGATTATCGATTTCGGTTCCCGCTTGAGGACAAGCGAGGTCTAAGCTTGGGGGAGTTCATACGTCCATTTTGCATCAGGCTTTTATATTGATATTTACTGCATTATGGGTTGTTATTATACATTTTGGTTCAATACTTATGCCTTTTCTCTCTTATTTTACTAGGTTTACATAAAGAGGGAGAATGCCGGCAACTGGAATTCTGGACCAGAAAGGAGCAAATCTAAGAGACCTATTCTGTACAACTCCAAAAGTCCTGAAAATTTACAGAGAATTATTTTGGAATATATAAAAAATATTGGGCGAAGAAATACCAGAGGGGGACCCACCAGGTGGCCACAAGCCTGGGGGGCGCGCCCCTAGGGCTTGTGGGCCCCCTGGCAGGTCTCCGGTGCCCATCTACTGCTATATGGAGGGTTTTGACCTGGAAAAAATCATAAGGAAGCTTTTGGGATGAAGCGCTGCCGTCTCAAGGCGGAACCTACGTAGAAGCAATCTAGGGCTCTGGCGGAGCTGTTCTGCCGGGGAAACTTCCCTCTGGGAGGGGGAAATCGAAGCCATTGTCATCACCAACGATCCTCTCATCGAGAGGGTGTCAATCTCCATCAACATCTTCACCAGCACCATCTTCTCTCAAACCCTAGTTCATCTCTTGTATCCGATCTTTGTCTCAAAACCTCAGATTGGTACCTGTGGGTAGCTAGTAGTGTTGATTACTCCTTGTAGTTGATGCTAGTTGGTTTATTAGGTGGAAGATCATATGTTCAGATCCTTAATGATATTTATTACCCCTCTGATTATGAACATGAATATGCTTTGTGAGTAGTTACGTTTGTTCCTGAGCACATGGGAGAAGTCTTGTTATAAGTAATCATGTGAATTTGGTATTCGTTCGATTTTTTGATGAGATGTATGTTATCTTTACTCTAGTGGTGTTATGTGAACATCGACTACATGACACTTCACCATGATTTGGGCCTAGGGGAAGGCATTGGGAAGTAATAAGTAGATGATGGGTTGCTTGAGTGACAGAAGCTTAAACCCTAGTTTGTGCGTTGTTCGTAAGGGGGCTGATTTGGATCCATATGTTTCACTTTTTGGTTAGATTTATCTTAATTCTTCTTTTGTAGTTGCGGATGCTTGCGAGGGTGGTTAATCATAAGTGGGAGGCTTGTTCAACTAAGGATAGCACCCAAGCACCGGTCCACCCACATATCAAATTATCAAAGTAACGAACGCGAATCATATGAGCATGATGAAACTTAACTTGACAATAATTCCCATGTGTCCTCGGGAGCGCCTTGCTTTATATAAGAGTTCGTCCAGGCTTGTCCTTTGCTACAAAAAGGATTGGGCCACCTTGCTGCACCTTTCTTACATTTGTTACTTGTTAGCCCTTACGAATTATCTTATCACAAAACTATCTATTACAAATAACTTCAGTGCTTGCAGAGAATACCTTGCTGAAAACCGCTTGTCATTTCCTTCTGCTCCTTGTTGGGTTCGACACTCTTACTTATCGAAAGGACTACGATAGATCCCCTATACTTGTGGGTCATCACACCCCTGCAGGGAAGTTTATCTATTCGAATAACCGTGTCCACGGTAACAGGACGACTTGGAGTTGTATCCCGATCTTTACAACTAGAACAGGATTGTGAGATGTGAATTGGATATGATGGCTCCGGGATTGCTCTCACAGGGAGTCGAGAAAGTATGTCTGAGCGTTAATGCTACAACATGCTTGTTAATTATAAAATGCTATTCTCTACTCTTCTAAATGCTGCAAGATGCTTGAAGATGCCAGTCTTCAATAGGCTAGGTTTTTCCCTCTATTCTGGCATTTTGCAGTTCAGTCCACAGATACTACCCATTTCATTGATACCGATGCATACGTAGTGTAGATCCTTGATTGTGAATACTTTGGATGAGTACTCACGGTTGCTTTGCTCCCTCTTTTCCCCCTTTTCCATTCTTCTCGGATGTCGCAACCAGATAGTGGAGCCCTGGAGCCAGATGCCACTGTCGATGACGACTGCTACTGCCCCGAGGGTGCCTACTACTTCGTGGAGACCGCCGACGACCAAGAGTAGTTAGGAGGCTCCCAGGCAGGAGGCCTTGCCTTTTCGATTGTTGTTGCTTTTGTGCTAGCCTTCTTAAGGCAGTCTCGTTTAAATTATGTCTGTACTCAGATATTGTTGCTTTCGCTGACTCGTCTGTATTCGAGCTGATGTATTCGAGCCCTCGAGGCCCCTGGCTTGTAATATAAAACTTGTATTATTTTAATTTGTGTCTAGAGTTGTGTTGTTATATCTTCCCGTGAGTACCTGATCTTGATCGTACACATTTGCGTGTATGATTTGTGTACGATTAAATCAGTGGCATCACAATGCAACCCCCCCCCCCTCCTCCGGCGTTTTCTTACATTCATTCATGGTGCTTTTTCACATGAGTAGTGCTTTTTCGCTTTTTTCTTATGTGTATGTACTAATATAGTTAGACATCGTGGATAGATGTTTTGGAAAAACTCTTCCGTGAAAGCAAAGGCCCAATACCATACCCAAATACTCTAACCCACCGGTTCGTCCCCATCATCTAAAGCGATGTCCTCCCCTCGATCAAAAGTAAATAAATAAAGTGATGTCCTAACACTAGATCACATCCACCCCAGCATTATGAAAACACCAGTATTTATAGCCAGGAAACGCAATCTTAGGCAAAATTTTAAATGATATTATGATAAGATATACAAAATAATAAAGAGTTATTAGTGTAAATATAAGACATGCAACTGGCCTTTCTGACATTTATTAATACGTTGGCCAATAAAATACAAAACAATGCATCATAGCTATTAAAAATAGAATAATAAGTTCATAAATTATGTATATGTTTAGAACGTAAATGCGTGGCCTAGAGGAGGCACTGGTGGCATGTTTTGCGTTGATGAATTTATAGTGTAGCCTTTAAATCCTTTATGTCTTTTGCATGAATGATAATGCACAAACATGTGGTGCATAGTCGTATAGCATAGCGTGGCTGCCTCCGCACCACATGTCCACCATGAGATCGACTCTCCATGCTGGTGACGGGTTTCACAGTGAAGTCACATTAGTTGCATCGCTACACCCTGCAAGTGTTTCCATGTTTTTGTATTTGTTTTCCTGTAGTGAGGTATGTTTTGAACTCGGTGTGTTCGGGTTTTGTACATCTTCGAATGCGGAGAGATAACATCAATTTATATGTATTCTGTCATTTTTAACTTGTTGTATGGACATGGTGTTTGTTTTATCTATAAAGTGGTGTGAAAACCTGTTTCGAGATAAAAATATAATTTTCTAAAAAATACTTGCTCAGGGAATTGGTGCCGAACGGAGGATTGTGAACATGGAGGGATGGAGCATATTGGCAATGCTCACTTCGTCCAGTTGTCGACAAAGCAATAGGCCTAGGACACAGCTCCAATGGGACGCATCAATCATCCCAAGGTTGTCCACACCCACTTGTCAGGCTCAAGAATGAATCGATGTTGTCGTGGATGAGTCAAAAGATGACCTTGTTGTAAAGGTTCTTTTTTGCTATCCTCTTTTCCAAGTGATATGCCCAGGGCCTGCTGTCCGTGTAGGCAAGGAGGTGGCAATGCCAGATGGTATTGTCTTTGACGACATGGCAACGATGGATTTTTGCCAGCTAGTAGTGGATGAGTTAAAGCGTGCTGCTATATATCATATGGCAATTTCCAAATATCATTCAAGCAGGTCCAGAAGGTTGTGGAGTAGTCCTAGTCCTAATGTATCCTGATTGTTGCCTATCGAAAAGTGTGTCTATCATGCATGTCGAGACTCCGCGCGCAAATTTTCTGATAGAGAAGATGTTGAATTCATTTTTTCTGAAACACAATGTAAAGGCAAAGACCTCCATACCTATGTTTTCGGGAAACTTGGGGTGAGTTTCAACTTATATCCTCTTTTTGTTGGGCAATGCATCCATGCTTTCTTGGTCACATATTTTTATGTTGCATGAATTTTCCATGGTGTATAAGTGTATGCAAGTTTTTTTTTACTTTTATGCGTGTAAAATGTGCAGCTAACTACCCCAATTATATGGAGGTAACTTTTTTTAATGTTTCTTGGGAAGATAACTTCACATGTTTTTACCCCTTTTTTATCTCTGGACCTAACTGCTTTGGTGTAGTTAGGAAGTTAACTCCCACAAGTTCAATTCCCTAACATGTGTAGCTAACTGCATTTGGTATTTAGTGGAAATCTAGAAGTCAATTCACAATTTTTCTGAAGTGTTGATTGTTTTTTATTTTTCCTTTTTAAATGCACTAGTGGAAATCGCACAACCAGATTGCATATTGCCATCCAGTTCCCATTGAGAAGACTCGCGAACGTGCTTTCCCTGATGCACCTGTCCCTATTAGTACTCGCGCGATGCAACCCGATTGCGATGAAGCTTTCAAAGTACCAAAACCCAGTAATGCCTTGAAATATGATGGTTTTTTTGCGAAGATTGATGGCTTCATAGGGAAAGTGAATGAGTTAGCTGCTGAGGTTTCCACGACTTCTGATCGCCTAGGCTATATTGCTGGCATTTTCCCTGAAGGTCATGGACCAAGTGAAGAAGCAATGAAGGAGGCTACGGAGCGTGATGTTGCTATCATTGATTGTCTGCAGAACGCGACGTCATACATTTGTACTGCTTTCAATGATTTGAATAAGAAACAAGATGTCATATGTAAAGGTTTTGAAAATGATGCTGGTATTATTGTGGGTCGGATTAGCAAGCAGAAGGATGATGTATCTCAGCCTGTTCGCGGTGAAGATGCTATCGGGCAGCAAGGCAAGGAGGTGAAGCGATTTTTTGTGTGTGTTTTTTCTTTCTTTTTTTACGTTTGTTAAATATCTTGTAACAGAAATATAACTACTGACCTTTTTCGAACTCCATGCATGTCTTTTTTTTCAGGGTGGTGCAGTGGCAGACACTAGTAGAAAAAGGCCCATTTGTCCCGGTTCCAGAGGCCCATTCATCCTGGTTCTGGAACCGGGACTAAAGCCCAAAACCTTTAGTCCCGGTTCACTTACGAACCGGGACAGAAGGTGCTCCACGTGGCCGCCGCGGGGAGCCCAGGCAGGAGGGCCTTTAGTCCCGGTTGGTAACACCAACCAGGACCAAAAAGCATCCACGCGTCAGCAGCTCAGGAGCAGGGGTTTTGTTTTTTTTTTGAAAGGGGGGGGGGTTTGGGGGTTTTGGAGGGTTAATTTAGGGGTTTCATATATTGTGTTAGCTAGCTAATAGAGAGAAGTGACCTCTCTTATCTCCGTGCTTGGTCGACGCTAGGTACTATACATATAGAGAGAACTCGACACGCTAGCTAGTAAGCAAATGAAGGAACCATTAAGTACACAAGATCGTCATGAACATATAAAGAGAGAAGTGATCGACCTCTCCTTCTCCGAGAGATTGGTCGAACAACAAGTTTTCGTATATCTATCCGACGCTACTAGCTACATATATACAATATAAGATCTCTTACAATCCCTAACATCTAAAGTCAGTTTCCACATGGTATTCTCCGGCTGGATTGATGACATGGTCAAGAAAGAATCCCGCCAATTCCTCTTGAATTGCTCGTATGCGATCTTGTGGTAGGAGTTCATCCCGCAGCTGCCAGATCTAAATTGAAGAAGAGGGTCAATACATGTGTATGAATGAAACTCAACACAAATGATGGTAATAAAATAAAATTGTGAATATTTTTGCTTACGCACAACATATTGTTTTTGAGAGTACCCCCGCTTATTAAAGGCCGTCGCATTGTAGATGAACTCGCAAACGTAGTATCCACAGAAATCATTCCCGGCTTCATGCCACAAGCACTTTACGAGAAATAGAGGTCAATCAAACTGATAAGCAAGCATGCTAAATGGTATTGATGAAACTAGCTAGAATCAATGGGATATGCGCGGAACTAGGTAGTAGTACTTACTTTCGGGTTTGTAAATTGCAGCTCGGTCGGCAGTCCCGGAGCTCTTGCGGTGAACTCTTTCCAAACCCTGCCAAACAAAGAAAATAATTACTTGATATCAGGAATTGAACAAAGTTGCCGATCTGGTGCCATAATGATCGATTGAACTTACTTCTGGAGCATTTCAGTCATGTTCGCATACTCCTGGGGATCTTTTTGTCTCGAGTCTAAGACGGTTACTACTCCCCGCTCAAGCTTAATCTCTAGCAGAACAAAGTGAAAGCTACGCACACATGCATAACTCATCAGTTACATTACTATAACCAAGAGTAATAAGGGAAACCGAATATGCAGAAGACAGTAACACTCACTTGAAGTTGTAAGGAAAGAGTATTTTATCTTTGTTTTGATTTTTGAGCAACGATTGTAGCAAGTTGGCCTCGGTTTCTTCGACATTCTTTTGAACCGTCCATTCATGTATGACATTTGGGTTAATGAACCCAATGTCATAGATTTGTGCATTTCTACATTCGACGATCTTCAATCTGCATAATATAGTGAGGATAATTATATATACATGCAATGAAAGAGCTGAGCTATATATAGCGACTTAATTACAGAAATAGTACTTACAGACAGTAGCAAGTCACGATTGATTTGTCGAGGGCCTTTTGATTGTATAACTGGAAAAACTCGTCAAAATCAACAGTAATATAATCCGAGCCAACGAAGTCGTGCTCCTCTTTAATTCTCATTGTCAAAGCATCCATCCTAGAGTTGCTGAAGGTTTCCATGTACCATTTATGGAATTTTCGCATCATCGTTGTTAGAGCACAACTTCCATCTTTGACGAGAGGCTTCCCGTACTGGTATCTGAATTTGTCCACCTCTAACATATCAAACACTACATCATCACCCAGGTAATCATCAGGATTGGTACCGGGCACCATCCCAGGCAGATTAGCGACGATATCGCTAGACACCTTGAGCGGGGGGCATGATTGGTTCGCCTGTTCGCCGAGCTGGGGAATTTTTTTCGCACTTCTTCGTTCTTGTAACCTTTTATCACTGGAAGTAGTTCCCGACCGGCGTGCATGTGCATATGTCTTCTTAAGAGCACGGAGATAGTTGTCATCTGGCGGAGGCGGTGGTGGTCGCTTCAGGGCATCGATAGTGCACTTCGCTTTCACCGGATCTATCGTCTCATTCGGAAGTGGAGTTTTCTTTGCAAAAAAGTCCCTCAGTTCGGCAGCACAGATTTCCTCGCTTTTCTTGTCGGGCGTCTAATATGGTAACTTTTCTAGAGGCTTGAGAGATGGACCGTATCTGAATTGCCTCCCGCCTCTGCATGTACTGCTAGCCGCCGGAGCGGCGGCGTCTCTCTTCTGCCGTGGCTGACGCGGCGGAGAAGGAGGCGGAGTGCTCCGACACGCCGGAGGAGCCGGAGCGGCGGCGTCTGTCTTCCTATGTTGTTGACGAGGCGGAGGAGGAGGCGGACTGCTCCGACGCGCCGAAAGAGGCGAAGGAGGAGGCGGAGTGCCGGTCTCACGTGCCGGAGAATTCATAAAAGGAGGCGGAGTGCCCTGATCACTCGCCGAAGGAGGAGGAGGTGGAGTGCCCTGACTCACCGGAGGAGGAGGAGGAGGCGGAGGTGTCCAGTTCGGAAGCTTGATGTGCTCCTTCTGCCATAGACATGGAGTCTTCAGAGCAAGACCCAGCTGAGTCTCCCCTTCACATGTAGGGTTGTCAAGCTCGAGGTCCTCAAATCCCTTTGTTACTTCATCCACCATCACAACAGCATAACCATGTGGAATCGGACGGCAGTGAAAAGTTCCGTCGGGTTGAGGAGGTGCAACAGAGCCGACAGCCGCCTTGACTTTCAGGTTCTGCCATTGCGTCATAAGCTGGCAATGTTGAGCCTCCGTGATAGCATCCGCGGGGTAGCTAGGAGCCGTGAAGTCAGGCTGCTGAACGGGCTCGGTGGAAGCCACACTGCTTCTCCGCTGAGATGGCGGGGTAGCTTCTGGGGTAGCTCCGGCCGCTCGCTGGCTCTCAACTTGTTCCTCTAGCTTTTGTACTCTTGCATTCAGCTTCTGCATTTCGGTGAGCTCCAGTTTCCTCTTCCTCTCCCGGGTTTTGTAACCGCCTGCTCCGGGAAACCCAACCTTCCACGCAACGGAGCCTGGCGTGCCTCGTGTTCGTCCAGGGTGCTCAGGATTCCCGAGGGCCTCGGTCAGCTCATCATTCTCTCTGTCGGGAATGAACGTCCCTTGCTGCGCTGCGGCAATACACTTCTGAAGCTTCTTGATGGGTATTGCAAGTTGCCCGTCTGTCCAAACGCCCTTCCCTGTTTCAGGGTCCAAGGTTCCCCCAACCCTAAAGAACCAAGTCCTTGAATGGTCTGGCCAGTTCAATGTCTCTGGTTCAACCCCTTTAGCAAGCAGGTCATTCTCAGCTTTGTCCCATAGCGGCCCGGCTTTGAGGTAGCCACCTGACCCCGTGCGATGGTGAAACTTCTTCTTTCCAGCATTTATCTTATTTGTCTCTGACATCTTCTTACTCTTGTCCGATGTCTTGTAGGCCACAAATGCGGGCCGGTGAACTCTTATCTTCTCAAATCGGCCGGTGAATTCTGGAGTCTTCCCTTTGTTGACAAACATTGATTTCAACTCATTCTTCCACCTCCTGAATAGATCTGCCATCTTCTTAAGAGCACACGCCTTGACCAATGGCTCTATAACTGGCTTATCCGGATCCCCCTCTGGCGGTAGGGTGAAATTTGCCTTCGGCGAGGTACAAAGATCATCTTTCTGTCTATCGGTGACATAAGAAACTTGAGGGTCTTCGTTCTTCTTAAGCTCATTCCATAGTTGGATGCTGATCGGGATGCTGTCCATAACAATAGCTCCGCACTGAGCAGAAAATGCATCCTTGGTCCGCCTCGATTCAATCGGCTGGCCATCGTTCGCGATTGTTGTGATCGTGAACCTTTCATCCTGACGCAACCTTTTCTTCGGGCCTCGTCTCGTTACCGAAGTTTGGCTCGATCCGGAGGGCTTTAAAAGAAAAAAGAAGAGTTAATATATGTACATACCAAAACAATTAATGCATCAATTAGCTAGTCAGCACAGGCTTAATTAATATATATACCTCGCCGGACTTTGCACCGGAGCCATCATCATGGTCTCCTTCTTCCGCCGGCATTCGGTCGCCGGAGCCATCATGATCATGACCTTCCTCCTCCATTGTTCGATCACCAGAGCCTTCACCCTCTCCTTCCAGACAATCAGTGTCGTTGAGATACGACAAGACATCACCTCCGCCAAGGATTATGTCCCCCAACAACTGTTCTGTTTCCAAGTCTCTTTCTTGATCCATAGTTTCTGCAAATATTACAACATGGCAATTAATATACAAACATGAGAGATGGATATATTAGTGGCAAACATAGACCTAGCTAGCTAATCACAACAAGGAATATTAATTAGTGGCCTCGACGCTTCTACGGTTTGGGGTGGCCTCGACAACGCTCTTTTAACTTGGTAAATTTTGGTGGCCTCGACGCTTCTAGGGTTTGGGGTGGCCTCGGCAACGCTTCTAGGGTTTGGGGTGGCCTCGACGCTTCTAGGGTTTGGTCGGGCGAGAGGGGGTTGATCGACGTCCCCCCTCATGTTGAAGAGTTACCTGAGTTCTCTCATGAATGTCCGACGTCCGGACCGCCTCTCTCATGAATGTCAAACAAGGGATTTAACAAAATGGTGCCATTCTGGATGTGCAGAAAATGGTCCATATTTTTCCTGATCTCATCTACCCTTCTATATGTCACATTGTCAGTGTCAAAGGATTCAAGAAAACCATGGCTTCAACATTAGCCGAAAGTAACAGGCGCATAATGGTACGGATCTCTCCAAAATTGTTTTGGAACGGAGTCCCGGATAGGATAATTAGTTTTTTGGTACGAGGTTCAGCAAGAGCCTTCCGAATAACGCTATTTGGAAGGCCTTTGCTTAAATTCGTACCAAAAAGCGAATTATTCTATCCGGAACTCCGTTCCAAAACAGCTTTGAAGAGCTTCGTAGCATCATGCGCCTGTTACTTCTGGCTAATGATGAAGCCATGGATTTCTTCAATACTTTGACAGACAACGTGACATATAGAAGAATATATATATATATATATATATATATATATATATATATATATATATATATATATATATATATGAGATCAGAAAAAAAATTGGATCAACTTGTGCACATCCATAATGGGGGCATTCTTGATAAATCTCGACCCTCGACCCCTCGACGACCCTCGACCCCTCGGCGATCCTCAACATATGAATTTATAAAGTGCACTTGATATGTTTCAAGGACTCCTCCCCCCCAACACGAGAACATTTTAACTTAGTAAATTTCTATGAACAAAAAAAATCATCATCGAACAAACTTAATATGAGTTTTAACATAGAACATTCATCGAGCAAGATCATCATGAACAAAAATATCACACTAATTTCTATGACAAAAAAATTCCACAAACATCTTATCTCGTCTCCACAAAACATCTCATCTCATCTCATTTAATCCAAAAAAAATTCTTTGCATATTCCTTGCATATGAACATACATACATTTACTTTTTTTCTTAAATGTAACATATGAACATTTTCTTAAATGAGCATATGAACATACATATCACCAAAAAAATAGACCTTTTTCTTTGCATATGAACATACATCCATATTCAAAATGTTCATATTCAACAATCTTAACCAAAAAATGCAAAAAAGAGCATTATACAGCATATACAGAGAACATACATACATACATCGTAACAAAAAAATGAAAAACAGGCCGGTGGTCGGCGACGGCGAGGTCGGGGACGGCGATGAGAAGGAAAGGGGAGGACGCAGGGGCTCACAGCGCGGTCATAGGGAATGGCAGCGACCGGGCTCGGGGAGGGCTCGAGGTCGCCCGCCGGAATCGGTGTGGCGGCAGACGAACGGCGTCGGGGATGAAGGGGTCGCGGGCGCCGGCGTGGTCCTTCCCCGTGGCGATGGCGATGGCGGGGTCGAGCCTCGGCGACGACGAGCGCGGGCGACGGCGACGTTGACGGTGGGGGCGGTGGGCGGCGGCGTCGATGTCGTCGGCATCGTCGGGGGCTAATGCTAGATGAGAACTGAAAATTCCAAAGTGCTACCTTATATACCCAGAGCATTGGTCCCGGTTCGTGGTACCAACTGGGACCAATGCCCCCCTTTAGTCCCAGTTGGTGCCACCAACCGGGACCAAAGGTCAGTTTTCAGCAGCCCAAAGGGCGGGAAACAGGGACCTTTGGTCCCGGTTGGTGGCACCAACCCGGACTAAAGGGGGGCATTGTTCCCGGTTGGTTCCACGAACTGGTACAAATGCACCCCTTTCATCCCGGTTGGTGCTACCAACCGGGTCCAAAGGCCTTGTGCTGGCGTGGTGCGGTGGGATGATTAGTCCCACCTCGCTAGTTGAGAGAGCTCGAGAGTGGTTTATAAGCGCTGTTGCGCCCACCCTCTCGAGCTCCTCTCAACTTCAGGCTTTCGGGACTAATGTGCCACTCCTTGCCTGTGGGCCTATTGGGCCTGCTGCGGGCCTGAATCCTGCCCAACAAACTGGTTGGGTTTCTAGTCGTATTCAGGCCGTGGTGGCCCAGTAGGTGGCAATTTTTTTAATTTTTCTAGTTTTTTGTTTTCTTTTTTGCTTTATTTATTTTATTTTGTTTCTACTTACAGCTAAATACTTACTGTTTTTCAGTGATTCTTTTTGCTTTTAGGTAATAAAAATTATAAACTTTCTGTTAGTGCCATTAGTTTTCCAATTTGAATAGTTTAAATTTAATTTTTTTGAAATTTGTATGAATCACTAGTTTGTGAATAACTTTACTATAAAAATAGATTTTTGAGTGATTATTTTTCCTGCTATTTAATATTACCTGTGTTTTATCATTATATTCAAATTTTGGTTAATTTTTAGGTTATTTGAAATGTCTGTTTTAATCAAAAACAGGTTTTGTTATTTTAGTTTGCTATTAAAGTTTCTAACAAAAAAATTCTTTATGAAAATTCTTTTTGCTATTATATGTTTTGAACAAAGAATATCACTTTGATAATTTTAGTTGCATAAATTTTATATAATTTTAGTTTCAAAAATACTAGAGGTTTATAAAAGCTTTTTAGTTGATTCCTTTTGCTTTTAGAGTTTCATAAAAGTTTTCTAGTTCATTCTTTTTGCTATTAGAGTTTCATTAAAGTTTTCTAGTTCATTATTTTTGCTATTAGAGTTTCATAAAAGTTTTCTAGTTCATTCTTTTTGCTATTAGTTCATTCTTTGAGCTAAATGACCCTGAAATTGAAAAGCACTTCAAATGAACTCTGAAGAGGTTGAAAGTTGGCATGGTATCATCATTTCACCCACATAGCATGTGCTAAAAAGTTGAGAGGGTTATGGCAAAAACTGGATGCACTTCGTGTACAAAATGGACAATCTCTTTCGAAGTATCAGGGTTTCGGAAGAAAACTCATCTGTTACAAAGGGATTTCCTTTTTTTCAACTTATTTGAACTCTAGACTTTTTGTGTGTTCAAAATGCACCATTCAAAGCCACGTCATCAATTTTCAACCCTTTCCGACTTCATTTGTTATTTTTCATGCATTTATTGATTTTTTTGAGCTAAATGACCCTGAAATTGAAAAGCACTTCAAATAAACTCTGAAAAGGTTGAAAGTTGGCATGGTATCATCATTTCACCCACATAGCATGTGCTAAAAAGTTGAGAGGGTTACGGCAAAAACTGGATGCACTTCGTGTACAAAATGGACAATCTCTTTCGAAGTATCAGGGTTTCGGAAGAAAACTCATCTGTTACAAAGGGATTTCATTTTTTTCAACTTATTTGAACTCCAGACTTTTTGTGTGTTCAAAATGCACCATTCAAAGCCACATCATCAATTTTCAACCCTTTCCGACTTCATTTGTTATATTCATGCATTTACTGATTTTTTTGAGCTAAATGACCCTGAAATTGAAAAGCACTTCAAATAAACTCTGAAAAGGTTGAAAGTTGGCATGGTATCATCATTTCACTCACATAGAATGTGCTAAAAAGTTGAGAGGGTTACGGCAAAAACTAGATGCACTTCCTGTACAAAATGGACAATCTCTTTCGAAGTATCAGGGTTTCGGACGAAAACTCATCTCTGTTACAAAGGATTTCATTTTTTTGAACTTATTTGAACTCCAGATTTTTTGTGTTCAAAATGCACCATTCAAGCCACATCATCAATTTTCAACCCTTTCTGACTTCATTTGTTATTTTTCATGCTATTACTGATTTTTTGAGCTATATGACCCTGAATTGAAAAACACTACAAATGAACTCTGAAAAGGTTGAAAGTTGCATGGTATCATCATTTCACCCACTAGCATGTGCTAAAAAGTTGAGGGTTACAATCAAAAACTGGATGCACTTCGTGTACAAAATGACAATCTCTTTCGAAGTATCAGGGTTTCGGACGAACTTATCTGTTACAAAGCGATTTCATTTTTTTGAACTTATTTGAACTCCAGCTTTTTGTGTGTTCAAAATGCACCATTCAAAGCCACATCATCAATTTTCAACCCTTTCTGACTTCATTTGTTATTTTTCATGCATTTACTGATTTTTTTGAGCTATATGACCCTGAAATTGAAAAGCCCTACAAATGAACTCTGAAGAGGTTGAAAGTTGGCATGGTATCATCATTTCACCCCACATAGCATGTGCTAAAAAGTTGAGTGGGTTACACAACAAAACTGGATGCACTTCGTGTACAAAATGGACAATCTCTTTCGAGTACTCAGGGTTTCTGGACGGAAACTCATCTGTTACAAAGGGATTTCAGTTTTTTGAACTTATTTGAACTCCAGACTTTTTGTGTGTTCAAAATGCACCATTCAAAGCCACATCATCAATTTTCAACACTTTCTGACTTCATTTATTATTTTTCATGCATTTACTGATTTTTTTGAGCTATATGACCCTGAAATTGAAAAGCACTACAAATGAACTCTGAAGAGGTTGAAAGTTGGTATGGTATCATCATTTCACCCACATAGCATGTGCTAAAAAGTTGAGAGGGTTACGGCAAAAACTAGATGCACTTCGTGTACAAAATGGACAATCTCTTTCGAAGTATCAGGGTTTCGGACGAAAACTCATTTGTTACAAAGGGATTTCACTTTTTTGAACTTATTTGAACTCCAGACTTTTTGTGTGTTCAAAATGCAACATTCAAAGCCACATCATCAATTTTCAACCCTTTCTGACATCATTTGTTATTTTTCATGCATTTACTGATTTTTTTTGAGCTATATGACCCTGAAATTGAAAATCACTACAAATGAATTCTGAAGAGGTTGAAAGTTGGCATGGTATCATCATTTCACCCACATAGCATCACTAGTAGAAAAAGGCCCATTTGTCCCGGTTCATAAGGCCCATTTGTCCCGGTTCTTATACGAACCGGGATAGATGGGGCTCCACGTGGCCGCTGCAGCGAGCCCAGAGAGGAGGGCCTTTAGTCCCGGTTGGTAATACCAACCGGGACCAAAGATCATCCACGTGTCAGCAGCTCAGGAAATGGGGTTCTTGTTTTTTTTTGAAAGGGGGGGGGGGTTTGGGGGTTTTGTAGGGTTAATTTAGGGGTTTTATATGTTGTGTTAGCTAGCTAATAGCTAGAGAGAAGTGTCCTCTCTTATCTCCGTGCTTGGTCGACGCTATGTACTATACGTATAGAGAGGACTTGACCCGCTAGCTAGTAAGCAAATGAAGGAAACCATTAAGGACACAAGATCGTCATGAACATATACAGAGAGAAGTGATCGACCTCCTCCTTCTCCGAGAGATTGGTCGAACAACAAGTTTTCGTATATCTATCCGACGCTACTAGCTACATATATACAATATAAGATCTCTTACAATCCCTAACATTTGATGTCAAGTTCCACATAGTAGTCTCCGGCTGGATTGATGACGTGGTCAAGAAAGAATCCCGCCAATTCCTCTTGAATTGCTTTTATGCGATCTTGTGGTAGGAGTTCATCCCGCATCTGCCAAATCTAATTTGAAGAAGGGGGTCAATACATATATATGAATGAAACTCAACCAAAATGATGGTAATAAAATAAAATTGTGAATATTATTGCTTACGCACTTCATATTGTTTTTCAGAGTAGCCCCGCTTAAAGGTCGTAGCGTTGTAGATGTACTCGCAAATGTAGTATCCACAAAAATTATTCCCGCCTTCCTGCCACAACCACTTTACGAGAAATAAAGGTCAATCAAACTGATAATCAAGCATTATAAATGGTATTGATGAAACTAGCTAGAATCAATGGGAGATGCGCGGAACTAGCTAGTAGTCGTACTTACTTTCGGGTGTGTAAATCGCAGCTCCCCCGGCAGTCCCGGAGCTTCTGTGGTGAACACTTTCCAAACCCTATGAGACAAAGAAAATAATTACTTGATATCAGGAAATGACCAAAGTTGCCGATATGGTGCGATAATGATCGATTGAACTTACTTCTGGAGCATTTCAGTCATGGCCGCATACTCCTTGGGATCTTTTCGTCTTGAGTCTAAGACGGTTACTAGTCCCTGCTCAAGCTTAATCTCTAGGAGAATAAAGTGGAAGCTGCGCACGCATGCATAACTCATCAATTACATTATTATAACCTCGAGTAATAAGGGAAACCGAATATGCAGAAGACAGTAACACTCACTTGAAGTTGTAAGGAAAGAGTATTTTATCTTTGTTTTGATTTTTAAGCAACGATTGTAGCAAGTTGGCCTCGGTTTCTTTCGCATGATATGTAACCATCCATTCATCTATGAGATTTGTGTTAATGAACCCAATATCATAGATTTGTGCATTTCTGCATTCGACGATCTTCAATCTGCATAATATAGTGAGGATAATTATATATACATGCAATGAAAGAGCTGAGCTATATATAGAGACTTAATTACAGAAGTATAGTACTTACAGACAGTAGCAAGTGATGATTATTTTATCGAGGTCCTTTTGATTGAAAAACTGGAAGAACTCCTCAAATGGAACAGACAACAGATCAATTCCAACGAGGTCGTGCTCCTCTTTAACTCTCAGCGTCAAAATATCCTTCCCGGACTTGCAGGTGTCCATGTACCACTTATGGAATCTTCGCATCATCGTTGTTAGAGGAGGATCACCAGGTCTGACGAGAGCCTTCCCGTACTGGTATTTGTGTTCGTCCACCTCCATTGTATTAAAATGTGCATCGTCGGGCAGGTAATCACCAGGATTGGTACCGGGCAGCATCCCCTGCAGATTTGCGACGATATCGCTAGACACCTTGAGCGGGGGGCACGATTGGTTTGCCTGTTCGCCGAGCTGTTTAATTTTTTTCCCTCTTCTTCGTTGTTGTAACCTTTTGTCACTTGAAGTAGTTCCCGACCGGCGCGCTCCTTCCACTGCCTTTTTCAGAGCGTGGACATGGTTGTCATCCGGCGGAGGCGGTGGTGGTCGCTTCAGGTTCTTCAAAGTGCGCTTCAATTTCACCGGATCCATCTTCTCCTCCGGTGGTGGATTTTTCTTTGCAAAAGAGTCCTTCACTTGGGATTGACAGATCTCCTCGTTTTCCTCTTCGGTCATCTCGTATGGTAATCTATCTAGAGGCTTGATAGATGGACCGAATTTGTATTGCCTCCCGCCTCTGGCTGTACTGCTAGACGCCGGCCGAGCAGCCGGAGTGGCTGCGGCTGTCTTCCTTCATTGCTTACGAGGCGGAGAAGGAGGCGGAGTGCTACGACGCGTCAGAGTAGCCGGAGCAGCGGCGGCTGTCTTCCTCTGTTTTTGACGAGGCGGAGAAGGAGGCGGGCTGCTCGGACGCGCCGGCGCAGGCGGAGAAGGAGGCGGAGTACCGCCACGTGCCGGAGCAGCTGGAGAAGGAGGCGGAGTGCCGCCACGCGCCGGAGCAGCCGGAGAAGGAGGCGGAGTGCCCTGATCACTCGCCAGAGGAGGAGGCGGAGGAGGAGGCGGAGTGCCCTGACTCGCCGGAGGAGGAGGCGGAGGCGTCCAGTTTGGAAGGTTGATGAGCTCCTTCCGCCATAGACATGGAGTCTTCAGAGCAAGACCCAGCTGAGTCTCCCCTTCACCGGTAGGGTGGTCAAGCTCGAGCTCCTCAAATCCCTCCATTATTTCATCGACCATCACAACAGCATAGCCTTCTGGAATCGAAAGGCAGTGAAAAGTTGCGCCGGGTCCAGAAGGTGCAACAGAGCCGACAGCCGCCTTGACTTTGAGGTGCTGCCATTGCGCCATAAGGTGGCAATCTTGAGCCTCTGTGATAGCATCCACGGGGTAGCTGGGAGCTGTGAAGTGAGGCTGCTGAAGGAGCTCGGTGAAAGCTACAATGCTTCTCCGCTGAGATGGCGGGGTAGCTTCTGGGGTAGCTTCGGCAGGTCGCTGCCTCTAAACTAGTGCTTGTTCCTCTAGCGCTCGTACCCTTGCATTCAGCTTCTGGAGTACGGTCTGCTCCACTTTCCTCCTCCTCTCCCGGGTTTTGTAACCGCCTGCGCTGGGAAACCCTTCCTTCCACGCAACAGAGCTTGCTGTGCCTCGTGTTCTCCCTGGGTGCTCAGGATTCCCGAGGGCCTGTGTGAGCTCGTCGTTCTCTCTGTCGGGAACGAACGTCCCTTGCTGCGCTGCGGCGATATACTTCTGAAGCTTCTTGACGGGTATTTCAAGTTGCTCCTTCGTCCAACGGCACTTCCCTATTTCAGGCTCCAAGGTTCCCCCAACCCCGAAGAACCAAGTCCTTGAACGGTTTGGCCAGTTCAATGTCTCTGGTTCGACCCCTTTATGAAGCAGGTCCTTCTCAGCCTTGTCCCACAATGGCCGGGCTTTGAGGTAGCCACCTGACCCCGTGCGATGGTGATACTCCTTCTTTGCAGCATTTTTCTTGTTTGTCACTGACATCTTCTTACTCTTCTCCGATGTCTTGTGGGCCACAAATGCGGGCCAGTGATCTCTTATCTTCTCAAATCGGCCAGTGAATTCTGGAGTCTTCCCTTTGTCGACAAACGTTGATTTCAACTCATTCTTCCATCTCCTGAATAGATCTGCCATCTTCTTAAGAGCATGAGCCTTGACCAATGGCTCTATAACTGGCTTATTCGGATCCACCTCTGGCGGTAGGGTGAAATTTGCCTTCAGCGCGGTCCAAAGATCATCTTTCTGTCTATCGTTGACAAAAGACACTTGAGGGTCTTCGCTCTTAGGCTTATTCCATTGGTGGATGCTGATCGGGATCATGTCCCTAACAAGAACCCCGCACTAAGCAGAAAATGCTTCCTTGGTCCGGCTGGGTTCAATCGGTTGGCCATCGCCCTTGATTGCTATGATCGTGAACCTTTCATCCTGGCGCAACCTTTTCTTCGGGCCTCGTCTTGTTACCGAAGTTTGGCTCGATCCGGAGGGCTAGAAAAGAAGAAAGAAGAGAGTTAATATGTGTACATACCAAAACAATTAATGCATCAATTAGCTAGTCAGCACAGGCTTAATTAATATATATACCTCGCCGGACTTTGCAACAGCTCCTTCCTCCGTTCGGTCACCGGAGCTGTCATCACGGTCTCCTTCTTCCACTGGCATTCGGTCACCGGAGCCATCATGATCATGTCCTTCCACCTCCATTGTTCGATCACCGGAGCCTGCTTCACCCTCTCCTTCCAGACCATTGGTGTCGTTGAGATACGACATGACATCACCTCCTCCGCAGATGATGTACCCCAACAACTCTTCTTCTTCGAAGTCTCTTTGATGATCCATAGTTTCTGCAAATATTAAAACATGGCAATTAATATACAAACATGAGAGATGGATATATTAGTGGCAAACGTAGACCTAGCTAGCTCGACGCTTATACGGTTTGGGGTGGCCCTCGACAACGCTTCTAGGGTTTGGGCCGGACCGCCTCTCTCATGAATGTCCGATGTCTGGACCGACAAGGGATTTAACAAAATGACGCCATTCTGGATGTGCAGAAAATGGTCCCTATTTTTCCTGATCTCATCTACCCTTCTATATGTCACGTTGTCTAGTGTCAAAGGATTCAAGAAAACCATGGCTTCATCATTAGCCGGAAGTAACAGGCGCATGATGCTATGAAGCTCTCCAAAATTATTATGGATAAATCTTCTTATAAATCTCGAGAGAGTTTGTCGGGTAGGGGCGGGAGGGGGTAGGAGACCGACATTGTTTTTTTTAGGGTTTGGGTGTCCTCGAGAGTTGGTCGAGCGAGAGGGGGGGTGCTCCCGTGGTCTAAAATTGGTCTATGCACGATAGGAACATTATACCGTAGTAACTTAGAAAAAAAATGTTATCGGGGAGGGGGTATATCGACCCCCCCCCCTCTCATGTCAAAGTTATCGGGGAGGGGGTATATCGACAACGATGACATACATACATGGGAAAAAAATGTTATCGGGGAGGGGGTATATCGACAACGACGACATGCATACATGGGAAAAAAGAGGAGAAGAAGAAGGAATAGAGGAGAAGAAGAAAAAATAGAATAATATATTAAACTTTGACATATGATCAAATGTTGCATATGTCAAAATTCAAACTTTGACATATGATCAAACTTTGATATATGATCAAATGTTGCATATGTCAAAATTCAAACTTTGACATATGATCAAAATTATTGCATCTAGTTACATTGGATCAAATATTGCATCTTGAAATAAGCAACATTCAAACTTTTTTCAATATGACAAACTTTTAATACATTAAAACATCAAAACATACATATATACATCTAAAACATCAAAAATTCCTACTCAATAAAACATCTAAAACATCAAAACATAAAGTATATCATCATATCATCAAGTTTTCATATATCATCATATATCATCGAACAAAATTACAACAGAAAAAATTGACCAAGTTTTCATATATCATCATACATCATCATATCATCATCATCATCTACTACAAAAAAAATTGACCAAGTTTTCATACATCATCATCATCATCATCATCTACTACAAAAATGTTCATCCATCCATCCATATTCAAAATGTTCATATTACAATATCACTAAAACATACATACATTTTCTTTGCATATTCTTTGTAGGAGCATTACCAAATATGTAAATAAAGTACTCCAAGTCAGCAAAGGCAGTTCTATAAAATATCCCAAGTCAAATAGACACATGGCCAGAAGAACAAGCAATAGAACACCCCCAAGGTAGGATTTTGGGGGAGATGTCCTCAGATAGCCTAGAAGTGCTAGGACTAGATCATCATAGGATCATGAGAAGTGTAGCATCTGTAGCATCAAATCCCAGAGAGGAGCCTCAGAGCAACATCAACGGCTGGCATAAAATCAAGTCACATATGTTCTTATTAGTGAGAGATTTACGCGAGAAAGAGAGAAGGCAAGTGTAGTGTCTGTTCAAATCAGATTTAGGAGAGAGGGAAAATTGGGTAGATGAGATACTATCCATAACCTGGCAAGAAAAGAACTATGGACAGGAGAAATCATTATAATCTTTGCAATTACAAGTAATGTAACTATATAAATAAGAGAACTATATCATTTATAATCTACCAAAAGAACAGTTGCATGTATGAGAAATACCAATAGAAGAGGAACTAGTTCATGTTGTTTAATACATAAGAAAGTAAGCAGGCCATGACCAATTTACAGAAATTACCTATATATACCATCAGGATTATAACTGCTATAATGTAGAGAACTAGTCATTCATGGGTACTAGAATAATTGAGGCAGAACAATAGCAGGCACTATAACTTATATATGAACATCATAGGCAAGTGCCAGTAGAACTAGATACAGTTAACTAATTAACTAGTAGTGCATCACAATGATCTCAGCAGTGTTATCAAATCAGCACTAACATCACAATGTCTATCTGAACTATAGCAATATGTCAGTGACAAATTAAACTGAGTTCTTCTTAATTAGGCAACATCTCCAACAATGCACCAATCCTAAGTAGCAGATCATAGCCATGAAATCAAGTCTCCCCAAAACCTAGATCACACATAACCAATGCACAAAGGACCAAGATTCCCATCAACAGAGCAACGGCCATCCATGAGCAGAAAAGCAAAAGAGGAAGAGCAAAAGAGGGTGGCGTGCGGGGACGGCGATGAGAAGGAAAGGGGAGGAGGCAGGGGCTCACAGCGCGGTCGTAGGGAACGGCAGCGGGCTCGGGGAGGGCTCGAGGTCGCTGGAATTGGTGGCGGCAGTGACGAACGGCGTCGGGGAAGAAGGGGTCGCGGGCGCCGGCGTGGTGCTTCCCCGGGCAAATGAACGGGCAACGGCGACGAGGTCGAGCGCGAGGAGGCTCCCGGATCGGTCGGAACGGCGAGAGGAGGGCGGCGCGTCGGGGCAGGGCAGGGCGAGGGCGTCGACGGCGACGGTGAAGAGGAGGCAGGGCGCGGCGATGGGAGAAACTGGGGAAAAATCCTAAGTCTGTGCTTATATAGCCAGAGCTTTGCTCCTGGTTTGTAGCATCAACCGGGACTAAAGGTGGGCATTGGTCCCGGTTGGTGCCACGAACCGGTACCAACTCACCCCTTTCATCCCGGTTGGTTCTGCCAACCGGGACCAAAGGCCCTGCGCTGGCGCGGTGCGGTGGGATGTTTAGTCCCACCTCGCTAGTTGAGAGTGCTCGAGAGCGGTTTATAAGCGCTGCTGCGCCCACCCACTCGAGCTCCTCTCAACTGCAGGCTTTCGGGCCTAAACTGTCACTACTTGCCTGTGGGCCTACTGGGCCTGCTGCGGGCCTGAATCCTGGCCCATGGTTGGGTTTCTAGTCGTATTCAGGCCGTGGTGGCCCAATAGGTGGCATTTTTTATATTTTTTCCAGTTTTTTGTTTTCTTTTTGCTTTATTTATTTTATTTTGTTTCTACTTACAGCAAAATACTTACTGTTTTTCAGTGATTCTTTTTGCTTTTAGGTAATAAAAATCATAAACTTTCTGTTAGTGCCATTAGTTTTCAGATTTGAATTTTTTGAAATTTGTGTGAATCACTAGTTTGTGAATAACTTTACTATAAAAATAGATTTTTGAGTGATTATTTTTCCTGCTATTTAATATTACTGTGTTTTATAATTAAATTCAATTTGGTAATTTTTAGGTTATTTGAAATGTCTGTTTTAATCAAAAACAGATTTTGTTATTTTAGTTTGCTATTAAAGTTTCAAACAAATGAATTCTGAAGAGGTTGAAAGTTGGCATGGTATCATCATTTCACCCACATAGCATGTGCTAAAAAGTTGAGAGGATTACGGCAAAAACTAGATGCACTTCGTGTACAAAACGGGCAACCTCTTTCGAAGAATCAGGGTTTCGAACGAAAACTCGTCTGTTACAAAGGGATTTCATTTTTTTGAACTTATTTGAACTCCAAACTTTGTGTGTGTTCAAAATGCACCATTCAAAGCCACATCATCAATTTTCAACCCTTTCTAACTTCATTTGTTATTTTTCATGCATTTACTGATTTTTTTGAGCTATATGACCCTGAAATTGAAAAGCACTACAAATGAAGTCTGAAAAGGTTGAAAGTTGACATGGTATCATCATTTCACCCACACAGCATGTGCTAAAAAGTTGAGAGGGTTACGGCAAAAACTGGATGCACTTCGTGAACAAGACGGACAATCTCTTTCGAAGTATCAGGGTTTCGGACGAAAACTCATCTGTTATAAAGGGATTTATTTTTTTGAACTTATTTGAACTCCAAACTTTTTGTGTGTTCAAAATGAACCATTCAAAGCCACATCATCAATTTTCAACCCTTTCTAACTTCATCTATTATTTTTCATGCATTTAATGATTTTTTTGAGCTAAATGACCCTGAAATTGAAAAGCACTTCAATGAAATCTGAAGAGGTTGAAAATTGGCATGGTATCATCATTTCACCCACATAGCATGTGCTAAAAAGTTGAGAGGGTTACGGCAAAAACTGGATGCACTTCGTGTACAGAATGGACAATCTCTTTCAAAGTATCAGGGTTTCGGACGAAAACTCATCTGTTACAAAGGGGTTTCATTTTTTTTGAACTTATTTGAACTCCAGACTTTTCGTGAGTTCAAAATGAACCATTCAAAGGCACATCATCAATTTTCAACCCTTTCTGACTTCATCTGTTATTTTTCATGCATTTACTGATTTTTTTGAGCTAAATGACCCTGAAATTGAAAAGCACTTCACATGAACTCTAAAGAGGTTGAAAATTGGCATGATATCATCATTTCACCCACATAGCATGTGCTAAAAAGTTGAGAGGGTTACGACAAAAACTGGATGCACTTCGTGTGCAAAATGGACAATCTCTTTCGAAGTATCAGGGTTTCGGATAAAAACTCATCTGTTACAAAGGGATTTCATTTTTTTGAACTTATTTGAACTCCAGAATTTTTGTGTGCTCAAAATGAACCATTCAAAGCCATATCATCATTTTTCAACCCTTTCTGACTTCATCTGTCTTCACTTTTTCTTTGCTTGTGTCCTTTCCTTATTGCGCCGTAACCATGGATATTCTTCATCGCTTAACAGGGTGCTTGGGTCAGCCTTGACTTTGAAGGGAGGAATTTCATGAAACTTTTCATAATCTTCAGACATGTCTGTCTTACCCTCCACTCCCACGATGTCACTTTTCCCTGAAAGAACTATGTGGCGCTTTGGATCATCGTATGATGTATTCGCTTCCTTATCTTTTCTTTTTCTCGGTTTGGTAGACATGTCCTTCACATAGAAAACCTGCGCCACATCATTGGCTAGGACAATGGTTCGTGTGTGTACCCAAGATTGTTTAGATCCACTGTTGTCATTCCGTAATGTGGCTCTACCTGTACCCCGCCTCCTGACAGATTGACCCATTTGCACTTAAACAAAGGGACCTTAAAATCATGTCCATAGTCAAGTTCCCATATGTCCACTATGTAACCATAATATGTGTCCTTTCCCCTCTTGGTTGCTGCATCAAAGCGGACACCGCTGTTTTGGTTGGTGCTCTTTTAATCTTGGGTGATCGTGTAAAATGTATTCCCATTTATCTCGTATCCTTTGTAAGTCAATACAGTCGAAGATGGTCCCCTGGACAACCAGTACAGCTCATCAGAAACAGTCTTGTCACCTCTGAGACGTGTTTCCAACCAACTGCCGAAAGTCCTGATGTGTTCACATGTAATCCAGTCGTCACACTGCTCCGGGTGTTTGGAGTGCAGAATGTTCTTGTGTTCATCGACATACGGGGTCACCAAGGTAGAGTTCTGTAGAACTGTGTAGTGTGCTTGAGACCAAGAATGCCCGTCCCTGCATATTATTGAGTCCCCTCCTAGCGTGCCTTTTCCAGTCAGTCTCCCCTCTTACCGTGATTGAGGGAGACCAATCTTCTTAAGGTCAGGAATGAAGTCAACACAAAACCCAATGACATCCTCTGTTTGATGGCCCATGGAGATGCTTCCTTCTGGCCTAGCGCGGTTACGGACATATTTCTTTAGGACTACCATGAACCTCTCAAAGGGGAACATAATGTGTAGAAATACAGGGCCCAGAACGACAATCTCGTCGACTAGATGAACTAGGACGTGCGTCATGATATTGAAGAAGGATGGTGGGAACACCAGCTCGAAACTGACAAGACATTGCGCCACATCACTCCTTAGCCTTGTTATGATTTCTGGATCGAACGTTTTCCGGTAGAAGCCCCCTCAATGCAACCGGAAGCAGTTGCGTCATAATCACGTGGCAGTCATGAGACTTTAGGTTCTGGAACTTTTTCTCTGCCATATTTATTATTCCCTTTATATTAGACGAGAAGCCAGATGGGACCTTCATACTAAGCAGGCATTCAAAGAAGATTTCCTTCTCTTCTTTGGTAAGAGCGTAGCTGGCAGGATGTTCATACTTCTTTAGAGGCATGCTGTCTTTTTCGTGCCAACGTTGTAGGTCCTCCCGTGCCTCCGGTGTATCTTTTGTCTTTCCATACACGCCCAAGAAGCCTAGCAGGTTCACGCAAAGGTTCTTTGTCACGTGCATCACGTCGATTGAAGAGCGGACCTCTAGGTCTTTCCAGTAGGGTAGGTCCCAAAATATAGATTTCTTCTTCCACATGGGAGCGCGTCCCTCAGCGTCATTTGGAACAGATAGTCCGCCGGGACCCTTCCCAAAGATTACGTGTAAATCATTGACCATAGCTAGTATGTGATCACCGGTACGCATGGCGGGCTTCTTCCGGTGATCTGCCTCGCCTTTGAAATGCTTGCCTTTCTTTCGACATTGATGGTTGGTCGGAAGAAATCGACGATGCCCCAGGTACACATTCTTCCTGCATTTGTCCAGGTATATACTTTCGGTGTCAGCTAAACAGTGCGTGCATGCGTGGTATCCCTTGTTTGTTTGTCCTGAAAGGTTACTGAGAGCAGGCCAATCATTGATGGTTACAAACAGCAATGCATGCAGGTCAAATTCCTCCTGTCTGTGCTCATCCCACACACGTACACCGTTTCCATTCCACAGCTGTAAAAGTTCTTCAACTAATGGCCTTAGGTACACATCAATGTCGTTGCCGGGTTGCTTAGGGCCTTGGATGAGTACTGGCATCATAATGAACTTCCCCTTCATGCACAGCCAAGGAGGAAGGTTATAGATACATAGAGTCACGGGCGAGGTGCTGTGATTGCTGCTCTGCTCCCCGAAAGGATTGCTGCCATCCGCGCTTAAACCAAACCATACGTTCCTTGTGTCACCTGCAAACTCCTCCCGGTACTTTCTCTTGATTTTTCTCCACTGCGACCCGTGAGCGGGTGCTCTCAACTTCCCGTCTTTCTTACGGTCCTCTCTGTGCCATCGCATCAACTTGGCATGCTCTTTGTTTATGAACAGACGTTTCAACCGTGGTATTATAGGAGCATACCACATCACCTTCGCAGGAACCCTCTTCCTGGGGGCCTCGCCGTCAACATCACCAGGGTCATCTCGTCTGATCTTATACCGTAATGCACCGCATACCGGGCATGCGTTCAAATCCTCGTACGCACCGCGGTACAGGATGCAGTCATTAGGGCATGCATGTATCTTCTGCACCTCCAATCCTAGAGGGCATACGACCTTCTTTGCTACGTATGTACTGTCGGGCAATTCGTTATCCTTTGGAAGCTTCTTCTTCAATATTTTCAGTAGCTTCTCAAATCCTTTGTCAGGCACAGCATTCTCTGCCTTCCACTGTAGCAATTCCAGTACGATACCGAGCTTTGTGTTGCCATCTTCGCAATTGGGGTACAACCCTTTTTGGTGATCCTCTAACATGCTATCGAATTTCAGCTTCTCCTTTTCACTTTCGCACTGTCTCCTTGCATCAACAATGACCCGGCGGAGATCATCATCGGGCACATCGTCTGGTTCCTCTTGTTCTTCAGCTTCCCCCGTTGCAGCATCACCGTATTCAGGGGGCACATAGTTGTCATCGTCCTCTTCTTCTTCGCTGTCTTCCATCATAACCCCTATTTCTCCGTGCCTGGTCCAAACATTATAGTGTGGCATGAAACCCTTCTCAAGCAGGTGGGTGTGAAGGATTTTCCGGTCAGAGTAAGACTTCGTATTCCCACATATAGGGCATGGACAACACATCAAACCATTCTGCTTGTTTGCCTCAGCCACTTCGAGAAAATTATGCACGCTCTTAATGTACTCGGAGGTGCGTCTATCACTGTACATACATTGTCGGTTCATCTGCGTGCATTATATATAATTAAGTGTGTAAAAAACCGGCGACGAGAATTTTTTTCTTTTAGAAAGAAGATAAGAACAAGAGGCTCACCACGGTTATGCCGGCGACGAGATCGGCGCGGGCGATCGACGGCGGTGAAGACGGGGACGGGACGTGACGGACCGCTAAACCTAGACAAATCTTGAGGAAAATGGAGCTTGAAGGTCGAGCTTCGAGAGGAGAAAGCTTAACTAGTGTGGCTCGGGCATTTCATCAAACACCTCATGTGCATAGGAGGTAAGCTAGAGCACCACAAAGCTCTCCCCTCGCCGGCCAGAAAAAACAGAGCAGTGTGGAGTGCTCTGCTCGCCGGCGATGGGGTATATATAGCCACCTCATTGGTCCTGGTTCATGCGTGGAACCGGGACTAAAGGCCCCACTTCTGTCCCGGTTCAAGCCACGAACCGGGACCAATGGATGTGGGCCAGGAGCGAGGCCCATTGGTCCCGGTTCGTGCCAGGAACCGGGACAAATGGGTCCAGACGAACCGGGACCAATGCCCACGAGGCCCCGCCCGGCCCCCTGGGCGCATGAACCAGGACGTATGCCCCCCATGGGTCCCGGTTCGTGACTGAACCGGGACTAATGGGCTGGGCTGGCCCGAACCAAAGCCCTGTTTTCTACTAGTGCATGTTCTAAAAAGTTGAGAGGGTTACGACAAAAACTGGATGCACTTCGTGTACAAAATGGACAATCTCTTTCGAAGTATCAGGGTTTCGGACGAAAACTCATCTATTACAAAGGGATTTCATTTTTTTGAACTTATTTGAACTCCAGACTTTTTGTGTGTTCAAAATGCACCATTCAAAGCCACATCATCAATTTTTCTTCACTTGTGTCCTTTGCTTCTTGCGCCGTAACCATGGATAATCTTCATCGTTTAACAGGGTGCTTGGGTCAGCCTTGACTTTGAAGGGAGGAATTTCATGAAACTTTTCTTAATCTTCAGACATGTCTGTATTGCCCTCCAATCCCACGATGTCTCTTTTTCCAGAAAGAACTATGTGGCGCTTTGGCTCATCGTATGATGTCTTCGCTTCCTTATCTTTTGTTTTTCTCGGTTTGGTAGACATGTCCTTCACATACAACACCTATGCCACATCATTGGCTAGGACGAATGGTTCGTCTGTGTACCCAAGATTGTTCAGATCCACTATTGTCATTCCGTACTATGGGTCTATCTGTACCCCGCCTCCTGACAGATTGACCCATTTGCATTGAAACAAAGGGACTTTAAAATCATGTCTGTAGTCAAGTTCCCATATGTCCACTATGTAACCATAATATGTGTCCTTTCCCCTCTTGGTTGCTGCATCAAAGCGGACACTGCTGTTTTGGTTAGTGCTCTTTTGATCTTGGGCGATCATGTAAAATGTATTCCCATTTATCTCGTACCCTTTGTAAGTCAATACAGTCGAAGATGGTCCCCTGGCCAACGAGTATAGCTCATCAGAAACAGTGTTGTCACCCCTGAGACGTGTTTGCAACCAACTGCCGAAAGTCCTGATGTGTTCACATGTAATCCAGTCGTCACACTGCACCGGGTGTTTGGAGCGCAGAATGTTCTTGTGTTCATCAACATACGGGGTCACCAAGGTAGAGTTCTGTAGAACTGTGTAGTGTGCTTGAGACCAAGAATGCCCGTCCCTACATGTTATTGAGTCCCCTCCTAGCGTGCCTTTTCCAGTCAGTCTCCCCTCATACCGTGATTGAGGGAGACCAATCTTCTTAAGGTCAGGAATGAAGTCAACACAAAACCCAATGACATCCTCTGTTTGATGGCCCATGGAGATGCCTCCTTCTGGCCTAGCGCGGTTACGGACATATTTCTTTAGGACTCCCATGAACCTCTCAAAGGGGAACATATTGTGTAGAAATACAGGGCCCAGAACGACAATCTTGTCGACTAGATGAACTAGGACGTGCGTCATGATATTGAAGAAGGATGGTGGGAACACCAGCTCGAAACTGACAAGACATTGCGCCACATCACTCCTTAACCTTGGTAGGATTTCTGGATCGATCACCTTCTGAGAGATTGCATTGAGGAATGAACATAGCTTCACAATGGCTAATCGAACGTTTTTCGGTAGAAGCCCCCTCAATGCAACCGGAAGCAGTTGCATCATAATCACGTGGCAGTCATGAGACTTTAGGTTCTGGAACTTTTTCTCTGCCATATTTATTATTCTCTTTATATTCGACGAGAAGCCAGACGGGACCTTCATACTGAGCAGGCATTCAAAGAAGATTTCCTTCTCTTCTTTGGTAAGAGCGTAGCTGGCAGGACCTTCATACTGCTTTGGAGGCATGCCGTCTTTTTCGTGCACATGTTGCTGGTCCTTCCATGCCTCCGATGTATCTTTTGTCTTCCCATACACGCCCAAGAAGCCTAGCAGGTTCACGCAAAGATTCTTCGTCACGTGCATCACGTCGATTGAAGAGCGGACCTCTAGGTCTTTTCAGTAGGGTAGGTCCCAAAATATAGATTTCTTCTTCCACATGGGTGTGCGTCCCTCAGTGTCATTCGGAACAGATAGTCCGCCGGGACCCTTTCCAAAGATTACTTGTAAATCATTGACCATAGCAAGTATGTGATCACCGGTACGGATGGCGGGCTTCTTCCGGTGATCTGCCTCAACTTTGAAATGCTTGCCTTTCTTTCGACATTGATGGTAGGTCGGAAGAAATCGACGATGCCCCAGGTACACATTCTTCCTGCATTTTTCCAGGTATATACTTTCGGTTTCATCTAAGCAGTGCGTGCATGCGTGGTATCCCTTGTTTGTCTATCCTGAAAGGTTACTGAGAGCAGGCCAATCATTGATGGTTACAAACAGCAACGCATGCAGGTCAAATTCCTGCTGTTTGTGCTCATCCCACACACGTACACCATTTCCATTCCACAGCTGTAAAAGTTCTTCAACCAATGGCCTTAGGTACACATCAATGTCGTTGCCGGGTTGCTTAGGGCCTTGGATGAGAACTGGCATCATAATGAACTTCCGCTTCATGCACAGCCAAGGAGGAAGGTTATAGATACATAGAGTCACGAGCCAGGTGCTGTGATTGCTGCTCTGCTCCACAAAAGGATTAATGCCATCCTCGCTTAAACCAAACCATACGTTCCTTGCATCATCTGTAAAGTCATCCCAATACTTTCTCTCGATTTTTCTCCACTGCGACCCGTCAGCGGGTGCTCTCAACTTTCCGTCTTTCTTATGGTCCTCTCTGTGCCATCGCATCAACTTGGATTGCTCTTTGTTTCTGAACAGACGTTTCAACCGTGGTATTATAGGAGCATACCACGTCACCTTGGCAGGAACCCTCTTCCTGGGGCGCTCACCGTCAACATCACCAGGGTCATCTTGTCTGATCTTATACCGCAATGCACCGCATATCGGGCATGCGTTCAAATCCTCGTACGCACCACGGTAGAGGATGCAGTCATTAGGGCATGCATGTATCTTCTGCACCTCCAATCCTAGAGGGCATACAACCTTCTTTGTTGCGTACGTACTGTCAGGCAATTCGTTATCCTTTGGAAGCTTCTTCTTCAATATTTTCAGTAGCTTCTCAAATCCTTTGTCAGGTACACCATTCTCTGCCTTCCACTGCAGCAACTCTAGTGTGGTACCGAGCTTTGTGTTGCCATCTTCGCAATTGGGGTACAACCCTTTTTTGTGATCCTCTAATATGCGATCGAACTTCAGCTTCTCCTTTTCACTTTCGCATTGTCTCTTTGCATCAACAATGACCCGGCGAAGATCATCATCGGGCACATCGTCTGGTTCCTCTTGATCTTCAGCTTCCCCCGTTGCAGCATCACCGTATTCAGAGGGCACATAGCTGTCATCATCCTCTTCTTCTTCGTTGTCTTCCATCATAACCCCTCTTTCTCCGTGCTTGGTCCAAACATTATAGTGTGGCATGAAACCCTTATAAAGCAGGTGGGTGTGAAGGGTTTTCGAGTCAGAGTAAGACTTCGTGTTCCCACATATAGGGCATGGACAACACATAAAACCATTCTGTTTGTTTACCTCAGCCACTTCGAGAAAATTATGCACGCCCTTAATGTACTCGGAGGTGCGTCTGTCACCGTACATCCACTGCCGGTTCATCTGCGTGTATTATATATAATTAAGTGTGTCAAAAACCATTACAGAACATCATGAATACAGAAGTGACCAAATTAATTAATAGAAGTTCATCATCACATTAAACCAAAGTACATACATAGTTCTCATTGAACAACATATAGCTCTCGAGAGCATCTAATTAAACCATACATTGAAACTATGTAAAACATTTCAATGCAACAACAAATGCGATCATAATCGCAACTAAGATAACAATTGATCCAACGGCATAATGATACCAAGCCTCAGTATGAATGGCATATTTTTTCATCTTTCTAATCTTCAAGCGCATTTTATCCATCTTGATCTTGTGATCATCGACGACATCCGCAACATGCAACTCCAATATCATCTTCTCCTCAACTTTTTTTAATTTTTCCTTCAAGTAATTGTTTTCTTCTTCAACTAAATTTAACCTCTCGACAATAGGGTCGGTTGGAATTTCCGGTTCACATACCTCCTAGATAAAAGAATCTATGTCACGTTGGTTGGCATAATTGTCATAAACACTAAATGAACCAAATAGTTATAAAAGATAATATATACCACATCCGAATCATAGACAGCACGAGGGCCGACGGAGGCGGATACCAAAACCATCGCACTATATAATAACAAACAATAATAAAAATAAGAAAATTACACAAGTATCTATCTTAATCATACAAGTAAGAACTTTTTTCTTTTACAAAGAAGATAAGACCAAGAGGCTCATCACGGTGGTGCCGGCGACGAGATCGGCGCGGGCGATCGACGGGGGTGAGGACGGGATGGACCGCCAAACCTAGACAAATTTCGAGGAAAATGGAGCTTGGACAAGGAGCTTCAAGAGAAGAAAGCTTAAGTGTGGCTCGGGCATTTCATCGAACACCTCATGTGCATAGGAGGTGAGCTAGAGCACCACAAAGCTCTCCCACGGCCACCCCAAAAAACAGAGCACTCCACTGCTCTGCTCGCGGGCGAGGTATATATAGGCATCTCATTGGTCCCGGTTCGTGGCTGGAACCGGGACCAAAGGCCACGAACCGGGACCAATGATTGTGGGCTAGGAGCAAGGCCCATTGGTCCCGGTTCGTGGCTGGAACCGGGATCAAAGGCGGACAGACGAACCGGGACCAATGCCCCACGAGGCCCGGCCGGCCCCCTGGCCTCACGAACCGGGACCGATGCCCTCTTTGGTCCCGGTTCGTGAGTGAACCGGAATTAATGAGCTGGCCCTGCCTGGACCAAAGCCCTGTTTTCTACTAGTGAGAGGCAGTACCCAGCGAGCTGGTATCTAATGGTCACGATTAGTTCGGTACTAAGCAGCTGGATTCACCATAATCTGCCCGGGCAAAAAGTCCGTGGGCCATTCTTGGTGGCTGTTGCTTCTAGCTCTAGATGGGCTTACACGTACACAGCTGGTCCTAGCCCATGGTTGCACGCATCGCAAGGCCTACTGGGCTAGCGCGGTACCAGTAGGGCAACAACTAGGCTAGGCAAAGCTAGGCAAACGGTGTCTCGACTGATCGCGATGGCTCGAGTAGCCTAGCAGTCAGCGGTCTCGCAGAAGCAGTCATCGGCCACCGGGGCACGGGCGCAGCTCCTCCGAGCACGGGAAGGCCGGCAGTCGACGGCGCAACGATCCCTTGATTTCGAGGATAGTGATCCTGCTTATTCTGGATTGATGCCTACAATTTGTGGTATGAGATTTCACTCCTCGGATTTGGGGATTATTCTAATATCGGTTTGTAAGTTGCAGTGATATAGGTAATTGGGGAATCCATCGTTGATTGTCCCGAGCAGGTTCATTGAAGAAAAATCAATCTCCACTTTATTTATCTATTGCTTCTTCTCGATTTCTCTAACCTAACAATTGTTAGTTATTCGATTATTCCAAGTCATAGAGTTTTCATTTTAAGTTATTACATTTTAGATACAAGGAGGTCTTGGGTCCTAGAGCAGGTATAAATATTTAAATTTCAGATATGAGGAACTTTGATCAAGTCTAAACTGCATGGATCAATGATGATTGGTTCAATCACTTGATGATATTCTAATCCGATTGTGAAATAATTAAATCACTCCATGATGATGTTATTACATGAAGGCTTGAAGCCATGAAGACTCAAAATGGGATTTTACCGAGGTGTCATTTTTTATGGTACATTTCATGCTTTTCAATGTGAATAAGTTTTTACAACTCCACTAGCAGTAAGAATTCCAAATCTATTTATTCATGAGTACTAGTATTCTTTATTGAGCTATTAGTTGTCATATTTAATTTCTGTTTTTTATTATGTGTATGGACAATACAATATTGGTTGTTTGATTACTTCGTAACTATTGTGAATCTATGGTTCTCCAGTTTAATGCCTATAGTTGCATAATACGTATCCAAATATCTGGTTGCGATTGTAGGTCCTTTTGTTAGCTTTGAGTCCGCCCCGGCTCCTAATTTTTCCTGGCTCCGCCACTGAATACAATATCGGTTGTTTGATTACTTCATAACTATTGTGAATCTATGGTTCTCCAGTTTAATGCCTATAGTTGCATAATACGTATCCAAATATCTGGTTGCGATTGTAGGTCCTTTTGTTAGCTTTGAGTCCACCCCTGCTCCTAATTTTTCCTGGCTCCGCCACTGGGGTGGTGCTAACGCGCCGGATGGTGATGAAGATGAGAAGCAAGAGCCCACTGCCGAATCCCCACCGCATGATTATAGTGACGACGATGTTATGGATGATGACCGTTTGGTCGGTGATTCTGATGAGGGTTGCGAGTTTGTTGATGAAAGTGTTGACCTTATG
This sequence comes from Thinopyrum elongatum, assembly GCA_011799875.1. Lineage (NCBI taxonomy): Eukaryota > Viridiplantae > Streptophyta > Magnoliopsida > Poales > Poaceae > Thinopyrum > Thinopyrum elongatum. Next base: position 40,459,636 of record CM022299.1, on the reverse strand, counting down.
GAGGCAGTTTCTGCACCAGTTCAGCCCTCAGCCCTAGGTGAATGCCGCAAATATGATGAGCCAGAGCTTGTGCAGCAAGACTATGTGCTGACCTTTCCAAAGGCAAGCAAGCCGAAACTTTGATTCTCATGAGGTTGTGTCAGCTACGCTTGACGGTGGTGCAGCAGGGAACGATCATGCTTCAAATGATTCAAGTTGTTTTGTTGTTGACAAAGTTGAACGTAGTTCAGCATTGCCTGAAGCTAGACAGATGCCCGGAGGGACTTGCGCTGTGTTTTTGTCATGGATGGCGGTGCTGACGCTGCTGGTCTGAGAGGCGATGCACTTAATGTCGCAGCAGCTCGCGAAGGGAAACAAGTGTTGAGGGATGTAGGCTTCTTTGCACTCCTCGTCGACGACGTCATCCGTGATTTCCTACCACACAAGGGTTTGGAAAATAATTTTCATCTTCACTGCCCACACGTCGTAGTTCACATCGGCCAGCATCGGGCACTCGTTGGGGATGCTGCGATGCGACAATACGTTTGCGCCACCTGTTTCGCCACCACTAGTCGCTGATTTGCCGCCCTTCTTCACCTTGTAGCCATTCTTATTCGCCTTGGAGCCGCCGTTGCCCGACTTGCTTGCCTTGGAACCGCCGTTGTTAGACTTGCTGACTCAACTTCATTGTTCACCATCGTAGATCGTCGAGGCTCAAATACCAATTGTAGATTTTTTTAAACTCTAGATCAAATCACCAGGAGTTGTGTACCGAGTGCGTGCAAAGCTAGCTTCCAAGCAAGCAGGCAAGCACACAGCTTAATTTTTTTTTTTTGAACATCAGTACAGACGCAAGCGCTCATATACACGTGCATACACTCACCCCTATGAAACGCACACACGCACACTCTATCCCTATGAGCACCTTCGAAATACTGAGCCGGCATATCATCTTGAAATTTACGAAGTCACCGTAGGCGCCTCGTCGTCGACAGAAACATCTCCTCCCACTGAATGCGCATCGCCGGAAATCCTGAAATAAATTTAGGAATAAATACGAGCACCAGGATATGAACCCTGATGAGCTGGGGATACCACAGTCCCTCTAACCATCCAACCATAGGTTAGTTCGCGCACACAGCTTAATTGATAACAGTGCCAAGCACATGCACGGGGTTGTGTAGCCTCACGTACGTACGAGCCTGGTAGAGCTAGCTTGATCGAATCGATCTTTCTCTTTCGACGGAAAGCCTCGGCGAATTCTCGCGTACTTGCGACACTGAAAAACAGATCAGAGGAAAAAAAATTGCGGTGCGTTCCTTGCACCTTTTTCTTTATTTTCTCTAATATATAAAGGGATACAGGGACACCACGTCCAACACGTTACCGACTCCGCAACCAACACGGTGCGACCCCTACTCAGTGCAAGCACCTCGTCTGGTTTACTCATGTGAAATCTTCCTTAAATAGAATATAAACAATAAAACTATCTAGGACTCTTGACATACTACGACTACAACCTGATTAATTACAACATTCACCTCCTTAATCTGGTTGCTTTGCCTCTATTGCTTGCAGTCCGAATTTTTCCTGATCTCGATGAACTTTTGTTGTCCGAGGGACTTGGTTATAATGTCAGCAAGCTGGTCGTTCGTGTTCACATACTCAATCTCGATCATCCTTTCATCAATGCACTCCAGATGTTGTGGACCGAGTATCTATGTGCTTGCTCCTCTCGTAATGAACCGGATTTTTGCACAATCAGATTGCAGCGTGGTTGACGATCTTCAATGACACCTTCTGCACCTCCCGCTTTACAAGACCAGTTAGGAGTCTTCCCAGCCACATAGCTTGACAAGCCACTATGCTCGCCGCTATGTATTCTGGCTCGCAAGATGAGAGTGCCATTACCTTTTGCTTCTTAGAATTTCAGCTGATGGGGTTCGGGCCAAGGTAAAATACCATGCCCGATGTGTTCTTTCGGTCATCTACATCACCAATCAAGTCGTTATCTAAGTATCAATGAAGGACCAATCCTTCATTTTCTTTCTGTACGTGCATCCAAGATTAATAGTGTGTGACCTTGCAACTTTTCGTTTATTTGCTCACATATATAAAGGGATACAGGGACGCCACATCCAAAACGTTACCGAGTCGGTAACCAACACCACGCGAACCCGACTCAGTACAAGCACCTTGTCCGGCTTGCTCACGTGAAATCTTTGCTCAACAGAATCTAAACAATGAAACTATCTAGGACACTGCTCTCGAATTCCAGAAAAATTAGATGCAAGTGTGAGCGGCTACCGTGCCCAATGCATATTCCTTAACCTTCTAGTGTGAGTTGAAACTGCAAGCGATTGCGTCCCTCCCGTCCAGCCAGTGAGGGTGGGGGAACCCCAGTTCTCTGCCTCCAGCTTGTAGATAGGGTTAGGGTTAGGTTTCTAGGCGCCGTTCTGGTGGTGGCGACAACGCTGCGTCAGAATAAATTGCAGTGGATCCAACTTCACCACAGCGTCTCTCGTGGTGGCTTGAAGGATCTTGCAACTCAGTCTTCTTGCTGCTCGTGCGTGACGGCGAGATTTGTCTCTCGTGGCATCGACGCTTGGTGGATGGCGGTGATGCGACATCTAGTTCTTTTCTTGGGATCCAATTGACTGCGACTTCATCGATCTAGACGGAATCGTCAGATCCTCAACGTAGTTTCCTGCAATCCCATGGGGCTTGCGAGGTTAGGATGCCTCTGATGGCGGCGTGATCCGCTTGGGCAGGGGTGGAGCTCTTCTGGATTTGTAGCACTTCCGACATGGACGATTCTTTCTTCCGGGGCGATGATCTAACAGGATCGGAGACCGGCGACATCCCATCTGCCACTAACAAGGACATGGTCGCTCCGCCAATGGAGCCGCAGCGGAGGTGCGTCACCGGGCCGTTCTGGAAGATGGAGGCGGTTGACTCTCTTTGGACCTCGTTGTAACTTTCTACTTTGTTGGGACTGTTTGAACTGCTGGTGTTGCTAATAGATCTGAGTGTTTTTTCGCAAGAAAAAAAAAACTATGTAGGACACTTGACCTACTACGACTACAATCTTTTTTTTTTGCAAGGACTACGAGTACAATCTTGTTAACTATAACAAATCTGCCACGTGATGTAAGATACATTGAAGCCAACACGTTTGTTGAGCCAGAGTGATAATAGAATGGTTGTTCCACCTCACAAAAAAAAAGACTGTGAATCGGCTAATGCTTCATGGTTCGAAAACTGTGCGCTCTTGATCCTTGGTTACGCTGATATGAGAAAATTTTGAGTTTGCTGAATTTGGCATATGTCTTCTCCCTGATATGAATCTTTGAATTTGTTATTGCATCTTGTACGATCAGCTGTTATGTCACGTCAAACCACAGTGACCACGGGTGACACCCAGAGAAACACCAACAAGCGGAGCACCGCTCCTGATCACTGACCTTCACACGCCCGTCCATCAGGCGCTTCGTGATTGTACTTATCACTAGAACCTTCATCCAAAAATTCAAATTCAAATTTTCACTCAATACTTGCGACAAGAAGTTTGCTCTGCTTCTTTCAGGTGCTCCAAGGGAAGTTTATCTGCTTGCCTTGTCGCGTCAAGCTCCAGGAGAGCGAGCCACTGATTCCAAGCGCTTAGTAATAAAATATGTTTTATATGCCATAAAAAGTAAATATATATTTAAGAACTTCATTCAAATATGAATCTAGTGATACGTTTTTGTGTAACACCTAAAACCAACGTAAGTCCGACAGACCCGGTAAGAGCGGTATATCTTATGGATGGGTGCGGCAACATGTCACTTTTATGTTCTATGGATGGAGTAGCACCTAATTAAAGTAGTTGAAGAGTGAACATCACAAGCGGACGCAATATGCCGTTGTTCTTTTTCTTTCGATCCTAAAGAAATGTGCCGTTTGATCACATCACTTTATGGTCCAAACTCCACTACTCAAACTTACTTGCTGCCATGTGCCTAGCCTGACACATGTGCCCTTGCAACCCAAACTTCGACGAGGAGTAATTTTGTGGTGCGTACCAAGTGCACTGGCAACTCAAGGTAGTAATTTTTTATTCATATGTTTTCCCTTTAATATAAATCCAACACACAATTCTGCAAAACTCCCTATGTCCACAATTTTGTGGCACATACAATCATAGGAGCGAGGCCTTTAGTCCCGATTGATGGCTGGAACCGAGACTAAAGGTCCCAACCGAACCGGGACTGGTATCTGCCGAGGCCCGGCCGGCGTACTGGCCGCTCGAACCGGGACTAATGCCTGTCCCTCTGATCTGGCAAAAAACAAAGCCATATTTTCTACTAGTGTCTATCTGTGTTTTTAAAATTCCTTGAATTACAGGGGCCTTTAAAGGGGTGTGGGCGACAATTCTCTGCTGCCGCCGAATGCTAGAATGATCCTGAGAATCCCAGCAAACACAGTAGATGCCACAACACCTCCATCCCCTACAACGTCACCCCATGAGGTTGTTGAGATCTGATTTCCGCGTGCAGTCGTGGCGTCAATCCAACGGCACAGAGCCCCGTTGAAACCTAAGTTTAATGTCGACACGTTCACGTGTTATAAAACAATTAACATACACTGCTTGTGTCAGCTTACTAATTGAAAGGTGCTTAGCTAGAAATCCCCAATACACTGCTCGTGTTATAGCTTACTGATTGAAGGCGCTTAGCTTGAAATCCCCAATTATGGGAGCACTACACAAGCTATATATGCTGACTGGACATATATATACCCTCCCCCGTACCACCAACTCCACTCAAAAAAAATAAATCCTAACAACTCCACCCACTAAACTAAAAAAAAAACTCCACCCATAAAGAACCCTCAACTACTCATCTAAGGCATCAAACAATATATCATGCGCCTTCTTTTATGAATTATAAATTGTTTTATTATTTTGTTTTAAAATGTCACGGATTTAGACGTTTTAACATATCTCACTTAGGTTATTTTTATGAAATCCACAAAAGTATCTGTTGATTATTCTTGGTCCAGGCTCATGTGAGGCTAAGGCTCCCAAGCACGGAAATAGCCAATTTAAGGTTCTTCAGGTTTATCAAGAAAAATATTATTTTCAACAGGTACTTTGCGTAAATACAGCATGAGAATACTATTTTATGTTGGATCTAGTGATATCGATTTGATAGCATACACGTAGATACTTTTCTTGATAATTAGAGTCAAACTTAAAAATCAAGTAAGCCTTGTATAAACCCATCTGGAGGGAGTATTAATTATTTGATGCGAAAACAGAAACACTACTGATAGTTCACGTGTGATGCGTGGGCGTGCAAGTGGAATAAAACAAAACACTTCACCCGCAAGAAAAAGGAAAATAAAATAATCGGCCTTGTTTGCAATTGCTATCATGCGGTGCGACGCTACTATTTTTCAGCTACTTCCTCCGTCTCATAATATAAAAGCGTTTTTTACGCTACATTGGTGTCGTGTAAAAAGACGCACTTAATGGGACGGAGGGAATAGTATATATAAAGGCCGCCATGCATCCACACGGATAACAGCGGAGTTTCTTCTTTGAAGGCAGTGATCGTGCTCGATCGTTAGCATTGTCAATGGCGACCTTTGCAAAGATCGCCATGGAACTCCTTGGGGATCCACTGATCTGGCTGTTCCTCGCCTCGCTGGCCTTGGTAGCCATGCAGAGGCGGCGGCTGGGCAGCGCGCCGTTTCCTCCGGGCCCCAAGTCGCTGCCGGTCATTGGCAACATGACGCTGGTGGACCAGCTGACCCACCGCGGCCTAGCTGCGTTAGCGAAGCAGTTCGGCGGGCTGCTGCACCTTCGCTTCGGCTGGCTCCACGTCTTCGCGGTGTCGACGCCCGAGTACGCGCGCGAGGTGCTGCACGCGCAGGACGGCGCCTTCTCGAACCGGCCGGCGACCATCGCCGTCGTCTACCTCACCTACGGCCGCTCCGACATGGCGTTCGCGCACAATGGCGCCTACTGGCGCCAGATGCGCAAGCTCTGCGTCACCAAGATCTTCAGCCGCCGCCGTGCCGAGACGTGGCTCGCCGTGCGCGAAGGGTACGGGGCGCTGGCCCGCGAAGTCGGCCGGCGCAGCGGCGAGGCCATCAACCTCGGCGAGCTCATCTTCAACCTCACCGTCAGTGTCATCTTCCGCGCCGCCTTCAGCACCCGCGACGAGGACGGGCTCATCGAGTTCATCGCCATCCTCCAGGAGTTCTCCAGGCTCCTAGGATTGTTCCACATCGGTGACTTCTTCCCGTGGCTCGCCTGGGTGGGCCGTCGTGGCTTCAACCGCCGGCTCAGCACGGCGCGCGGCGCTCTCGACAGGTTTATCGACAAGATCGTCGACGAGCACATGAGGAGGGGCAAGAACCCGGCAGACCCTGACGCCGACTTGGTAGATGGCTTGCTCGGCTTCCTCGCTGACGCAAACCCAGTCAGCGGCAAGCGCAGAGAGGACGCTCTCCGCTTCACGCGGGATAACGTCAAAGCTATGATCATGGTACGCGAGTAATTTTGCTGTACTGGTGTACTCTCTCTGTTCACACATCTCATGAACTTCATTTGGCACAGTTTTTTTTTATTACTGAGTACTACTAATACCCTTTTTTTTACGAGGGAGTACTACTAATACTAATAAACTAAAACCAGGACAAGTATTTTGAAACCGAGGGAGTATAATTTTTAAGATAGCTAGCGTCTATCCATAGTATGAAATGTTAAAAAGAAATTCCACACCCACACAAAAAAAAAGAAACTCCACACATATTTAAAAAAAGTTCCATTTGTTCAGTTTATCATTCTACTGGTATATGACTTCCTGAAAGAAAAGAAATATTTTTTTCCTACTATATATTGTGGTGATGTGGCTATCTTCGTACGACTTATAGGACATGTTATTTGGTGGACCGGAGACGGTGGGGTCCACCACCGAGTGGGCGATGGCAGAGATGATGCGTAGCCCAGACGAGCTCGGGCGGCTACAGCAGGAGCTCGCCGATGTGGTGGGGCTCGACCGGGCTGTTGAAGAATCCGACCTCGACAAGCTCCCTTTCCTTAGGTGCGTCGTCAAGGAGGCGCTACGCATGCACCCGCCCATCCCGGTGCTCCTCCACGAGGCCGCCAAGGATTGTGTTGTTGGCGGCTACTCCATACCGAGAGGCTCCCGCGTGTTGGTCAATGCATGGGCGATCAACCGCGACTGCAGGGCCTGGAAGGATGGCGGCACATTTCGACCAGCACGGTTCATGCCCGGCGAGGGCGAGGCCGCCGGGCTGGACCTCAAGGGAAGCTGCTACGAGTTCTTGCCGTTTGGGTCTGGCAGACGCTCATGCCCTGCACAGGGGCTCGGCCAACATGCGGTTGAGTTCGCCGTCGCGCAGCTAGCGCATGGTTTCAACTGGAAACTGCCCGACGGCATGAAGCCAACAGAGCTTGACATGGGCGACATTTTTGCCCTCACCGCGTCACGCTCCACACGGCTCTATGCCGTGCCCACGCCCCGGCTCACCTGCCCCGTGTAATGTGATAATTATTGGACAAGGCATGCAGTGCCCACAGAGACGGTAACATTATATTGCCAATAATGCTACACCTACAAACAACCTATAAATGTTTACTTAACTTTTCAAACTATAATTCTCTGCCCCTAAATTTAGCAAAGTTTGGCCCGTTATCACGTGTTTTTTTTTGTATGTGACAAGCATAACACATCCGACCATTGTCATTGTGAACCATCATCGGAGCTTGAGAGAGAGAGAGAGTGAGAATCATATTTGGTCTTACAAATGCTGATCTTCTTGTTTATAATTTTGTAATGTTTGACATCGGAAAAAAATATAATATTTACGTTTCAAAACAGAATACCATTCACTAGTGTAGATATGCCTTTCTCATTTAGCCTGTAAGTGATATTGCGCACAAGTATACGAGCTGGCTAAAGATGGGTATGTTATATGGAGGAGTTCAAGTCATACCAGAACCTAAAATCTCCTCAACATAGATTCTCAAAGAAAAATCTTCTTCACGGACAAAATAGACATGTGAGCTAGCTATAAGCCTGCTATTGCATTTACTCTGATCCCCCGATGACTTGGACTGGAGGAGCAAGACTGCGATGCCACATGAGCGAGCTCGTCAGGTATATATACATATACCCGTACCACACTGTCATTTCGGAGCATCCCCCACCACCCACTAGTCCAGTAATCTAGCCAGTTAAGCCTTCTCCTCCTCCACCTCCTCCTCCTTCTCCTTCTCCTCAGTGCACTGAGTGCTGGTCCAGAAAAAGAAAATGTGCTTCGACTTCAGCTCGTGCTTCGGCTGCTTCAGAGACGACTACAGCGGCGAGCTGTCCAACCACAACAAATCCGGCGGTTGTTGTCGAGGCCGCAGAGGGAACAACAATAGGAACGACTACTACACCGGTAGTATTTTTTTTTCATGAATACGCGTGGAGCGTATCAATGCATTGAGTTTGCTTCCTTCTATCAATGCATTGATACGCTCCATGTATTCGCGAAAAAACTACTACGCCGACGCTGACCAGAAGGCAGCCTACCACAACAGGCCGCCCACCGCAGTCGGCGAGGCCGGGCACAAGGCCTATCATGACGGCGCTAGTAGCCACCCCGGCCGTTTCGCCGCCTTCACGCAACACAAGGCCGACGTCAAGACGCCAAAGCTGCCCGGCGTTCCCAGGTGGCACAACACGGCGCACCTCCAAGAACCAGCTGCCATTGATTACCACCACTACCCAACCGCCACCACCACGACCTTTCAAGGCAGGTAGTCAGATTAGCTATGCGGCTATACACCACTGTCAGTAGGATTCGCTAGCATGGCAGTCCAGTTCATCAATCCCTCCCTCTCCATACGTACTGCCTCTGCTTCTGCTCTATCCGTAGCTCTGTTTTTCTCCTCTGTCTTTTCTCTGTTTTCGAATTTTGATCAGTCTTCTGAGCTGCTGAAACTGAAAGGGCACCTGAAATAGTATGTGAGAGCCAGGAGCCAGGAATCAGATCCTCCACGTTTTTATCGATGGATGAGTGGCACAAGTTCCTGCTCCAGAAAGCTTTTACCACTCTGTTTGTGTAGCTGGCTGCTTTCTTCTTGTATCATACTAGCCTAACCCGCGCGGCCACACGCCGCGCTCGGTGATTACTCGCGAATCTATGTAGTCTATTGTTTGAAGAATAGATCAATGCGTATTCATTTGTTTCTAATTCAAGCAAGTCAGAACGGTATATAGAGATATTGAAGACACTGAAGATGCGAATTTATTATAATCTTGCAAATGCGTGGATACAAAGAGAGCTAGCAATTAAAAGTGGCACACTTCTAAGACAAACTATTTATTGAAACTATATACAGTCCACTCTACGTAGCAAACTGTATATAGAGATACAAACATGCTGTGTAAATAAGCTAGAAGCAGTCTCTGATGGATTAGATCATCCTGGTGTATCCTCCTGCAGGATTGGTGCCTGTGATAAAGTGATACAGAGCTTTTGCAAATTCTTGCACACGTCCAACAGGAGGAAGTGCGCCTGTGTACGTGACGATAGGATCATCGCTGTCTGAGCGCTGAGGGTACATATTGAGTGGCAATATATCAAAAAAGTTGTTGCATATTTTTGCTAGAATCATTGTTTGTCTTGTAAACTCGTTTTGCTGTCACCATGTATAGTGCATCTTAGAAGACAGGAAGCACACGTTGATACATTTCTAATAAGCTAAAATGTGGTCCATTCAATTTTGTCCTGCATCATTCTAGTGGAACCTCCCACAGGATTGGTGCCCGTGATGAAATGGTAAAGAGCGCCCCGATATTCATATCCTTGGACAATTGGCCAAACATGTTTGATATTTCAATTGAACCATTCCTGCCATCGTATTGCAACATAAATCAATATTTCATGTCTCTGTCTTTAAAGAATCCTCTTTGTTGAGTGTTTTTAGTACTTTGTGAGGAAATGCTTATATATTTTATTTGTCTATGGTAGACTCTCATTATCGCCCCACATGTGATGAACATACAAATGGTCGTATTTCAAGTTTTTCTCATTCATCATGCTAATGTGATAAGTTCGCTAGTCTTTTATTACACTACACTTTCGCTTTCCTAATACTGATGTGTAAGTCAAGAATGTGTGAGTATTAGTTATCTTTATATGTGAACATGGAGTGTATCTCTTTTCTATGGCTGATATACATTTACATTTTGAGCATAACAGTCATCGATTTAAAACAAACGACAACACTACGAACCAATCTTAAATATATAATTTGGGTAATTCTTATATTTGCAACAACATTTGAAATTTCAGGATTAGAATACTTGCCCATCAACGATATTGCATCTTCTTTTGACAGATGCGATAAATTTCAGTTATATTATCTTGTTGCTTGGTGGTAAAAAGAAATCTTGAAGGTTTCAGATCCTGCATAAACTTCTATAGTTTGAATAATAGCCCAATAGTACCAACTCATTAATTAATCATGTATACCTAATAATTCAGTTAATGAGACACATCTTGAAGGAACTATATGTTAAAAAACATAGAAGAAAACAGCTACAATTAGGAAAGTTAATAAGCTTAAGAATTTAAACCAACTTATAAGCATACTATCAACTTTTGAGAGAGTGCATGTAGCTAGATCAATCTGAAGTAAAGCAAAAGCACTATTGGCTGAATTTCCTGAAATCCTTCCAAAAAGAATGTTCATGATGCAAGTATGTACCTTTCATTGGTAAATGTTCTGACGGGAACTTTGCCAACTGGAACAAAAAGGTCCATTCCCATGATCTGATCTAATGGATATGGGCACGTGACCAGATCTATAAATCATTGTTGCATCGAAAGAAAGAGAATGCTAGCCTGCTACTGCTATCTCCCCTTTCTCTTGACCCTTGTGTCTTGAAGCCTCGTTCAAATTGAATGACAATGAAAGAACTTCACCAAAAGCAAACAAAAAATCGAGTCACCGTTGTGAATTTGTGGTGTAACACCATAGCAATTTCTTGTTTCTTGTAATAATAAAAAATAACAAAAAAAATCATGTTTGGAAGCCACTCAAAAGTGGCATTCAGGCCAGTTCCAATCTGCAAAATATGAAGGGATCAAATTAAGAGAGAGAGAGAGAGAGAGAGAGAGAGCATCGATGAACACCGCCAACTATGCATTGTGCTTACTCCTACTAAGATTACAAAAAAGCACAATTTAAGCGAGGGAATCAACAACTCAAAGGAAATAAACTACTGATGCAAGTCTGAAGCCGGACCACTGAAAGGATTAGGACAGCCTGCATGTCAGTCGACGCATAACATTCTATCCGATATCATCTATGCAAAGGAGAAATACGTACAATATTAGTAGATTCGCCCAAGTAAATTCAATATATAACTGTAACATTATATTTTCATAATAGGATCACACAAATAGCAAGTTATGTCTCTGCATTCAGATAGCCCCACAAGGTTGAGCAGACCAATATCAATGTACTGTGGAACACACCAAACCTTCTTTTTTTTGGACCTTGTGGAACATACTGATCGTAACCAATTGATACAATATAAAGGTACAATGGTCAGTTAACCCAAGCCCGCTAAATAATGCTCGGCCATCTAGTCCAGAACTACATGCACTGGCCATTCTTCATCTCTTTACTAAAAAAAACTATGCATATTGTACAGGGTGCCAGGGCTTGCCGCCGACATGCATGGTGCCCACAGCGGAGCGCTACTTCTGCGGCGGCCGTGGTGTACTGCCGGGCAGACGCTGCGGGGCTCTGCCTGCCGTGCGACGGCCACGTCCATGGCGAAAACAAGGTCTCCTGCTGCCGAAGCCACGCCTCCCCGGCGTCCCCTCTCAGGGTCGCCTGCCACATCGTCGCGACCTCCTTCCGCAGCGGCACCGCTTGGTGTCTCTGGTCGAACTGCGACTACGAAGAGCAGCAGCATTGGAGGCTGTTGCAGCCGCCGTGAAAAAGTGGAGGGGTACACCGGGTGCCTCTCGGCAGGAGAGCTCACGGCGATCCTCGGCGTAGTCGGCTGTCATGGTGCAAGCGGATGAATCATCAAGAAGCCAAGATCTGAAGGAGCACAGAGGACACGAAGTCAAGATTAGCAGGAGATTGTTAGTTTAATCTTGAAGTAGTGTTAGCATCAAGTTTGTAGCTGGTTCAAACTGCCATGGACTTGGCTAGATGTGTGTCAAGTTTGGTACGTAGTGATCAAGGTTGCCATCTGATTAGTAGTCCGGTTTGGACTATGCTAGTTAATTAACTAGGTAAGTGTCGATGTCCTGTACAAGGACTAGTCCGTGATGGATAACTAATTCGTATAGGGAAATGAGTTGTGTCTAGTCGGTTAGCTAGCTTGGAGTCCTAGTAGTTGGTTCCTCTGGTTGGACATGTATATATAGACGACCAGGGCTGGAATATTTGTAACATCGCGGAGAAAACATAATAAAAGAAATAAAGAGAAGGAGAACAAGGCACGACGTGCCTTTGGCCAAAAAGTTTCTTGTGTGTGTGTGTGTGTGTGTGTGTTTGTGTGTGTTCTTTGTCTACTTTGATGTGATTGATCCTGACGGTGAAGTTCTAACACGTGCCGAGGCCTAGGGCTCGGCGCGAGAAAACCTTGGTTCGAAGGGGTCGATGGATACCGGCGACAATGGCATTGTGGCGCCCTCCTTTTTGGAGATGTCGCCAATGTCTTCCTCCTCTTCACTAGACAGCGGTCTGTTGGTCTGAGGGTTGCTGTGGGGGCTGTTAGTATGGCCGGCTTTCTCCCAAGGTTTGCTCGAGTTGTTGTGGGTTACTCAGGGTGAAAGCTGAAATCTTCGAGGGTCGATGCCGGCGGCGACGGCGCCCATGGGCATCATTATCCTTCTTGAAGGCATCTCCAATGAGTTAGCCCACTCATCTTTGGGTTGTGAACATGATGGTGGTGGATCTTTGAGTTGGCCGATGTCGGCATTTTTATTCTTATTTATCTACTTTTTCGGATTTTTGCATGATTTTTCCTTATCAATCATGTGGTTTTCAGCCTAGTTTTCCTCATAAATCGCACCATGATGTATTTTGGTTTCCTCTCTTAATGAATTCGGCAAAGCTTTTGCCTTTCTCCTTAAAAAACCCATCGAGCATTGGAAAACAAAGCTATGATTAGCCGAGTTTGCTCAATTATACAGTCGTCCAGAGTGAGCCAAAACTGTCCCAGCTGAGCTCGAAGCAACGAAGATGATGCGACACGACAGCTAGGTGTGTGATTGTCTCCTATGCATCATTGCCCCACAATTTTCATGTGAAAAAATCAGATTGACTAGATGCTTCTACCCACCCCCTCTTCTATAAATGTATGATATGCATGCTTTTGCGTGTTCCAGAAGAAAAAACGGATTGTTGCTAGCTAGTTGGAAGTTGTAAGGACAAAACTAGTCAACCATGATGTCTAAACTCGGTAGTTCCATGGAAGTCCTCTTCCGCAGAATAGTCTGTCATAGATGGTTCATTATCTATGGATGGTCAAAATAGTTGTGATAGGGCTCACTACAAACGGAGATTTCAAACAAGTATCTTATTTACATGGAACTTCTCTTGTGGCAAAGGTCATGTACTGTATCCAACACTGCCCTCTATATAACCCACCACATTGCTCCCATCATATATGAAACAATGTCCTACCAGTAGATCTCATCCATCCCTCCATGCCCATCACCACTCTCTCTCTCTCTCTCTCTCTCTCTCTCTCTCGTCTCCTCTCCTCTCACTGCTCCCATCGGGTTCTCGAGAACTGCTCTCGACCGTGTGCGATACTCGGGGGGGCAACAGGCTCTCCATCACAGGCTCTGGAATACCTCTCTGGTCGTCATCGGCTCGGACATCCCTCTGGCCTCTGCGTCACGGGTCACAGGAAAACTATCGACTGGCAGGAACACAAATCTCAAGAAACCATCTCTTCTAAGAGAGGAGTCGGCTGTCGGGGTCGATGCTGGGATCCCTCCGGGAACTTCTCAGGGGGCGTGCGGGGGATCAAGATGCTGCATAGGGCTCGTCTCTCGTACTCCGGAAGGTGCGCCTTCGTCGGGGGGGGGGAATGGGACAGGGGACTCGGACGAAAGGCCAAGGGAAGGGGGGTAGGATCAAAAGGAAGTGGGAAGGAGAAAGAGGGAACGGAAAGGAAGAAGTCGGGAGGGAGGGTAGGGAAAAAAACGGGTCGCCGAAAACGACAAAAAGGCTGAGGCATCCACTCATTAGGGGGAATCGAAGAATAGTTGGGGAGGAAAGGTTGGGCGGGGTGGGGGTGCGGGCAAAGTTGAACGAGGTCTCCTCTGCGTCCGGGTCTCTATCGAGAAAAGTGCGGGATTTCAGTTGTCTAGGTGAATGTGTTGGGGGGGGTGCTCGGGGGTCGTGCCTGCTTTTTTCAGAGAGAGAGACGAGAGACCTCATCAATTATAGAAACTAGTAGCATGCAGGAACGAGCACAGATACTGACTATTATGTGAACGCATTCAGAGATGAGAGTACTACTATTTACCGAAATGAGCTGCGCATGACGAGTCAAGACTGAGAGCAGAGATTGAGATCATTGCAAATCGGTCTCGTCTCGTCTCTGCTTTCTCTCTCTCTCTCTCTCTCCACCCACACACACACCAAAACACACCTACAACTAAATCCCACGGCCGCAACGGTTCCACACACCACCACCCAAACATCTCGCCCAAAGTTGCCGTATGGTACTTCGAGGTAGAAATCTAGATCAGCTCTCCCTGATTTCATGTTGGATCAATCGAAACATAGTATTTCGAATAGCTCAACGAAATGCCAAATGATTCTTTTTCATAGGACTAGGAAGCACGGGGAAGTCTGTATCATCAAGGACGTACAAAACATGTGGAACATAGACATGTCCTCATGCGAAAAATAAATATCATGTGGCGGGCCATGAAACATGGTTACGTCAAGACTTGCTGCGGGTGACACCCCACATGTCTTTTTTTTAGGCAAATGATTATTCTGTAAAGAAAATTAAGCAAGTGAAAAAATAGTATAGCTCGTCTTTTGTAGACTATTAAATGAAACTAGTATATCATCTGGACACAGTTGGTAGGTGACCCTTCTAGCGGCGCCAGTTCATTTATTGTACTATATTCTACCACTAAAATCTCAAGCAATATTTTTTACTTGAGCACCCTTAGTAATAATGTCAATATGTTGCTTCCTCATGAATTTTGTAACATTGCTTTTTCTGATTGAAAAGTAAGAAAATAGTATTATCAACCATACTTCTTACACTTTGATTACGAAAAGCGTAGTTATTCAAAACAATAAAGGCAATCTTTGGCAAAATTTTCAATTATATAGAGATAAGCTATACGAAAAAATTGACGAGTTATCAGCATAAACACAATACATGCAGCTGGAATTTCTAACGCTTTAACAATAGGTTTGTCCAATAAAATATAAAATAACGAATAAAATCTATAAGAAATAGCATGATGAAGATTACTTGAAAAATTATAAATTCAGTTAGGACACATTATCATGCGTTGCCTAGAGGATTTGGTGAACTCGTATTTTATGAACTATTAAAACAAATTAGTATATCGCCTGGCCACAGTTGGTAGGCGGACTCTGGGGGCTTATTGTACTCTAGTCTACCGCTAAAAATTTCAGGCAATACTAATTACTTAACTCCTCCCTTAGTAATAATGTTGGTCTATTGTTTCCTCATGAATTTTTATACTGCTATAAGAAAAATGGTACAGGAGGCTGTGGATTTTGACAGAGAGCCTCCACGTTTTTGTCGATGGATGTGCGGCGGACAGAAGGTCCAGCAGCTCCAGGAAGCCTTTTGCCTTTACCATACATAATATGATAATAATCAAGTGAAATATATCATTGCCAAATCTCATATGAGTCTCCATATCTGTTTTCCCTATGTGCATGTGGCTTCTCTGACTTCTTTAATTCAGACACTTCTCACTGAATGCTTTGTGCTGGTTAGCAGCTCATCTACTGCTTGGAACAGAACTCGGCACGATCTTGCACTGGACCAGCATACTTGCCAACATACTAGCTGCTAAAACCGTATATGGAGTAGTTTATTCAACTGACAGTTGTCCAAAGAGGACTGTTCACCCATTACATTTCGTCACTGGTGTGACATGATCAGTAACAACTAACAAACATCTTTTGTCAAGGGGATACCCGAAAAAGCCGCCCATATTGATGTATTGGAAGTTGGACAACAAGGCGAGGTTAAAGCAAGCCAGATACCCCACATAGACAAAGTTTCTGCTGGCCAATTAGTGAACAAAGTGACAGATGTAGGTTGCAACTCACTCTGTTTTTCTATATAATGAACAACTCACTCTATTATATTCTTGGAAGCTTTCAAACAAAAAGTACCCTACCTTCTTGCAGTTCACTTTCTTTTTCAGTTTGCTTTCCTGTTAGCATTTTTTTTTTCGAAGATTGATGGCCTATCGTTTTTTTTGTATGCACAATATACAAGTGTTGGTTCAGTACCACACTCTGAAAGTTAGAGCATCTCCACTCGCCCCAACCCAACATGCCCCCCAGGGCCCTTCTTTTAGCGCCGGCGCCGAAAAATCGGCCCAGTCGCGCCCCCAGGATCTTGTTTATCGCCGGTTTGGGCCGAAATAACAGCCGGCGAACCCGAGCTGAACCCAGCCCTCCGGGAGGCGCCTGGGGGCACCGGCCGAAGCCAAAAGGCGTGTGGGTCCGCTCTGTCGGCAAGAGACAGGCCTTTTCCCGCCGATCCCCCACTTTTCCCTCCATTTCCCATTGCTTCCCCCCCATTCTGCCCCTCTTCTCCCGCCATTCTGTTCCCGCTCCCCGCCATCCGGCCGCCATCCCGCCATGCCACCGAAAAAGTATTCGGCCCCTCGCGCCGATGCCGCTGCCGATGCCACCCAGCCAAAACAGAGGAAGCCGAGGGCGCCGATGGCAAAACCACCGGGCATGTCGAACTCCGAGTGGATGGCGGAGGTTCAGCGCCGGGAGGCTGTCACCACCGACCGGTGGAACAGGCTCAATGCCAAGAGGGCCCGGGACGCGGCGGCGTCGGCGGCTGCGGCGGCATCGGCGGCGGAGCAGGCAGAGGCGTCTCGCGCGGCGATGATGAATCCGCCCGGCGGCCACGGCCCGCAAGCTACGTGGAGCCAGCAGAGCATCGGGTCGCCGGCCAGCTTCTCGCCGCCGCCACCGCCCTGGGGGTACGCACCCTCGCCTGGCTACGTGATACGTCTCCAACGTATCTATAATTTTTTATTGTTCCATACTATTATATTATCTGTTTTGGATGTTTTATATTCATTAATATGATATTTTATATTATTTTCGGGACTAACATATTAACCCAGAGCCCAGTGCCAGTTTCTGTTTTTTCCTTGTTTTTGAGTTTCGCAGAAAAGGAATATCAAACGGAATCCAAACGGAATAAAACTTTACGATGTATTTTCTTGCACAAGAAGACACCTACTAGATGAAGTCAGAAGACCCACGAGGCGACGACAAGCCATAGGGGCGCGCCACCCTGGCTTGTGGGCCCCTCGGGAGTCCACCGACCTCCCTCTCAGCTCTATAAATCCTCAAATATTCCATTATCAACAGAGGCATCCACGAAAATACTTTTCCGCCGCCGTAACCTTCTGTTCCCGTGAGATCCCATCTTGGGGCCTTTTTCAGCGATCTGCCGGAGGGAGATTCGATCACGGAGGGCATCTACATCAACCCTATTGCCCTTCCGATGAAGCGTGAGTAGTTTAGCTCAGACCTACGGGTCCATAGCTTGTAGGTAGATTGCTTCTTCTCTCTCTATGATCTTCAAAACCATGTTCTCCTCGATGTTTTTGGAGTTCTATCCGATATAATATTCTTTTGCGGTGTGTTTGTCGAGATCCGATGAATTGTGGATTTATGATCAGATTATCTATGAATATTATTTAAATCTTCTCTGAATTCTTATATGCATGATTTGATATCTTTTGTATTTCTCTTCGAATTATCGGTTTGGTTTGGCCAACTAGATTGGTTTTTCTTGCAATGGGAGAGGTGCTTAGTTTTAGGTTCAATCTTGCGGTGTCCTCAACCAGTGACATAGTGGAGGTAGCGAGGTATGTATTGTATTGTTGCCATCAAGGATAAAAAGATGGGGTTTTCATCATATTGCTTGAGTTTATCCCTCCACATCATGTCATCTTACTTAAGGCGTTACTCCGTTCCTTATGAACTTAATACTCTAGATGCATGCTGGATAGCGGTTGATGTGTGGAGTAATAGTAGTAGATGCAGAATCGTTTCGGTCTACTTGACACGGATGTGATGCCTATATGCATAATCATTTCCTTGGATATCGTCATAACTTTACGCTTTTCTATCAATTGCTCGACATTAATTTGTTTACCCACGTATTATTTTTCTTCAAGAGAGAAGCCTCTAGTGAAACCTATGACCCCCGGGTCTATTTTTCATCATATATTTTCAGATCTATAAACCAAAAAACCCAAAAATACCTTGCTGCAATTTATTTACTTTTATTTTATTTTACGTTTTAGTAATCTTTTACACCTATCTCTATCAGATCTCACTATTGCAATTGATCGTGAAGGGATTGACAACCCATTTATCGCGTTGGGTGCAAGTGTTTGATTGTTTGTGCAGGTGTATAGATTGGAGACTTGCTTGTGCCTCCTACTGGATTGATACCTTGGTTCTCTAACTGAGGAAAATACTTATCTCTACTTTGCCGCATCACCCTTTCCTCTTCAAGAGAAAAACCAACGCAAGCTCAAGAAGTAGCACTACGCCGACGGCGACGCACATGGTGGATTCAACCCCAACATCACCTTTCCACATGGCCAGCGTGCCTCACCCTTCGGTCTGAACCCCGACCAGCGCACTCCCTCGCCTGTGTTCACCGGCCTCCAGTACCCCCCGTACAACTACTCGCCGCCGGCGTACACAGCCTCCCCGACGCCGCCTCTACACCGAGGCGCCCTGCCCTTCTCGCAAGCCTCGTTGTCACATTTCGGCAACCCCGACGCGATGGAAGCCGACATGGACGAGATCATCACGAGCTGCTCGGTCGCCGCCGCCTCCTCCCCCGGGTTCCACTCGCAAGACGACACAATGGACCCCACCGGCGACATGGACGACGAGCTCGACGACG
This sequence comes from Thinopyrum elongatum, assembly GCA_011799875.1. NCBI lineage: Eukaryota > Viridiplantae > Streptophyta > Magnoliopsida > Poales > Poaceae > Thinopyrum > Thinopyrum elongatum. Next base: position 40,440,422 of record CM022299.1, on the reverse strand, counting down.
GCGAGGAGGAGGAGGAGGAAGACGAGGAGGAGATGGAGCCGGCACCGGCGACGGCGAGGAAAGGGAAAAAGAAGAAGCGGGGGGCTAGGACGGGCGAGCCGCGCGTCAAGTGGACGTCCAAAGAAGACGAGTGCCTCGCCGAAGCATGGAAGACCGTCAGCCTCGACCCTGTCACCGGCGCGAACCAGAACGCCGACACTTACTGGACGCGCATCAAGTCGGCGTTCGATGAGCGCAAGCTGGTCGACCCCTACTTCGCCACCATCCACATGCAGCGCGGCGCGAAGGCCATGTCGAACCATTGGGCAATCATCCAAATGGCCTGCAACAAATGTCATGGTTTCGTCGAGGAGATCGCGGCTCGCCCGGAAAGCGGCGCCAACATCGAGGGTCAGGTATGCATAGCCGCCGGCTCTCGCTTCTTTTCGCCGTGTACGTCGCCGACACTTGTTCTTCGGCGCAGATGGTTCGGATGTTCACCATGTACCGCCAGGACAGCAGCGACCAAGAGTTCAAGTTCCTCCACGTGTTCACCCGGATTGAGAAGTGCGAAGTGGACGGATGTCCGGCGCACCCTCGCCAAGGCCAAGGAGAAGTACAAGCCGGACGCCCCCCCCCCCCCCCCCCCCGAGGGCGGTGGATGGGCGCCCTGACGGCAACAAAAAAGCCAAGACGGCAAAGGACGCCGCACCGGCTGCCGAGAGGCTGCAATCGTCGATCGAGCAGTGCATCGCCGACGCCAAGAACCACGTCGTCAAGAGGGAGGAGAAATCCGAGGCACGGTTGTCGGCGTTAATGACGAACAACGCCGTCAAGCTCGACCTACTTCGAACCAACATCGCCGTGAAGAAGAGGAACACCGACCTGGCGTTCTTGATGGGGGCGGACATGTCTACGATGGACGAGCAGGTCAAGGCGTGGTACTTGGCGGAGCACGGCCTCATCTTGGACCAGATGCCTTCGACCCCCTCGCCTACGCCGACGCCGACCCCAACGCCGACGCCCAGCACAGAAGCCACGCCAACGCCGAGCAGCCCCAGCACAGAAGCCACGCCGATTCCGAACAGCCCGAGCACAGAAGCCACGCCGATGCCGACGCCGACCAATCCCACGCCGGAGGAGCCCGTCGTTTGATGCATTCCTTTGTCTATGCGTCCTTCCTTTTGAGCGCCGAACTATCATTTATGTTTGATCGCCGAACTGTGGCATGGTGATCGTCGAACTTTGTGGCAGATCGCCGTTGATCGCCGAACTTGTGGCGTTTTTTTGGCAGCGGGAAAAGACAAGTTTAAATTTATGTGCGTCTTGAGGCCGAAACCTGGGGCCGTGACTGGAAACTGCGTCGCACCCAGGGCGAAAAAACCGCCGGCTCATTGGCCCAACCGCTATCGCTAGATGCGTTGGGGGGCCGAACGGCTGGAGATGCTCTTACCCGCCTTTCTTCCAACATATTCCTTCAGCCTCTTGCCCCGTGGTTAGCCGCTACTGAAGATGAACTGAAGCATATTGACGGCTATACAACAGTAAAAACTAACCTTACTGATTTGACAAAAGCTAAAGGCAAATAATCGCTCACAGTCTAGTTGTTTTTACTGCTGTTAAAGAGTGTCAGTCATGCTTCCGGAAACGGCATTATGTGACTTCTGGCTAAACACACACATTGGGATGCTCAGTGCAATTCTGCCTAAGAAGCGAAGACCACTTTGTTGAAATGTAAAATACACACACCGAAGGGTGTAGATTCTTTTGGTGTGTGTGTGGCAGAAGCGTATTAAACAACACCAGGGAATGCTTGTCAGCAAGATTAACATAACACAGAATCAACTAAGATCAGGTGGATATTTCAGTAGCCCTCATGGTGTAAAGTGAATATTTCATTGCTCTAGTGCTTTTACCTCTAGCTAGACAACTCAGATCTCTGATCCGCGTCAATCTCTTCTTCCCAGCTTGGAATAGAAGGCCACAGTTGTCCTCATGGTATAAAGCATTAAACATTTACTCCTCAAGTATAATTAACCTAGAAACATTTACCCCACAAAAAAAACATGGAAACGGCTAAAAAGGCACTAGCTATTTTGAGGAAATAACTTCTCTTTTTCAGGATTTTACAACTTTCCCTAGTTTGGCCCGGACACCATCATGAGAAATCCAATTGCTAGACCTCCCAGGGAAATAATCCTATTCTCACAGGATTTATGATCGAAATCTTGCAGGAGAACAACAAAAACGAGCTGGGAGGTTGTTAAGATTGATGATCGAGCTTTATTCAACGAACGAAAATAATAATTCTGCGAACACTTGTGCCAATAACAATCAGTCCTAGAGCATTTACACACGTGCTTAATTTGATAGGTTTTTTTTGTAAAGAAATGATTTCCTTTGGCACGTGAGCTTGGAGATGTACGGGTGTATGACATAACTTTTCATTACAAACCTAACTATCATAACAAAGTGTGCTTGATGCTGGGGATTAAAAATACCTTTCGAGAATAACTACAAAAGTTTGTGTAATAAATAACTTAAGAAGAGCTCCAAAACCACTAAACTATTTAAAATAAGGGACGGCTTCTCTTTTGCAGAATATTAATCCAGCCTTTTCTAGTTTGGCACAGGTGATCCCTACCCAAGATTCGATCCAATTTTTGCTGCATGGAATATGGACAAAAAAATCGCCATCATGGAAAATCCAATTGTTCGATCTCCATAGCAGATGATCTTATTTCACTAGTAGAAAACGGGCCATTAGTACGGTTCCAGAGGGCATTTAGTCCCGGTTCTGCAACCGGGACTAAACGATCGGGATTAAAGGCACCCACTTTTAGTCCCGGTTGGGTTACGAACCGGGACTAAAGGAGCTCCACGTGGCTGCTATGGGGCACCCAGGTAGGAGGACCTTTAGTCCCGGTTGGTAACACCGACCGGGACTAAAAGGCAGCCACGCGTCAGCAGCTGCCAGGCGCTGGGAATTTTTTTTTTAAAGGAGGGGTTTAGGGGTTTTGGAGGATTTAGGGGTTTCATATTGTGTTATCTAGCTACTACATATATATAGAGAGAAGTAACCTCTCTTTCTCCGTGCTTGGTCGACGCTAGCTACTACTCCCTCCGTTCCTAAATATTTGTCTTTCTAGAGATTTCAACAAGTGACTACATACGGAGCAAAATGAGTGAATCTACACTATAAAATATGTCTATATACATCTGTATGTGGTGGTCCATCTGAAATATCTAGAAAGACAAATATTTAGGAACAGAGGGAGTACGTATAGAGAGAACTCGGCGCTAGCTAGTAAGCAATGAAGGAACCATTAATTATATAACATTGTCATGATCAATATATAGAGAGAAGTGACCTCTCTTTCTCCGTCACTACTAGGGAAAATCTTGTACACAGAACCTTAGCAGTAGCGCTGGATAAAATGAGGCGCTACTGCTACTTAGCAGTAGCGCGTTCCCACAGAATGCGTTACTCACTAGTAGAAAAAGGCCCATTTGTCCCGGTTCTAGAGGCCCATTTGTCCCGGTTCGCTTATGAACCGGGACAGATGTGGCTCCACGTGATCACTGCGGCGAGCCCAGGCAGGAGGGCCTTTAGTCCCGGTTGGTAACACCAACCGGGACCAAAGAGCATCCACGCGTCAGCAGCTCAGGAGCTGGGGTTTTTGTTTTTTTTTAAAGGGGGGGGGGGTTGGGGGTTTTGTAGGGTTAATTTAGGGGTTTCATATATTGTGTTAGCTAGATAATAGAGAGAAGTGTCCTCTCTTATCTCCGTGCTTGGTCGACGCTACGTACTATACGTATAGAAAGGACTCGACACGCTAGCTAGTAAGCAAATGAAGGAAACCATTAAAGACACAAGATCGTCATGAACATATACAGAGAGAAGTGATCAACCTCCTCCTTCTCCGAGAGATTGGTCGAACAACAAGTTTTCGTATATCTATCCTACGCTACTAGCTACATATATACAATATAAGATCTCTTACAATCCCTAACATCTGATGTCAAGTTCCACATGGTATTCTCCGGCTGGATTGATGACGTGGTCAAGAAAGAATCCCGCCAATTCCTCTTGAATTGCTCGTATGCGATCTTGTGTTAGGAGTTCATCCTGCAGCTGCCAGATCTAAATTGAAGAAGAGGGTCAATACATGTGTATGAATGAAACTCAACACAAATGATGATAATAAAATAAAATTGTAGATGTACTCGCAAACGTAGTATCCACAAAAATTATTCCCGCCTTCCTGCCACAACCACTTTACGAGAAATAGAGGTCAATCAAACTGATAATCAAGCATTATAAATGGTATTGATGAAACTAGCTAGAATCAATGGGAGATGCGCGGAACTAGCTAGTAGTACTTACTTTCGGGTGTGTAAATCGCAGCTCCCCCGGCAATCCCGGAGCTTCTGCGGTGAACACTTTCCAAACCCTGCGAGACAAAGAAAATAATTACTTGATATCAGGAAATGAACAAAGTTGCCGATATGGTGCGATAATGATCGATTGAACTTACTTCTGAAGCATTTCAGTCATGGCCGCATACTCCTTGGGATCTTTTCGTCTTGAGTCTAAGACGGTTACTAGTCCCTGCTCAAGCTTAATCTCTAGGAGAATAAAGTGGAAGCTGCGCACGCATGCATAACTCATCAATTGCATTACTATAACCTCGAGTAATAAGGGAAATCGAATATGCAGAAGACAGTAACACTCACTTGAAGTTGTAAGGAAAGAGTATTTTATCTTTGTTTTGATTTTTAAGCAACGATTGTAGCAAGTTGGCCTTGGTTTCTTTCGCATTATATTTAACCATCCATTCATCTATGACATTTGTGTTAATGAACCCAATATCATAGATTTGTGCATTTCTGCATTCGACGATCTTCAATCTGCATAATATAGTGAGGTTAATTATATATACATGCAATGAAAGAGCTGAGCTATATATAGAGACTTAATTACAGAAGTATAGTACTTACAGACAGTAGCAAGTGATGATTATTTTATCGAGGTCCTTTTGATTGAAAAACTGGAAGAACTCCTCAAATGGAATAGACAACAGATCAATTCCAACGAGGTAGTGCTCCTCTTTAACTCTCAGCGTCAAAATATCCTTCCCAGACTTGCGGGTGTCCATGTACCACTTATGGAATCTTCGCATCATCGTTGTTAGAGGAGGATCACCAGGTCCGACGAGAGGCTTCCCGTACCGGTATTTGTGTTCGTCCACCTCCATTGTATCAAAATGTGCATCGTCGGGCAGGTAATCACCAGGATTGGTACCGGGCAGCATCCCCGGCAGATTTGTGACGATATCGCTAGACACCTTGAGCGGGGGGCACGATTGGTTTGCCTGTTCGCCGAGCTGGGGAATTTTGTTCCCACTTCTTCGTTCTTGTAACCTTTTGTCACTTGAAGTAGTTCCCGACCGGCGCGCTCCTTCCACTGCCTTTTTAAGAGTGCGGACATGGTTGTCATAAGGCGGAGGCGGTGGTGGTCGCTTCAGGTTCTTCAAAGTGCGCTTCAATTTCACCGGATCTATCTTCTCCTCTGGAGGTGGATTTTTCTTTGCAAAAAAGTCCTTCACTTGGGCTTGACAGATCTCCTCGTTTTCCTCCTCGGTCATCTCGTATGGTAACTTCTCTAGAGGCTTGAGAGGTGGACCGAATATGTATTGCCTCCCGCCTCTGGCTGTACTACTAGACGCCGGAGCTGCCGGAGCGGCTGCGGCTGTCTTCCTTCGTTGCTTACGAGGCGGAGAAGGAGGCGGAGTGCTACGACGCGCCGGAGCAGCCGGAGCGGCGGCGGCTGTCTTCCGCTGTTGCTGACGAGGCGGAGAAGGAGGCGGAATGCTCGGACGCGCCGGCGCAGGCGGAGAAGGAGGCGGAGTGCCGCCACGCACCGGAGCAGCCGGAGAAGGAGGCGGACTGCCCTGATCACTCGCCGAAGGAGGAGGAGGCGCAGTGCCCTGACTCACCGGAGGAGGAGGAGGAGGCGTCCAGTTCGGAAGGTTGATGAGCTCCTTCCGCCATAGACATGGAGTCTTCAGAGCAAGACCCAGCTGAGTCTCCCCTTCACCGGTAGGGTGGTCAAGCTCGAGCTCCTCAAATCCCTCCGTTATTTCATCGACCATCACAACAGCATAGCCTTGTGGAATCGGAAGGCAGTTAAAAGTTGCGCCGGGTTGAGGAGGTGCAACAGAGCCGACAGTCGCCTTGACTTTGAGGTGCTGCCATTTCGTCATAAGGTGGCAATCTTGAGCCTCCGTGATAGCATCCACTGGGTAGCTGGGAGCCGTGAAGTCAGGTTGCTGAAGGAGCTCGGTGGAAGCCACGCTGCTTCTCCGCTGAGATGGTGGGGTAGCTTCTGGGGTTGCTCCGGCAGGTCGCTGGCTCTGAACTAGTAGTGCTTGTTCCTCTAGCTTTTGTACCCTTGCATTCAGCTTCTGCAGTTCGGTCTGCTCCAGTTTCCTCTTCCTCTCCCGGGTTTTGTAACCGCCTGCGCCGGGAAACGCAACCTTCCACGCAACGGAGCCTGGCGTGCCACGTGTTCGTCCAGGGTGCTCAGGATTCCCGAGGGCCTGTGTGAGCTCGTCGTTCTCTCTGTCGGGAACGAACGTCCCTTGCTGCACTGCGGCGATATACTTCTGAAGCTTCTTGACGGGTATTTCAAGTTGCTCCTTCGTCCAACGACACTTCCCTGTTTCAGGGTCCAAGGTTCCCCCAACCCCAAAGAACCAAGTCCTTGAACGGTCTGGCCAGTTCAATGTCTCTGGTTCGACCCCTTTATCAAGCAGGTCCTTCTCAGCCTTGTCCCACAACGGCCGGGCTTTGAGGTAGCCACCTGACCCCGTGCGATGGTGATGCTCCTTCTTTGCAGCATTTTTCTTGTTTGTCGCTGACATCTTCTTACTCTTCTCCGATGTCTTGTGGGCCACAAATGCGGGCCAGTGATCTCTTATCTTCTCAAATCGGCCGGTGAATTCTGGAGTCTTCCCTTGGTCGACAAACATTGATTTCAACTCATTCTTCCGCCTCCTGAATAGATCTGCCATCTTCTTAAGAGCATGAGCCTTGGCCAATGGCTCTATAACTGGCTTATCCGAATCCTCCTCTGGCGGTAGGGTGAAATTTGCCTTCAGCGCAGTCCAAAGATCATCTTTCTGTCTATCGTTGACAAAAGACACTTGAGGGTCTTCGCTCTTAGGCTTATTCCATTGGTGGATGCTGATCGGGATCATGTCCCTAACAAGAACCCCGCACTGAGCAGAAAATGCTTCCTTGGTCCGGCTGGGTTCAATCGGTTGGCCATCGCCCTTGATTGCTGTGATCGTGAACCTTTCATCCTGGCGCAACCTTTTCTTCGGGCCTCGTCTCGTTACCGAAGTTTGGCTCGATCCGGAGGGCTAGAAAAGAAGAAAGAAGAGAGTTAATATGTGTACATACCAAAATAATTAATGCATCAATTAGCTAGTCAGCACAGGCTTAATTAATATATATACCTCGCCGGACTTTGCAACATCTCCTTCCTCCGTTCGCTCACCGGAGCAGTCATCACGGTCTCCTTCTTCCACCGGCATTCCGTCACCGGAGCCATCATAATCATGTCCTTCCACCTCCATTGTTCGATCACCGGAGCCTGCTTCACCCTCTCCTTCCAGACCATCGGTGTCGTTGAGAAACGACAAGACATCACCTCCGCCGAGGATTATGTCCCCCAACAACTGTTCTGCTTCGATGTCTCGGTGCTCCATAGTTTCTGCAAATATTACAACATGGCAATTAATATACAAACATGATAGATGGATATATTAGTGCAAACGTAGACCTAGCTAGCTCGACGCTTCTATGGTTTGGGGTGGCCTCGACAACGCTTCTAGGGCTTGGGGTGGCCTAGGCAACGCTTCTAGGGTTTGGGGTGGCCTTGACAATGCTTCTAGGCTTTGGGTCGGACCGCCTCTCTCATGAATGTCCGACGTCCGGACAGACAAGGGATTTAACAAAATGACGCCATTCTGGATGTGCAGAAAATGGTCCATATTTTTCCTGATCTCATCTACCCTTCTATATGTCACGTTGTCTAGTGTCAAAGAATTCAAGAAAACCTTGACTTCATCATTAGCCGGAAATGACAGGCGTATAATGGTACGAAGCTCTTCAAAGTTGTTTTGGAACGGAGTTCCCGATAGAATAATTCGCTTTTTGGTACAAAGTTCAGCAAGAGCCTTCCGAATATCGCTATTTGGAAGGCCTTTGCTGAAATTCGTACCAAAAGGCAAATTATTCTATCAGGAACTCCGTTCCAAAACAACTTTGAAGAGCTTCGTAGCATCATACGCCTGTTACTTCTGGCAAATGATGAAGCCATGGATTTCTTCAATACTTTGATAGACAACGTGACATATAGAAGAATATATATATATAGATGAGATCGGAAAAAAAAATTGATCAACTTGTGCACATCCATAATGGGGGCATTCTTGATAAATCTGGACCCTCGACCCCTCGGCGACCCTCGACCCCTCGGCGACCCTCGACCCTCTACCCTAGTTCACGACCCTCGACAACTCGGCGATCCACGACCCTCTACCCTTGTTCCCGACCCTCGGGACCCTCGACCCCTCGGCGTTCCTCGACCCTCGACCCCTCGGCGTTCCTCGACCCTCTACCCTAGTTCCGACACTCGACGACCCTCGGCGTTCCTCGACCCTCGACCCTCGGCTTTCCTCGACCCTCTACCCTAGGTCACGACTCTCGAAACCTCGGCGTTCCTCGACCCTCGACCCCTCGACGACCCTCGACCCTCGAACCTTCGGTGACCCTCGACCCCTCGGTGACCCCTCGACCCTCTACCTAGTTCACGACCCTCGACGCTCGGCGATCCACGACCTTCTACATAGTTCCCGACCCTCGACCCTCGGCGTTCCTGACCCCTTACCCCTCAGTGTTCCTCGACCCTCTACCCTAGTTCCCGACCCTCGACCCCTCGGCGTTCCTGGCCCTCGACCCCTCGGTTTCCTCGACCATCTACCCTAGTTCACGACTCTCGACCCCTCGGCGTTCCTCGACCTCGACCCCTCGACGACCCTCGACCCTCGAACCTTCGGTGACCCCTCGACCCTCTACCCTAGTTCACGACCCTCGACCGCTCGGCGATCCACGACCTCTACCCTAGTTCCCGACCCTCGAACCCTCGGCGTACCTCGACCCTCTACCCTAATTCCCGACCCTCGCCCCTCGGCGTTCCTCGACCCTCGACCCCTTGGCGTTCCTCGACTCCGACCCTCGGCGTTCCTCGACCCTCTACCCTAGTACCGACCCTCGACCGCTCGGCGATCCTCGACACCTCGTTCCCGATAAAAATTAAGAAGAGGAGAAGAAGAGAAAACAAAAGAGGAAGAAGAAAAAAAAAGGAGAAGAAGAAGGAAGAGAGGAGAAGAAGAAAAAAGAGAAAAAAATCTATCCCCCCCCCTTCATCCCCCCCCCCCTCCCCCCTCCTCTTCTTTCTCTTTTTCTCCCCTTTTTCCTCTCCTTCTTTTTCTTCCCTTCTTCCTTCTTCCTCTTTTCCATAATATAAAAAGTTTAAAAAATACATACATACATACATACATATAAAAAGAAAGCATTAATATAACAAAAAAAAAAACATATATAAAAAAAATAGCAACGCGGGATCGGTCGGGGGCCACCGGGGGAGAGGGGGTGAGAAGAGGAGGGGGGAAGGAGGGTGGGGGGGGTGGAGGAGGGGTGGGGGAGGGGGGAGGGCAGGAGGGGGCGGGGAAGGGAGGAGGGGGGAGGAGGAGGGGAGGAGAGAGAAGGGGGAAGGGGAAGGAGAGGGGACGGGGGCAGAAGAAGGGGCAAGGAAGGGGCGGACGAGACGGAGACGGAGTCGGGGCAGGGGAGCGCACGGCGACGGAGGGAGACGCGGACCGGGGGGGGGGGTGTGACGGCGCGGGGCGGCGCGGCGACGGTGTCAGGGCAGGGGCGGCGCGGCGGCGTCGTCGAGGCAGTGGAAGAAGAACTGAAACGAATTTTTCACAAGGGTTGGCTTATATAGACGAGGATTGGTCCCGGTTCGTGGCACCAACCGGGACCAATGCCCCCTTTAGTCCCGGTTGGTGCACCAACCGGGACCAAAGGTCTCTTTTCAGCAGCCCATGGTCCCGGTTGGTGGCACCAACCGGGACTAAAGGGGGGCATTGGTCCCGGTTCGTGGGCTGCCGGGACCATGGGCTGCTGAAAAGAGACCTTTGGTCCCGGTTGGTGGCACCAACCGGGACTAAAGGGGGGCATTGGTCCCGGTTGGTGCCACGAACCGGGACCAAAGCCCAGCTTTAGTCCCGGTTTGGTGGCACCAACCGGGACCAAAGGCCTTGTGCTGCCCGCAGCCAAAAGTTTAGTCCCACCTCGCTAGTTGAGAGGGGCTCGATTGGTTTATAAGCCCCACTGCGGCTGCCCTCTCGAGCTCCTCTCAAATGCAAGCTTACGGGCGTAACCTGACATTCCGCTGCCTGTGGGCCTACTGGGCCTTCTGCGGGCCTGAATCCTGGCCCGTGGTTGGGTTTCTAGTCGTATTCAGGCCGTGGTGGCTCAATAGGTGGCATTTTTTTCTATTTTTTCCAGTTTTTCTGTTTTGTTTTTTGCTTTATTTATTTTCTTTTGTTTTTTGCTTTATTTTTTAATTCTTTTTGCTTTTAGGTAATAAATATGATAAACTTTCTGTTAGTGCCATTAGTTTTCCAATTCGAATAGTTTAAATTTGAATTCTTTGAAATTTGTGTGAATCACTAGTTTGTGATTAACTTTACAATAAAAATAGATTTTTGAGTGATTCTTTTTCCTGCTATTTAATATTACTGTGTTTTATCATTATATTCAAAAACACTTTTTGTTATTTTAGTTTCTAACAAAAAAATATTTATGATAATTCTTTTTGCTATTAAAGTTTCTAACAAAAAAAGTTCTTTTTGAAAATTCTTTTTGCTTTTAATGTTTTGAACAGAAAATACTTTGCTAATTTTAATTGCATAAATTTTAGTTGATTCCTTTTGCTATTAGAGTTTCATTAAAGTTTTCTAGTTCATTCTTTTTTCTATTAGAGTTTCATTAAAGTTTTCTAGTTCATTCTTTTAGTTTATTATTTTTGATATTAGAGTTTCATAAAAGTTGAGAGGGTTACGGCAAAAACTGGATGCACTTCATGTACAAAATGGACAATCTCTTTCGAAGTATCAGGGTTTCGGACGAAAACTCATCTGTTACAAAGGGATTTCATTATTTTGAACTTATTTGAACTCCAGACTTTTTGTGTGTTCAAAATGAACCATTCAAAGCCACATCATCAATTTTCAACCCTTTCTAACTTCATCTGTTATTTTTCATGCATTTACTGATTTTTTTTAGCTAAATGACCCTGAAATTCAAAAGCACTTCAAATGAACTCTGAAGAGGTTGAAAATTGGCATGATATCATCATTTCACCCACATAGCATGTGCTAAAAAGTTGAGAGGGTTACGGCAAAAACTGGATGCACGTCGTGTACAAAATGGACAATCTCTTTCGAAGTACCAGGGTTTCGGACAAAAACTCATCTGTTACAAAGGGATTTCATTTTTTTGAACTTATTTGAACTCCAGAATTTTTGTGTGCTCAAAATGAACCATTCAAAGCCACATCATCAATTTTCAACCCTTTCTGACTTCATCTGTCTTCACTTTTTCTTCGCTTGTGTCCTTTGCTTATTGCGCCGTAACCATGGATATTCTTCATCGCTTAACAGGGTGCTTGGGTCAGCCTTGACTTTGAAGGGAGGAATTTCATGAAACTTTTCATAATCTTCAGACATGTCTGTCTTACCCTCCACTCCCACGATGTCTCTTTTCCCTGAAAGAACTATGTGGTGCTTTGGCTCACCGTATGATGTATTCGCTTCCTTATCTTTTCTTTTTCTCGGTTTGGTAGACATGTCCTTCACATAGAAAACCTGCGCCACATCATTGGCTAGGACGAATGGTTCGTCTGTGTACCCAAGATTGTTCAGATCAACTGTTGTCATTCCGTAATGTGGCTCTACCTGTACCCCGCCTCCTGACAGATTGACCCATTTGCACTTAAACAAAGTGACCTTAAATTCATGTCCGTAGTCAAGTTCCCATATGTCCACTATGTAACCATAATATGTGTCATTTCCCCTCTTGGTTGCTGCATCAAAGCGGACACCGCTGTTTTGGTTGGTGCTCTTTTGATCTTGGGCGATCGTGTAAAATGTATTCCCATTTATCTCGTATCCTTTGTAAGTCAATACAGTCGAAGATGGTCCCCTGGACAACGAGTACAGCTCACCAGAAATAGTGTTGTCACCTCTGAGACGTGTTTCCAACCAACTGCCGAAAGTCCTGATGTGTTCACATGTAATCCAGTCGTCACACTGCTCCGGGTGTTTGGAGCGCAGAATGTTCTTGTGTTCATCGACATACAGGGTCACCAAGGTAGACTTCTGTAGAACTGTGTAGTGTGCTTGAGACCAAGAATGCCCGTCCCTGCATATTATTGAGTCCCCTCCTAGCGTGCCTTTTCCAGTCAGTCTCCCCTCATACCGCGATTGAGGGAGACCAATCTTCTTAAGGTCAGGAATGAAGTCAACACAAAACCCAATGACATCCTCTGTTTGATAGGAAGTACTACTTGAACTGTGGCAGCTTTCTTCTTGTATCATACGATCAAGTGAAAGAAAGCATTGTGAGATCTCAAATGAGTCCCCATTTCTGATTTCTTCTTGCTTCGCTGTCAATTTTTTTTACCAGTCTGTTTGTTTAGTTGCTTGTGATTTAGTTGTAGCTGCTTTCGGCTTGTATCGTATGTAATCAAGTCAAAGAAAGCACTGTCAAATCTCAGATGAATCTTCATTTCTCCTCTTGCTATGTGCATGCGGCATCTTTGACTTCTTTAGTTCAATCACTTCTCACTTGCCAAGCATGTTTTTGGCTTGTTGGCAGCTCATCTACTGCTTGTACAGAACTCAGCACGATCTTCCACTGGATAAGCATACTTGCCAAGCATACCAGTTGCTAAAACCATATATGGAATAGTTACTATATTTAACTGACAGTTTACGAAAGAGAATGACTGTTCACCTAGTACATTTCGTCAGTGGTGTGACATAATCAGTAACAAACATCTTGTGTCATGGGGATGCACGAGAAAGCCGCCCATACGTGTATGCAACTATGCATTGGAATTTGGACAACAGGGTGGGGTTAAAAGCAGCCAGATACCCTAGATAGACAAATTTTCTGCCGGCAAATTAGAGAATAAAGTGACAGATGTAGGTAACACAACTCACTCTACTATAGATAATGAATAATTCATTCTACTAGTATGGTACACGTGCATTGCACGCATGAGATTTGGCAACCAAATTATGAATAGATATCACATTATAGCATGTAAGCTTTGAGTCATATATGCATGATGTAAATTTTCGTTTAATTCTTATAGTTCATCTCATTCAAAATCAATTAGTTTTTATAAAAAAGCTAATCTATTTTAAGATTCATGGAATTGTGCGTTGTAAAGAATAAAGTAAAAATAAATAATGACAATTCATCTAAAAAAATTGGGCAATTATGATACGGAAGATTCTAGAACAAAGGAGAAGTGCTTGTGTTTTGAGGTTTGTGCATTATGCTTAAGTTCAACCATGGAGTCTTCTAGATTGTACATGTGGCAAAATCTGATGGAATGTAGATGATATCCAACGGCCAGTAGTGCTCGGATTTGCCATCTCTGCACCGTCGGATTGACTTCATCCAACGATCATTTTTCAAAGTTATTCACACACTATATAGGGGTATAGATCATGTTTCATGTTGTTGGTAGTGTTTTTTTAAAGGATGTTCTTGAAACAAAAAGATCTCAAACAGAAAGGACACTACCTCCCTTTCTTTTTCAGTTCACTTTACGCAACTCTATCATATTTACAGCTGCAATTTTATAGTTCTCAAAAAAGGAATGTACAGATCAGCGCATGAATCACATTTTCGATAGCATTTTCATTTTTGAATGCATATACCTGTGATGGTGCAGTAGCACACGCAGAAAGCTACTCGCCTTTCTTGCAACTTATTTCTTCAGTCTCTTGCACCGTGTTTAGCCATTATTGAAGAGGAACCAGAGCATATAGAAAAGTTACGCAGACGGTAAAAACTTACCTTACTGATTTGTGGAAAAAGTGAAAGGCGAACAATCGCCCACAGTCTAGTTGTTTTTAGTGCTGTAAAAGAGTGCCAATCATGCTTCCTGAAATGGCATTATGTGGCTTCTGGCTAAACACGCACATTGGGCTGCTCAGTGCAATTCTGCCTAAGAAGCAAACACTGCTTTGCTGAAACTAAAATACACACACCGAAGCTTGTAACTTTTTTCGGTCCATTTAACACAAGCGTATTTAACAACACCAAGGAATGCTTTTCAGCAAGATTAGCATAACACAGAATCACAGAGCAGGTTGCAGTAGCCCTCGTGGTGTAAAGCAGAGATTTCAGTGCTCTGGTGCCTTTACCTCTAGCTCAGCAACTAAAATCTTTGATCCGTGTCGATCTCTTTTTCTCAGCTTGATAGCAGGCCGCAGTTTCCATGATGGTGTAAAGCATTATACATTCACTCCTCAAGTGTAATTAACTGGGAAACGGCTAAAAAGCACTAGCTATGTTGAAGAAACAACTTCTCTTTTTCAGGATTTTACAACTTTCCCTAGTTCGGCCCGGCCACCCGAGCAATCACTAGCCAGAGTTTGATCCATATTCTCCTGTGTAGTATATACAAGAGAAATCTCCATCATAAGAAATTCAATTGCTAGACCTTCCATGGAAATGATCCTATTTTCACAGGATTTATGATCGAGATCTTGCACGCGAAAAACAAAAGGAACTTGGAGATTGTTAAGATTGATGATCAAGCTTTATTAAGCAACCGAACAATATATATCCTGTGAACACTTGTGCCGATAACAGTTGTTCTTAGACCTTCTACACAAGTGCTTAATTTGATGGGTGCTTTTTGTAAAGAAGTTATTTTGCTTTGGCATGTGAGCTTGGAGATGTACCGGTCTATGACATAACTTTTCATTACAAACTATCATAACTATAGTAGATCCTCTATAAGAACAGTGATCATCCGTATCCTACTAGTGGTTCCATAATTTTATTAGTGGTCACAAGCTTTGATAGTACATATCAACAAAGTGTGCTTTATGTTGGGGATTAAAATACTTTTTGAGAATAACTGCAAAAGTTTGTGTAGTAAATTAACTTAAGAAGAGCTCGGAAAGCACTACACTATTTAAAATAAGGGACAACTTCTCTTTTGCAGAATATTACTCCAGCCTTTTCTTGCTTGGCACAGGAGATCCCTACCCAAAATTCGATCCAATTCGTGTTGGATGAAATATGCAAAAGAAATCTCCATCATGGAAAATGCAATGGTACGATTTCCACAACAGATGCCCTTATTTACATAGGATTACCGATCAAGATCTTGCTCAAGGGCAAACTAGAAATTAACCACTTGATACTACATAACGGGTGGCTTCAGTCTACAATAATTAGAACTTTCAGTGGACAATCACCTCCACGGACTGAGATCTAGCTAACTTTTTGGTGCTCATCCATGCCCATCCTTGGTGGCACCCTGCAATTTGTCCCTAATCCAATCTGGCTTCCTCTTTTCTACCAAGAATGTTCCATCCCTTTGGTTTCTTCTTGTTTAAGCATATCGTGTGTAGCTGAACAATCATTTCGCCATATCCAATTAGAAGAGGAGGTAGAGCAGCAGATTCCACCAGGCCAGTATAGGAGAATAAAGGCAGCATATGGAATGCAGCAGCAAATGACAGGTGATTATCCAAATTTTTTCTCCATATATACCGAGTATTGCAATTGAATAAGCCCACGTGCAAAATGATGTGCTTTATTTTCTATTTCCTTGGAAGTGGCTCAAATGTTTGTGATGTCAGATTTGTTAATTTTCTTGGAGTTTGATGACATCATTTTCCTCCTTGAAGGTTAAAATGATGAAAGTTAACAGGGACAAAATTTGGAGGAATGATCTGAGTTAAGTACATTCTTTAGTAACAGTGAACATGTCTTAAGCTCAGACTCTAGTGCCAGTCCAGGTCAATGGTCAACATTTTCAAACTAATGAAGGAAGTGTAGACACAGATCTCATGACTCAAGACTCAGTCCACCGAACTGATTATTATTGTGAGAATCAAAATATTCCCTAGAGCAATGAACACACAGCAGATCGACATGCCACAATGTAAATCATTATGTTCAGGATCTGTAGCATCAATAGGATCTAGACTGTGCTTGGCTTGCCATGAAAAAATCCGGCAAAACATATCTATCTTCACAGTGAACCTTCTTAGTCTGTCTGCATGGCGAGTATTCGGCAGAACAACAAATGACCTAACTAAATTCTTCTTGTCTTGAAAACTTGTGTTCCGACAAGTCGGTGGGTACCATGAACATGGATGGAGCATCGCCAACCGTCAGGCTTTTGCCGTCCGCGACACAATAGCTGACCACAACAAGGCACAACCGATCGGACAAGCATTATTGCCACAAACTCAAACAGTCCGGGGAGGATGCTACCTGCCGCAGCACCGCCCGACAGGACTCGTCGCAATCGATCTCTTGTGGACCATGTAAGTATGAAGAAAGTGTCGCTTGGGTAAGCGCACATAGCATCTCTTGCCTATTTTGTCACCTCTTGGCCCATTTCAAATTCGTGCTTTTTTCACAGATAGGCCCAAGGCCATATATCAAGTGAACACATTCTACAAAATTGCCCTTACAGAAATTGCAAAGTACATCCAAATTCCTTGGAGTGCCGAGGTTTTTTCCTTCCTAAATGATAAGTGCCACAGGCGTGGAACGAAACACTCCTGCCCTGACATTTTTTACAACTAAAATTGTCATCTGAAAAGAAAAAACAAACCCAAAAAAATAAACTGAAACTTGCCATCCAAAAAAAAAAAATTAACATTCTCGCGTCACTAAACTTGCCATAAAAAACGTTCGGAGCTGTCATGTGTTCGTGCCACACGTGTGGCACTTATCAGGATCATTTTCCTTCTGCATCCTTCGATGACGTACCGTGAGAAAAATTTGTTGCCTCCTCTCGGCCTCCATCTCAAGTCCAACTTCTCCGCAACAAACAACGCGAAACAATCCCACGGACATGCCAAAGAGTCAACCACCGCCATCACCCTGCCTGGCCATCGTGCCACAGAAATCCCGACACCACAGCCGCCACCTTCCACAAGTCTCTCTTGCTGATGCCCCGCTTAAAAAATGATCCTGCGAGGAGGGAAGATGATGCAAAGATTCCACCATCATCCAATGCCATGGATCTAGGCCGGAAAAGCATGACACCGGGTCGAGCGGTTGAGAACCCAAATTGTGTTTTGGGTCATGAGTGTGATTGCTTTTTTTGAAAAAAGGCATTTTTATTAACTCATAATGGAGCATCAAAGGAATACGAAACACCTTGAGCATATATCCTGCCTCTGCATAATTAGAATGCACATATTCAATACCAACGCACACATGCAAAAATATCACGCCGACAAATAGCAAAGCCGTAAAAGATCAACGCTATGCCTAGGCGGATGAAAGAAAAAAAGAAGCACCATTGACCTTGTCCAGCAGTTGCAACCACTGAAAATGATGTAACTATATATGGCCTAGACGTGATATCCTCGCTAGTTCTAAACCATGCACACACCAAGCAAATAGCCCATCACGGTGCGATTGATCGCAGGGCGATAGAAGACGTCATCACCGAAATCCCACCTTGGAGATAATCCAGCAATCCCACGCTTCCGTCGCTAGTGTCTGTCAGTGGTAAATCTGGGCATCCCAGACAATACACCTTGAGCTGTCACTGTCCCGCCAGGGCTGTGATTATCACCGGCAAATTGCCACGCACCATCTTCGTATTGTGACGTCTCAAGGAAGGATCGCAGCCACCGGTCGCCACGCTCCGCCTCTGATGCCTCAGCCACCCAAAATAGAGCACCGGCCAGACATGGAAACGTCTGTCGCAACGCGAATCTGCCATCATCCATTGGTCCACCTAACAGATGCAACTCCAAGACGATGCATCCAAGAGAGAAAAACGACACAATTGACGTCATCGTCCAATCTGAGATTACCCGGACCTAGGGTTTCCCCCAAAACAGCAGGCGGGCAGGCGAGAACGGCATCAATGACACCTTCAACAAGGTAATGACGCCCAAAGATGTCGCCATCGTCGGCCCGGAAAAATCCAAGCACGGCTTTCGCCGTCCATCTCGCCGCAGCCGAACAATCTGTCGCATGGCATGCCGGCCGGGACAGATTCACACCACTACCGCGTGCGGTGGCCGAGCCACAAGCCGTCATGTGCCGAGCTCTGCTGTCGCGCGCATTGAAGACGTGCCGCCGAGCCCCGCTGCAGTGCAATTCCGTAGCCTCTGGGCCGAGCGGCACCACACCGCGAGCAGCGCCGGTAGCAGCGCCGGGACGCCAGGCAGAGCACCGGAAGCACGCCGGCCTTCGACCGCCGCCGAAAGCCAACCACGCCGCCGTGCCCTTCCTGCAGCCGCTGTCCCATGCATGGACTGCACCATCCGTCACCATCGGGAGAAGCCCCGCCGCCACCGTCCGCTGTGCGGCCTCCTCTGGTGACGGCGAGGGGGAGGAAGGATAGACGGGCTGGCGGCGAAGGAACTGGTCACCCCCCGTGTCGCTCAGGTGAGCGACCCGGGTCAGATCCTAATTTTTAGGAGCCGTGAGTGTGATTGCTTACCCCGGTTGTTTGCCATGACAAGACTTGGCAGACGACCAATTATAGAACCAAGTTCTATCTGTCTTTAAGAAATCGTGTTCCAGGATCGATGAACATGGAGGGAGTATCGCCAACAGTCAGCCTTGCCGTCCGCAAAGGCAACATGCCTGGCTCTCTCGGGGTGCCTGCCTTCGTTCCGATCCCTCGATTCGCAAGGTGGTTGAGACAGTAACAACACCCACCACTGTGCCCAAGCTCGAACTCACGCGCTTGGTGTAGACGAAGACGAACATGATCGATCGGGACCTAGACAACATCGACATCGATCGGGAGACGTGTGAGGTGTGAACTGGATTACTCGCTTTTTCCTAGGCTTGACATACACGTCGCGAAACAACACGGGCTCGTCTCGGCCCACCATATATACCCACTCCACCGTCATTCCGGAGCATCAACAACAACACTAGTCCAGTAGCCAGTTGCCTCTCCTAGCCTCCTCGAGCAGGTGGCAATTCAGATAGTCTAGTCGCAAGCTGAGTCACCACAGAATGTGCTTTGAGTTCGCCTCGTGTTTCGGCGGCGGCAGGACGAACGACTATGGCGGCGAGCGCCCCAACCGCAAGGAGGAGCACGGTCGCGACCGCAGAGGGAACCACGGGGGCGCCTACAACGGCCAGGCCGCTGACCGCAAACTGGCGCCGCAGGCGGCCTACCACCACCAGCCACCCGCCGCAGTCGACGTTGCCAAGCACAAGGCCTACCACGACGGCGCCGTTGGCCGCGGCGGGTACGCCGCCTACGGGAAACACAAGACCAACATCGCTACGCCAAAGCTTCCAGCGTGGCAAAATAAGGTCGGCGACGGCGCCTACACGGCGCGCCTCCAAGTAGCTGCTGGCTGCTGCTGATCATATGAACAACGCCGCCATGGATTACCACCACTACCCAACGAGCACCACTACCACTACTGCTGCTCTCGGCAGGTGCTAGCTAGCTAGTCAGATTAGCTATGCGGCTGTACACCACGGTCGGCAGGATTAGCTTGCATGGCAGTTCAATCCCTCCCTCCTCTTCCTGAACACTGCCTCTGCTTCTGCCCGATAGCTCTGTTTTGCTCCTCTGTTTTCCCTTTCTCTTTGGATTTTGATCGGTCTTCTCATCTGCTTAAACTGAAAGGCGCCTGAAATAGGAGGCTGTGGATTTTGATCAGAGCCTCCACGTATTTATCGATGGATGTGCGACGCAAGTTGTAGCTCCATGAAGCTTTTACCTCTCTGTTTGTGTAGTTGCTTGTACGACTATAGCTGTGGCTGCTTTCTTCTTGTATCATATAATCAAGTGAAAGAAAGCACTGTGAAATCTCATACGAGTCCCCATTTCTGCTCTTGCTACGTGCATGCATGCATGTGTGTGTCTTCTCATCCCCCAGCCATTCCCAAGCATTGAAACAGCAATGTTTTGCAAGGGCAGAGAACATCTTTTTGTTGTTGTTTCTTGGCACCTCATCTAATGCTTGGAATAGCCCACCACAATCCTTTATAACACTATGCTCCCTAGTTTTAAAGAGACTACATTCAATTGAGGTCTTCAATTGGAATTGGGTCATCCGATTATGACCGGGTCAACAATTTCTCAAAGCTCTCTAATTAAATTCTTTTGTACTATACACTATGCTTTCTAATTTTTAAGGCCTAGCAATTAATTGAAGACTCCAATTTAAAATTAGGTCATTTTATTTTGATCGGGTCAATAATTTCTTAAGGGGCTCTCTTATTCAATTCTTTTAATTCACTATGGTCCCTAATTTTGGAGCCTATAGAAACAAATCAATCTTGTGCATCCTCTCACCACGGAGAAAAAAAGACATCATACGACACTGTAGTACCAATATAGTACATGCAGCAACCGGGCGCAGAAATTTCCCCATATAAATATGGGTTGATTAGCAGATAAAATAAAATCAAACTGTAAAAGTCCCACGAAAACACCACAAAAATAAAAAATAAAACAGACTCCATCATCTTCCTCACTCGCTAAACTAAACAGTCCCCCAGTTCCAAAATATAAGGTGCATTTGTTTTCTGGAAACTCAAATTTATTTAACTTGACCAAGTTTAGAGCCAAAAATATCGACATCCATAGTACTAAAAAAAATAAAATATAAAAATTCATTTCCTGATGAATCTAATGATACCGTTTTATGTTATGGATTTTGATATACTTCTCTACTAATTTGATCAAACTTAAAGAGATTTGACTTTTAAAAGAATTAATACACCTTTTTCTTGAAACAGAGTGAGTAGAAAAATTATGAAAACTCAACAACACCAACGGCGCAGCAAAGCGCGCCCAACCCTTTTAGTTTGTACTAAGCCTGAACCATCATACTTGCTTAGCATATTATCAGGTCCTGAATCTGTATACTGAGTTTATCCATAGCTAGCACTACAAGAAATATGTCAACTTGTGACCTTCTGTCAATGACCCTGGAAGAAATGGTCGTAAATCTACGACCATTTGAAACCAATTGGTCGTAAGCTGTTCGGGGGCTCCAAACCCTAAATCATAACGACTATTTTGGTCAGAAAGTAATTTCCTTACACGAAATGGTCGTAAAGCAGATAGCACAGGTCCGCTGCCTTATTTTTGTCGGTTATAACCAATTTAAATTGGTCGTGACCTTGCAAATTGTGGTGCATTGCTATGACTGGGTGCCACCTCATCATCTTTGCTTATGTGTCATGCTTAGTTCACAATTTCGTTTACCAATTTTGCATATGTGTCGTGCTTAGGTGTCATTTCTTTTGCTTATGTGTCAATTTTACATATGGTTTGAACCACACTCAGCTGACCTATGGGACCCGCCCCATTGACCAACGGGACCGACCCTACTGACATCCATACTGACCAGTGAGGGCCATCCTGATGACATGCAGGACCCGCCATGCGGGACCCATCCACCTAACATGCAGGACACACAAGCTGACACGTGGGACCTAGCACACTCAAACAACCAATGGCAAAAAATCGAACAAAAAATAGGCATCGGAGGGAGTCGAACCCACGATCCCCCCGGTCTTGGCGATCGAACCAGACCACCACAACACTTGGTCTTTTGTGTTCGAATACCTCGCGCGGGCCACTTAAGGAATACAGAGCGTGGCTGGGCCTGGGCCTTTTTGCGCAAGGCCACCTGTTTTTTTTTGTTTTAAAATTTTTCATTGTGTCGAGTGGGCCGACAACCCATAGGCCTTTCGAAGGTCCATCTGGTGGCAAATCTGTTTTTTCCCGCAACTTTGAGTCCATATAAATAGTGGGAGTTCAATTTCTCCCAAAAACTAGAGGGAGTTCAAACAAAAAAGGAAAATTCTAAAATGTAATTGCACCGTCAATTTTGCATATGACCTCGGATCAATATTATCCAAAAAGAGGTTTGGTTTATCTCAACATTTGAAGAAAAATGTTAATAAAGCATTTGAAAAATATAAAAAAATATGTATAAAAAAGTTAATAAAGCATTTGAGAAAATGTTGACCATGTGTTAAAAACTGTTAATCTTGTATTTGAAAAATGTTATTCAAGCATCTGACAATGTTAGAATGTGTAGAAAAAAAGTTGACCATGTATTAAGAAAACTTGTATTTCAAAACCATAAATTAAGCATTTCAAAAATGTTAAAATTGTATATAAAAATGTTGAACATGTATATAAAAAATCTTATCCTGGTTTTAAAGACATTTGCCATAGTCCAAGTTTGTTATTTTTCCTAGAAACTAGCTCACGAATAATGACACAGTGCAAAGGTTTTCAATTTTTTTAATTTCTTATGCCCGTTTCAAAAAGGCGGTCAAAACGGCGGAAAACTTTTGGAGTACCTCTGATTAAATAGATATTTATGTGCCTAGAAATGATTTTTGGAAAAAATAAAGAGCAAACTATGAGGCAGCTGCAATTCAAATTTGACCCGCTTCCAGCTGAATCGGCGAAATCTTGTCTTTTTCACGAGAGGTGGATAAAAGTTTTTGACACCCCACCATTTGGTCAATTGTTCATTAAATATGGCGTAGTATTTTAGAAAAATGATTCGGTCGAATTTTGCAACAAATATAGGGTAGGTCCTTAAAAAAACTCATTTTGGGCACTCAAAAAATGGAAAATGAACTTTTCGTCCAAAGAAAATGAAAACTTCCTTAGGCAACATTGTTTGTCATTCCAAGATGCACCCTTGTGCATAATATGAGATCATTTGAACAAACTATGTCGTGAATGTGGTCATAAGATTGATCATTTGGCTTGAAAGCCATCAATCTTCACACATGATGGCTCATTTCTGAGAACATTTTTTTAAAATAATTGTCTTATTACAAGTTTATTGTTTTTTCTGGTAACTTGGTCTCATATAATGACACAATGCGAACGTTTCCCAATTTTTGGATTTTTTATGAATTTTTCATGCCTGTTTCAAAATGCGGTCAAAACGGCGGGCATGACCGTTTCTAGCTAGTGGTTGAATCTTGGAAAACTTTTGGTGTTTCACTAATTAAATAGATACTTATGTATCTAGAAATGATTTTTGGAAAAAATAAAGAGCAAACTATGAGGCAGCTGCAATTCAAATTTGACTCGCTTCCACCTGAATCGGCGGAATCTTGTCTTTTTCACGAGAGGTGGATAAAAGCTTTTGACACCACACCATTTGGTCAATTGTTCATTAAGTATGGCCTAATATTTTATAAAAATGATTCGGTCCAATTTTGCAACAAATATATGGTAGGTCCTTCACAAAAAAACTCATTTTGGGCACTCGAAAAATGGAAAATGATTTTTTTCGTCCAAAGAAAATGAAAACTTCCTTAGGCAACATTGTTTGCCATTCCAAGATGCACCCTTGTGCACAATATGAGATCATTTGAATAAACTATGCCATGAATGTGGCCACAATATTGATCATTTGGCTTGAAAGCCATGATCTTCACACATGATAGCTCATTTCTGAGTGCACTTTTTAAAAATAATTGCCGTATTACAAGTTTATTATTTTTTCTGATAACTTGGTCACATATAATGACACAATGCGAAGGTTTTCTAATTTTTTAATTTTTTTTTGAATTTTTCATGCCTGTTTCAAAATGTGGTCAAAACGGCGGGCATGACCGTTCCTAGCTATTGGATGAATCTTGGAAAACTTTTGGTGTTTCTCTGATTAAAATAGATACTTATGTACCTAGAAATGATTTTTGAAAAAAATAAAGAGCAAACTATAAGGCAGCTGCAGTTCAAATTTGACCCGCTTCCAACTGAATCGGTGAAAATTTGTTTTTTTCACGAGAGGTGGATCAAAGCTTTTGACACCCAACCATTTGATCAATTGTTCATTAAATATGGCATAATATTTTAGAAAATTGATTTGGTCCAATTTTACAACAAAGATATGGTAGGTTCTTCACAAAAAAACTCATTTTGGGCACTCAGAAAATGAAAAATGAATTTTTCGTGCAAAGAAAATGTAAACTTCCTTAGGCAACATTGTTTGCCATTCCAAGATGCACCCTTGTGGAGAATATGAGATCATTTGAATAAACTATGCCATGAATGTGGTTATAAGATTGATCATTTGGCTTGAAAGCCATGAATCTTCACACATGATAGCTTATTTCTGATAACACTGTTTTAAAATAATTGCCGTATTACAAGTTTATTATTTTTTCTGGTAACTTGGTCACATATAATGACACAATGCGAAGGTTTTCCAATTTTTTTGATTTTTTTTTGAATTTTTCAGGCCCATTTCAAAATGCGGTCAAAACAACGGGCATGACCGTTCCTAGCTTAGAAAAGATCGAAAATGCAATCAAATTGGTGATCATCCATAGAATGTGGTCTCACTTAAGTGAATATTTTAGTGATGCCATTTTGCAAAATATTTTTGCTAGCCGTTTCACAAACCTCCAATTTTTAGCACTAAGAAATAGAGTAATTTTTAATACCTCATATTTCGAACCAATCAGGACGCAGCCCACGGATCACCCCCACTCTGGTCGATCTGAGCCGTCCACCCCCTACCGATCCAGCGTCTCTTACAAACCACTGCTAAACGCACGCGCGCGGCACACCCTCCTCCCTCGATCCCCTTCCTTCCCGAGAAACCCTAGGTAAGTGCTGCCGCCTCCCTCTTCTCGATCCAGATTCCTCCTCCGCCGCCCCTCCCTTCCACCACCCCTAGGTCCCAGTCGCCCCCGCAGCAGATCAAGCGAGCCGCCCAACCTCACCGTTGATAGATGCACCGCCGCCTAGCAGCCATGACCGGATGGCTCGCTGGTGTGCGCGTGCTTCAATGTGCGTCGCCGCTGCTCCATCGGCCTCCTCCGTCTCTTTCGGTCAGATTCGACGAGCACATCCTCCTGCAGCCACGAGCGACCACCCAACTCCACTCTCGATCCCCAAAGCCAAAGGCAGAGCCAGCCGCCACCGGCCTCCCTCGTCTTCCCAAACCCCTGCCTCCACTACACCGCCGGCGCCCTTTCCCCTCCCTCTTCGTAGATCCTCTCGAGCAGCCACCTCGAGGGCGGCGCCGGCACCAGCGGGAGGGGGGCAGGTCTACGAGGTGGCGCAGTGCGAGGGCGACCTCTCCAACGTCGACTGCAGCAACTGCGTCACCCAGGCCGTGCAGCGCGTCGCGGTCGAGTGCGGCGGCGCCCCCTCCGGCCAGGTCTACCTCGAATTTGTGCCTCCACATTCAGTTCCAGCCATATTTAGAATATTGATTTGGTTAATTCTGCAGTGGTCCAATCTGAAATCTGAATATCGAATATTAGATTGCTTGGGTTTACTAGTAATTTGGGCAAGTGTGGTATTAGCAGTATTATGTTAGTTGCTTCATGATTCTTGCTGGTGGCTACTGGCTAGTTCATGCATGTGAACTACTGTCGGTGGATTTGTTTGTACATGTGTAGGTGAGATCCTGGCAGGATTCTCTGGTTTGGAATTGATTCATGGGGATTGAGGGAGCGCCTTGTGTTTCTTGCTGTGGTGGATTATGGCTAGGTATAGATTAGTGCCCTCTCAGGTGCTCATCATTTGGATTACAAACAAGCCTTGCTTGCATGGTCCAGTGTTGGGTAGGTAGGAGTTATGAGCGTATCTTTGCCATGTCAAAGTGGAACTCTGATGCAGACAGTGGCATGATCTTGTTCCTTTCTTGGTTGGTCATCTTAAGATTTGAGGGACAGGGATCAATTGTGCTTGTTTATGATGGCAGATTGGCAGGATCTTCCCCTTTTCTTTTGCCAATTATGCCTGTTCTTTGCACTGTTGAGTTCCAGTGTAAGGGATGCTCATTACTGATAACCCCATTATATATATACAGTCCATGCTTCGGTTCTGAACTAGACTAGAAGTAGTACATGGCAGCAGCCTAGATTGGGTGTAGCTGCAATTGCAAAAGTTCTGTTGTTGGGTGACTCTACCTGCTCACTTAGTTCTGCCGCAACAAGGTTTTGTAGCTTGTTCATGGCTGCTCAATGTTGTACATGCTGAATGTTGTTGTTCTCTGTGTAAATAACATGCTGAATGTTGAATGTTGTTCATGCTCTGTTTGATTTGTCTGAATGTTGTTGTTCTCTGTGTAGATAACATGCTGAATGCTGAATGTTGTTCATGCTCTGAATACGACAAAATGGTTGAGCTCTGTTTGATGTGTCTCTTCTCTGTGTAGATAACATGCTGAATGTTGTTCATGCGACTGTGTGTATGCAGAAACGGTGAGGATGACAAGGTGAAGACGAAGTGCTGCTATGGTCATAGCAAGAGATGTGGACATGTTAACTTTTGCTGACTTGAATCCGTCCACCGCTCCTCCAGGCTCTGCACCGTGCCGAGACATCCGCATCCCGACTCTCCCTCCTCCCCGACGGGCTCTCATCCAAGCTGGAGACAGCTGCGTCCCCGACGGCTGCTGCTGGACCTGACCCCTCCTCGTTGCCTGGGTGCATCCCGACACCCTCATTGTCGACGGCGTCCCCATCGACGGCTACCTCACCAGGTCCCTCAATCTGCCTGTGGCCAGTACCGCTGCTTACATTTTTTATCTGCCCATTGCTTACATTCTTCAACTGTACCGGATGGATGCAGATTCATGTCGGACGAGGGCAACTACCCTGTCAATGCCCCGCTCATGGAGACCGTCGCCAGCATCCAGTCCTAGGTCGCCAAGATTGAGGACGGCATGAAGGTCTGCTTCTGTATGTCTTCATTAGTCCAGTTCTTCTTCATACTGACCAAATTACACATGGATGCCAATTAGATTTTGGAACATTGGCAGCAACTTAACACTACATTAGTTAATATGAAGATAGCATTGAGTTTAATCCAGTACTGATGATTGTCGTGGTTTGTCTTCAAACAATGTTTGTGTTTTAGCTATTGCCACTTTGAGCTGCTGTAGGCTTGTAGTTGTCAATTGCAGCTGGGCTTATATATTGTATGGGTTTTAATTCAGGTTTGAGGACAGTTACTAGTTGGTAGGATGTTATAGGAATGGACAGTTTCATGTAAGGGTAATTGATTTGTAAGAGTTCATTCTGTATATATGAGAGTCCTTACATCACAACTAGATAGCACAAACCTCGTCTATTTTTACGTCTAGTCCTTTCATGCCTGCTCGCTCTCACATCTATTGAAATGTACTTAATGGCTCACCACACCCCCTGATTACATGGTGCTTTTTCTAGCAGCAACAATGCAGGGGTGATGGCAACACCTTTCTCAATGGATGGCATCGAGATGC
Source organism: Thinopyrum elongatum (assembly GCA_011799875.1). Taxonomy (NCBI): domain Eukaryota; kingdom Viridiplantae; phylum Streptophyta; class Magnoliopsida; order Poales; family Poaceae; genus Thinopyrum; species Thinopyrum elongatum. Next base: position 40,412,805 of record CM022299.1, on the reverse strand, counting down.
ATACTGCAACCAACCATGTCGGTATGGCTACAAACTCACATCTACCTTTTACTAGCTGATGATGAACCATTTACATACCCTGATTTAGAGCTCTTCCACAAGTAGAGAGATAAATCCTTCACTTGTTCACTGTGTCATCACCTGATTACTTCTTCTATCAATCGCCTAGTGCTCCTATTAGTGCAAAGCACGGAATGGTTGAGTAGTTGATCATTGCCTGATGGAACCTTCATGTCGTTAGCATGCACTACTACAGTAACCAGATGCAATCCATTTTTATTAAATGCATTCTGGTTAGGATTTCGTCATGGCTATTCTGTTTCCTACGGATCTGGTACTACTGGAATTTCATTGTAGGACTTCGTCATGTGATTATTAGTTATTTTTAACCAATGCTAGTCCTAGCAAGTGTAGACTCTAATCTATAATGATGTTAGTCTTTGTGTTCACTCTTTTGCAGGAGCTCCAGGCCTATGAGATTTGAAGTTCGAAGCTGTGTAACCCTACTCAGTGAAGAGTTGCCTGTTCTGACTGTAAAGATTGTAATATTGTAATAGTAGTCATATCTGGGTTGTAAGAGACTATGTACAGATCGTAGTAGACCGATTTAGTGTTATTTGATAAACTACATTTGTTTTGTTCTGTTTGAAATATTGATTATATTTGTGATTTGAAAACCTATGAAATGGAAACCTGACTAGTGGGACCCACTCATGAAATTAATCTGTGCAATTATGAAATTTCTGACATGTGGGACCAATGTATGAGATTATGACAAGTGGGACCCATCTAATTAGTGGGACTAGTTGTACATTATAGTGGGCCAAACAGTGTAAAAAGGCCACGGCCTAGAAATAAAAAGCCTAAAATGTTGGGCCAGGCCTATGTGCCTGACCAAATTTAACAGAAAAAAATATTAAAATGGGCTGAATTGTTGGGCTCGGCCCATGCAAAGCACCGAATTGGACCGGGCTGATTCTAAACAATGACCTGTTCATTTGGTCGCAAATTTGCCACGTCAGCTTGCCACGTCGGATCCGACGTGGCCTGGGCAGACAACCAGTGACCAACACAATTGGTCGTTGAACCAACGACCTTTTGTTTTGGTCGTTGCCTTCTACTACCATATCACAGAGAAGGTCGTTAAGTTTCATTAAAGACGGTCAGCTTTTGACCAATTGTTTTTTGTCATAAAAATGTTGCAAATGAAAAATAATGACCATTCATCGACCAATAGTGATGGTCGCAAGTTAACATATTTCTTGTAGTGTAGGTTCGCCATATTGGTTGTTTTTGCTAAAAAGGAAACCAGAATTTTCTAAATCAGCGACAATTAATATGGATCAAAGGAGTACAAAGTGCCGAATACGAATTTTTATAACTATGTGCTTTCTTTTCTATATTTCCTGACAAGTGGCACAATTGTTTCTGATGTCATATTTTTTTTTCTGGAGGGTGATGACATCACGTCTCTACCGGAGAGTTTAAAATAATGGAAGTTTAAAAAGGATGAGAGGAATTGTCTGAATTAATTTTAGTGTTAAGTAAAAAAGAATAGTAAGACGTCCCATGGTCTTCCCTGGAAAGTATGTTCAAATGAACAAAGTGTGGACACTGATGTTCTTGATCTCACTTTCTCATATCACCGAGTCATGAGAAAGTCCAGTTGATTGATTGATTATTCCGAAAACTGGAATATTGCCATGAAAAACACGAGGATGAATGAGCAGTTAACATCCGTTAGCCAGACTACTCAAGAATGCCATATGAGGATCCTACTTAAGAGATTTTATGTTGATCTGTCGCTTCGTCATAGGCATGTTTTGGACTTAATATTCGAGGGGGATTTTATTGGTAGTAACTTCCTTGGCTCTTTTGAATTGTTGAAAAAAATTGCTAGAAATACCTAAAATAGAAACAATTCAGCCCACAGATTTAGTAAGTAATCAATATGCAGAAATTCAGATTTGTATGGATGCAAACTTTAAGGGGTTATACAATCTTACTAATAAGTTGAATAGCTATACCGTTAATCAAATTAAGAAGTTTGAGTTAATGGAACAAAAGTTTGAAAACTACTGTATCCAAAAGGCGGTGGTAGAAGCTATTAATGCTAAACTTGAAAATATTATTAAAATAGCTATGGTGAATCGAGAGATTAAATTGTGTAAACAAAAAATTAGGAATACTCCTGAACTCTTTGGGAGTGAAATGATTAATACCAATCTCTCTTGTGATAAAACTTGATAGATTGCATTATGCCTAGCCAGATAGAGGGCGTATTCTAATGGACCTGCCCTCCTCAACAAGCCTTAACAACACCCGGCCCTCCTTGTTCGATTTTTCCTGGCTCATCCATGACTAACAAGAGCAACTTGGTTGGTATGACACGCTGGTCGATCTCTTGGCTCTCACAAACTTGTGGGCTAGTCACATTCCATACCGCGGGAGATCTAAACACTACTAGCAATCTTCATTGCATGTTGAAGCAACAATCCATCAAGTAGTCTAGCACCGACAAAGGAAAAGTTAACATTTCTCTCAAGTGGGACTAATCATAACTATGTCTTGCCCAAGTTTAGCAAACGTACTAGCACCCGGTCAATGAGTTTTCAATGTATATTTCCTGATGCCTCCAACTCTTAAGTGCGGAATCATGAAAGAAATTGCACCAACTTTTTAAGCTTCTAACTACTATACTTGCAGTTGATCAATCAAAATATTATAACCGATCTAGATTTCCAACAAATTGGTGTATGAGCTATGTCATTTGGGACATATTTTATGAGTCAGTGTGTCTGATATGAGAGTAGAGGCTAGAGAAGTGGAGGGTGTGACGACCCCGGCTTAATCGTGAACTAATCATACACGCAAATGCACACGATCAAGCCTAAGTACTCACTTGAAGATATCACAACACAACTCTAAACATAAATAAAGTCATACAAACTTAATATTACAAGCCAGGGCCTCGAGGGCTCGAATACATAGCTCGATGGCATACAAGTGTCAGCGGAAGCATCAGATATCTGGGTACAGATATATTACAGAGAGAGAGATAGGCCTTCACAGAGGCGGGGCAAAATAAAAGCTACGATCGAAAGGCGTAGGCCTCCTGCCCTGGACCCTCCGATCCTACTCCTGGTCGTCAGTCGGCTCCTCGTAGTAGTAGTACTCTCCGGGCTGGTAGTAGCAGTGGTCGTCGACTGGGGCATCTAACTCAGGGGCTCCGTCGTCTGGTGGCATCAATTGGATATGGGGAAAAAGAAAGTAAAGCAAACGTGAGTACTCATTCCGAAGTACTTAGCAAGCAAGGATCTACACTACATATGCAACATTTTCAAAGGGTGGCTGTATATGTGGACTGGGCTGCAGAAATGCCAGAGTAGAGGGGGAAAGCCTAGTCCTATCGAAGACTAGCATCTTCAGCATCTTCATTAGTCTTGCAGCATTAGAAGAGAGCAGAAAAACATAATGTAAAGTATAGCAGTAATATCATCAACCTCGACCTGAGATCATTTCTCGACTCCCTACGAGAAAGCAATCCCAGAGCCGTACTATCCAATTCTCATCTCAAGTTCTAGTTGTACCGATCGGGATACAACTCCGAGTGTCCGTTACCGTAGGACAGGCTATCGATAGATTAGTTCTTCCCTGCAGGGGTGCACCAAGTTACCCACCACGCTCGCTTAACTCTGACCGGACACACTTTTCTGGGTCATGCCCGGCCTCGGCTAAGCAACACGCCGCAACCCGACCTAGGCTTATAAGAGAAGTCAGCACGCCGGACTAAACCTATGCCCCCAGGGGTCTTGGGCCATCGCCCCGGGAACTCCTGCACGTTACGGGGCCACCGAGAGCAGACCTAGCAACCCCTTATACAAGCGCGGTTGCGTTACCAGTCCAACTCGGCGTGCGCCGCTCCTTACTGACGTCAAACAAGCTTCGGCTGATGTATACGACGTAGAACGCCCATACTATGCCCACGTGATGGTTAGTGCTGTCAGGCCAGAGGCCCCTCGGATCAAATATCCAAACCGTTAGTGGATTAGGAACGCGCGGAAACGAGCAGAGACTCACGATCGATGTGACCCCGTCGCCCCGTCTCGAGGACTTGCGGCAAGGGCTAAGAATGCCCGGCCACGCCTCGTGGTTATCTCGCGGGCACCTCTCAGGTCAACCCGACTCCACATCACTTCGCATTCATGCTCGCGCGGGTACCCCTCAGGGCCGACCCGTCTTTAGTATCATGTTTCAGTGTTCAGTCATAGTAATCAAAGTATCCGTGTGTCTGGCACCAAGGGGGAACCCTGAGGAATCACCCTCGATGGAATTCTCGCTCGATGCTATCGTCAAGGTGAACGAATGAGGAATCACCCTCGAGGTCCACACTTGAGATGTTGCACGACGACGTCGGTATCGGGGGTGGTGTAGGAGGAATCACCCTCGCTTACCACGACCGAGTAACTAACCTACAAGTTTATCGTCTGAAGTGCTGTCGAAGTATCACCCTCGGCACTCGATAGTAACCCAGTAGTGTCGAGCAACATAGGGGGAAGTGACGTGCAGTGCCAGGGTCTGATCTTCGATCCCGTTGCTCGGGTCTTCTGAGAGTCCAGCGGGGCAGTCGGGACAAGTGGGTCTCTGATAAGGCTCTACCCATCCTATACTAAACAGTTCAGGAGAACAGGCAGGTATCAAAAGTAGGCTACAATAAAACAGGCTATGCAGCAGATATAGGACAACAGTAGCAGCAGTAACTTCTAATGCAAGCATAAGAGAGAAGAGAGTGGGCGATATCGAAATGCTCAAAATGGGGGTGCTTGCCTGATTGCTTTGCAAACACCAACTGGTCTTCAATGAGGTAGACGATCTTCGGGTCATCGTCGGTCTCGGGGTCTATCGAGAGAAAGGGGGAGAAGAAACAAATAAATACATGGTAACGAAAGTGATCACAAAGCAAGACATGGCACTACGCAGTGTTAGGGGTGACCTAACGCAGCGATACATGTCGTAGGTGAAGCGGGAAAATATCTGGGATATTTTCCCACCTCTGGGCATCTGTCAGACAGATAAACCGGAGGGGAAGGTTTCATGTTCGGGTAGTTAGAGGCATGTGACAAATAAACGAAGAGCGTATTCTGATTCGTCTCGTCGTTCTGAGCAACTTTTATGTTTTAACTTTTTCGATCTGAGCTACGGTTTAAAAGTTCTTAATTTTCAAAGATTAATTGATTTCCTGGAATTATTTTTATTTACAGAAAATGATTTATGATGTCAGCATGACATCAGCAGGTCAACAGCGGCTGACCAGTCAAACTTGACATGTGGGTCTAGTGGGACCCACATGTCAGCCTCTGTTAGGCTAACAGAGAATTAAACTAGCTAGCTGGGTTAATTAGGGGTGTGGGTCCCATATGACAGTGGGTGTTTAGGCTAATTTAATTTTTTTTATTTATTAAAATGACTATTAGACTAATATAACAGAGGGGGCCCACTTGTCATTCACAGTGGGTGAACAAAGTCAAACGCATCGCGGGGCCCGCTGTCAGCGTCTACGGGCGGACCCCACTTGGTGACACGTCGGACGTCGCCGGAACAGGCCCCGGCGAGGCCGTCCGCGACGGTGCGACACCGGCGAGCGTCGGATTTCCTCCACGGTGCCCCAAATTGGTTGATCTCGGGCTCGTTCGAACGAGGAAACTCGCGCGCATCCATCTGGGCAGACGGCAGCGGCGGAGGAGGCCTAGAACGACGGCGGTGACCAGCGTGGCGGCGACCGGAGTTCGGCCAACAGCGGTTTGGGCGATGCGGGGCACGGTAGGAGCCGTGGATGGTCGTTTTCGACTCGCGGGAGTACGGTGAGTGCAGCGGTGAGCTCGAACGCGATCTTGCGCGGACGTAGCCACGGTGGTGACATGGCCGGCGGCGGGGAGTTCTCGGGCTCGACGGCCACTAAAGCTACGGGGATGGAATCGAGCAAGGCAGAGAGGGGAACGGCGCGCACGCTCACCTAGGAGGCACACGGGGGCCGTTGGAGGCTTAGTAGCAGCAGGGGCGTGGATCGACGTGACGGAGCTCCGGTGGCCGCAGTTGGGGAAGACGGGGATGGCGGCGAACTTGGGGGCTCCCGGCTCCATCTTGAGGACGAAGAAGACGTGGAGGAGCACGGCGGAGCTTCCGGGCAACTCCACAGTGCTCGGGGAAGCTCCTGTCCAGGGCGGCTGCGGCGGCGCCCAGGGTGGCGCTCGGTTCCGATTCAGAGCGAGAGGGAGACGAAGGAGGAGGCGATGGGGAGCGAGGAGGAGTGGGGCTAGGGTTTACTGGGAGAGAGTGAGGGGGCTCGGGGTAGCTCTTATCCACCAGAGAGGGCGGTGGATCGACGACGCGTGCGGCAGTGGCGATCGGAGCGGCTACGGCGTCGACACGGCGACAGAGGAGGGAGACGAGTCAGGGAGTGGGCTGGGCTGGCGCTGGGTCTCGACAGGTAAGTGGCCTCCTGGCCTTTTCCTTTTTCTCCGTTTTCCTGTTTTCTCTTTTGTTTAGCAACAGAGAGAGGGATGGAATTATTTGGGTAAGCAAATAGTGTAGGAAAAATATGGGACTAGGTCCAATAAATCCATCACAAATTTAGACAGTGCCACATATATTTTGGAGGCCAGTGAACTTCGTTTGGAATTTTCATAAATAAATTAGCATTTAAAAATGCTGGAATGGTGCTGCTTTAATTGCTAATGCTCATCTGTGTTCAAGGGTGATGTTGTGTTTCTTAGCACATAATTGTTTTGGATTATTTGCAAGATGATGAACATTTTCTCAGCAACTTTTGGGCAACTTTATTTTGCACTTGTGATTTGAATTTGAATTAAGTGGTGGAATTTTGAAATGAGATATTAAGCAATGATGATCAAGCATAGTTAACCATGGTGACTTGGCATGATCAGAGAGTGATCACTGTGGTGTGAGGCTGGGGATGTTACAGAGGGATAAAGGGAAATCTTCGAGAGGAGGTATAAGACATGTTCACTCATCGGAGAACGCCTCTTCCATTAGCTATGTATTGATGGGTGTGTTTATCCATTCGCTTACTATGTTGTGCTTGTTATTTTGATGACATAGCAGTTGCTGGACCCAGGTATAACTATGGGAAAAGGGATAAATGACTACATTATAATTGTAGCACTACAAAAGGACAAAGGCCATATCTATGCTTTGATTTGGGAGTGATCGGCTCATTAATTTGGTTTGTGCATGGATGACATGATAGCTGATGATTTCATGAGGTTTACCCCTCTAGCTAATAGAGAGAAAATTATGGCGGGGGATTGAAGATTTCTACTGAAAAGATCATCCGACTAGACTACCTCTCATTTCATCAACATAAACAAACAAGCTAGAGGAAAAGTTTTTTAGTAAGTTTCTCACATACATATGCAAATCAATATATTCGAAAGGTGGTTGACATGTAGATCAATATATCTGACTAGCACAAACAACATTGTTATTATTCTCTCATTCTATGTATACCATGTATTCCTATTGATCTAATAGGCTAAATTGAACATGACTTGAATGCTAACTCATAATATGAATACACAATGCTATACACATACTACTGACAAATTTTCTAATATGAGAAAAAGGAAATGAAATATCTTGTAACAAGTGACAATGTTGATTGTCAACATGAGAATCCAAGGGCATTGTATAGAAATAGCCATAAACGTGGGTTTCCCGAGTGGTTACACTGCCACATTTCAGCAGTATCCAAAGATAAAAGCCAAGAGAAATAACATGGAGTGTGTGTTCTTAGTTTCAATTTTTCTTATTTTATTAATAGTAAGTACAAGTAAACACACACACGTGCGCGCGCGCTCACAACAAGTACTAAAGACCGGAATCCCAGATATTCAAGACTGAAGCAGTCACCACAAGAGCATCGCTATCAACAGGAATGTCACCTCTCATAAAAACATTTTTCTTAATGAACTACACATGACACTAGACCAAGGGGGTTTGAAACATGTTCGCGAGGGATACAACTACCCTTCTAATAATCCAACCATAGGTTGGATAACAAACAGGATAATATCCTATAATAATTTGCATCGGTGCTTCAACAAATACTTATGCAACAACAAAAATTGGCACGTGTGTTTTCAAATGTCAAGGAGTATAATTGACCTGGATATAATCCTAACAATACGACGGGGTTTTGTATGTAGAGCCAATCCTACCTATCAAGGTAGATGGGAGTACGCACAAAAAATTATATAGGTTTGGGCCCTTGTCGGTGGAGGTAATACCCTACTCCTGTGTGGTGTTCTTGCTTTTGGTGTATGTTACAATATGAGCGAGTTCAACCCTCAGCCCAATGTCCTCCTCCGACTCATATAGACTAGGAGGGGTGTCATAAGGGACCCGTCATAAATGCTATTGATGGTCTTAAGCATGACTGACTGCTTGTGTCTATTACTACTTGTAACCGACATGTTTCACTAGATAATGTCGTCGTTGGATAACAGGAACGTTGATGGCATTATGGGTATCATGGTATTCTAGGGCACAACCGACTGCAGGACATCCGACTGCCCCTATCTTGATGATAACTGATTGTTGGTGCTTGTCCATCAAGGGGGTGTAGGATCCGACTGTAAGCATTTAGTCCGTAGGTGCAGAACCCCCTGGCCATTGGTATCTTGGACTGTAACGTTGATGGGCTCAGTGTGTTATCACTTGCCCCATTGTCTTCTAGATTGTATCCTGATGGACATGGGCCCTTGGTTGAGCCGTTATGTATCTGTGGGCCTACCCCGTAGGTATTCCTCCATCAGTAGCCCCGGGTCAGACAATGTCTCGCTCTGGAAATCGACTGCATCCTGATGGAGAAGATTCCGACTTGTCACTGAACTCGAAGCGCCACCTGAAGTTTGGCAGAGATACCTTGGAAAACACAAATGTTCACACCTTCTGGAGGCGAAGGCGAGTAATTGAATGGAAATAAACTTGGTTTATACTCGATTCAATCTCTTCTAGAGAGTATGGCTCATGGCTCAACTGTGGACGTACCATCAAATTTTGAGTGGTGGTCCGAGAGCATTGGAAAGCGGAGGTATATCATTAGCTGAGTTTGCTCAATTGCGTAGCCATCCAAGGTGACCCAGAACCGTCCTAACCTCCCAGGTGAGCTCTACGTAGACTCGTGACAATTTGAACCAGACCTTGTTTCATACATCCACGACCATCACCTTCGGCAACCGAGAATGAACTTTCTGCAACAGGAAAGCTAGGTGGGTGACTGTCCCCTATGATTCGTTGCCCAATAAAATTTATGTGAAAATCCGGGTTGTCGGTCAGTTGGAACTTCTAAGGACAAAACTAGTCAATCATAATGTCTAAGCTCGGTTTCGTGGAAGTCCTCTACTGTAGAATAGTGTTTCATTGATGGTTCATTATTGACGGATTGTCAAAATAGTTAGTGATTGGACTTTCCACGAATGAAGGTTTAAAATGGGTGCCGTATTTACATAGATTTTTTTTTATTCGCCTAGGTCATGTGCGGTACCCAACATTGCCCACTATATAACCCACCGGTTCACCTAAATCCCCTACCCAGCAGGGTTCCACACACCACCACCCAACATCTCGTCCAATGCCTCCATATGGTACTTGGAGGTCAAAATCTAGACTGATTCGTCTGATCTTCCTAGTGGATCAATCATAATGTAGTATTTCAAGAAGCTCCATGAAATGCCATTGTATTTCTTTTTCATATGACTAGGAGGCACGGGGAAGTCTACATCATGAGTGGTCCATAAGGAATGGGTAACATTAACATGTCCAAACTTGGTTACTTGAAGTCTTTGTGAGAGTGACACCCCACATGTCTTACTGTTTGGCTAATGATTAATCTATAAAAAAATTGAGCAAGTGAAAAATTAGTACAACTCATCTTTATGAACTATTCAAAGAAACTAGTACTATATCGCATGGCCACAGTTGGTAGGTGAGCCTTCCAGGGGTATCAAATCACTTTTACTCTAGTCTACTCTACCGCTACAAAATCCAGGCAATATTATTTACTTAACCTCCCCTTGTAATAATGTCAATATGTTGTTTTTCCTCATGAATTTTGTAATGGTACTTTTCCTATTGAAAATTAGAAAAATAGTATTATCAACCATACTTCTTATCGTATAATTATGAAAAACATAGGTATTCAAAGCGAGAGAAAGCCAATCTTTGGCAAAAATTTAAATTATGCAGGGATAAGCTATACCAAAGAAAATGATGAGTTATCGGCATAAACATAAGACATGCAACTGGCATTTCTAATGCTTATTATTAATAGGTTCGCCTGATAAATATAAAACATTGAATAAAAACTATAAGAAATAGCATTATGAAGATTACTTCATAAATTATAGATTCGGATAGGCATATCAGCATGTGTGGCCTAGAGGATGTGTGGTGGCGACATGCTTTGAATTGATGCGTTTATTGTGTAATCGTTTCTTTCTCCTATGTTTTTGCGGGGAAGATAGCACGCGTACCGGAAGTACGGAGTCTTACAGCTTGATTGGCTCCACAGTGCTCCATCGCCACACAACCACTATGAGATCGGCTCACCACACCTACGATGGTGTTTACAGTGAAGTCGCATAAGGTGGTGTATGTCGATACATGGTGTCGCGTCGGCGCTTTAAGTGTTTCCATGGCTGTAATTTTCTTTCAACTATGTATGTTTTCGACTTCCTGTGTTTCGATTGTGTGCATCTTCAAGGGCAGAGACAAGACACTAAACATTCTTCAGGTTGCGTCTTATAGATACGATGACAACACTAACAAGCAGCGAACCAACCTGTGGTTGGATAATTAGGAGGACAGTGATATCCCCAGCCCACACAGGGTTCAAATCTTAGTGCTCGCATTATTTCTGTATTTATTTCAAGATTTCCGGCGATGCGCGTTCTATGGGAGGAGACGTTCCCATCGACTACGAGACGTCTGTGGTGACTTCGTCAATCTAAGATGATATGCCGGCTCAGTCTCTCGGAGGTGCTCATAAGGATACGGTATGCGTGTGTTCATAGGGATGAGTGTATGCGCGTATGTATGAGCGCCTGTGTCTGTACTATGTTCTCAGAAAAAAAAATGGACAACATTAAAAAGCAGTGGCTGATACAGAGGGACTAGGGCCTCCCCCCTCCCCCTCTCCCCGACATCATTAATTTAAGCCTAATATACATGTGAATAGTGGTTAATTCCCTTTTTTCCCATAAAATAAGTCTTACCTTGTCGGCAAAAACATTAATTTCTATTATCAGTGAAAATTATTTATTTATTTATTTTTTGAAAAAACTTTTGGGCTATTCATCTTTAATCATGGCAATACAACGAACTATCATAAATAATAAAAATTACATCTAGATTTATAGACCACCTACCGATGATTACAAGCATTGAAGCGAATCGAAGGCGCGCCGCCGTTATCACCCCTCCTTCGCCGGAGTTGGGCACAACTTGTTGTAGTAGATAATGGTGAAGTCGTCATGCTAAGGCCCGATAGGACCAGCGCACCAGAACAGCAACCGCCGCCGATGAAGAATAACATAGATCAAAAGGGTCCAACCCGAAGACACACGAACATACACGAACAACAATCAGATCCGAGCAAATCCGCCGGAGACATGCCTCCACACGCCGGCTAGACGCATCACCGAAACAGGAGTTAGGCAGGGAGACCTTTATTCCATCTTCAGGGAGCCGCCGCCGCCTCGCCTTTCTGAGTAGGACACAAACCCTAACGGAACTCGAAAGAACGACTAACAAGGGGGCCCTCCCGCCGGTCCTGCCAAGATCCACCGCGCCCCATGGTCCTAGGACCACTAGAGACAAAGCGGACCTTCGGTGGTGCCGGCAAGAGGCGTGAACCCGAACTTTTTTTTTTTTGAGGTTATTTTCAACGGGTACAAGAATCTAGAGCGCCGCAGATTTAGAGAGTAAACTTCGTTGCGGCCCCAAAGGCGCCATTTTGAAAGCTTCAAAACACGGTACGATCGCGACCGGCCAGTCGAACATTCGGACAACACACCCATTATCCACAGCCCCCAAAAAGATATTCAACGGCAGTCCATCCTTGGTCCTCCGGTGGGGTCGATTTTCTGCCGTCCCGCTGCACCGCCCTCCCTCCATGATTCGCGCGGTTGACCGACCCTGGAGACCGGAGAGCAGGGAGACGTGTCAACGATGAGCTCTAATCTCCCCACCCGAATATATATCACCCACCACACCAACACTGTCAGTTTCAGGGCCATCCACACCACCACTGATACCCCCAGCAGTTTGTATGTTCCCATTGGAAGTTGGACAACAAGGTGAGGTCAAAGCAGATGCCCCAGATAGTTTCTGCCGGCAAATTAGAGAATAATGTGACTCACTCTGTTTTTGTAGATAATGAACAACTCACTCTATTATCATCTTGGAAGTTTCAAACAAAACAAAAGAATGTTCTTGAAACAAAAAGGATCCTACCTTCTTGCACTTCACTTTCTTTTTCAGTTTGCTTTACGCAACTCTATCATGTTAACAGCCGCAGTTTTAGTTCTCAGAAAGAAAAGTGCAGATATGCACACGAATCGTATTTCTGTTGGCATTTTTTTAGAAGATTGATGGCGTATCTGTTTTTGTATATGCATAATATACCTATGCTGGTCCAGTAGCAGAGTCTTGAAAGTTACCCACCTTTCTTCCAACTTATTTCTTCAGCCTCTCGCCCTGTGGATAGCCATTACCGAAGTGGAACCAGAGCACATCGAAAGTTAAACAGACGGTAAAAACTTGCCTTACTGATGGCCATCCCATCAGATTAAACAAGGGACCCTTTCTTTCCTTTCGTGATCTGCGTTCTTGGGGAAAAAAAAGCAAAAGCAGAAAAATCCGCTTGCAATCTAGTTATTTTTACTGCTGTTAATGTGTCAATCATGCCACCTGAAACGGCATTATTGGTTTCTGGCTAAACACACACATTGGGATGCTCAGTGCAATTCTGCCTAAGAAGCAAAGACCGCTTTGCTGAAACTAAAGTACACACACCAAAGCGTCTAGCTTTTTCCGGTGTGCGTGCGACAGAAGCGTATTAAGTTTAACAACACCAAGGAATGCTTTTCAGCAAGATTAACATAACAGAGAATCACAGACCAAGCAGCGGTTGCCCTCATGGTGTAAAGCAGAGGTTTCAGTCTAGTGCTTCTACCTCTAGCTCAACAACTTGGAATAAGACCAAGGACGGGGAATAAATACAGTCAGTCAGTATATGTATGCGCCTTTATCCCATGAACTGATAGATACAGAGCCACTGGACAACTAGCTATGCTGGGCGGTGCAACCTGGTAGAGAATGTCCAATGGCTCCATATATGCCTGTCATTATCGCCGCTCACTTGTGTTTGTTTAACAACGGAATAAGTTTGTACTCAGTACTTCCACCAGCCACTCACACTGTCTACGACGTTAACACATGATTTAGATACAACAGGTGGTCCTAGATAAAATAAGGGGCGACTTCTCCTTTGCAGATTATTACTCCAACCTTTTCTAAATAACTGAAGAAGAGCCCGAAAAACACTACAGTATTTAAAATAAGGGACGCCTTCTGTTTTGCGGAATATTACTCCAACATTTTCTAGTTTGGCACAGGAGATCGCTACTCAAAATTTGATCGGATCACTCCCACAGGAATATACACAAGAAACCTCTTATCATGGAAACCAATTGCTCGATCTCCCCATCAGATTATCTTACTTACATAGGATTACCGATCAAGATCTTGAGCGAGCAATTTATAAATGAGCCACTTGATACTGCATAATCCATAATGAGTGGCATCAAATTCCACTAATTACAACTTTCGGTGGACAATGACCTTCACAGGTTGAGTTCTAATTGATTTTCCGGTGCATATCCATGTCCAACCTTGCTGGCCGCATGCAATTTGTCCCCTATCCAATTTTGGTTCCCCTCCTTTCTACCAATAATGTACCCTCCCTTTGGTGTCTTCTTATTTACGAATTTCGCCATACACAATCTGAAGAGGAAACAGAGCAACAGATTCCAGCAAGCTTGTAGGAGAATAAAGGCAGTGGCATATGGAATGCAGTAGCAAAGAAAATGTGATTATCCATTTGTTTATCCATATACACCTAATAATGCACTCATATAAGCCCTCGTGCCAAAATAGCACTTTGTTTTCTAGCAAGTGGCTCAGATGTTTGTGATGCCAAATTTGTTGTTTTTCTTGGAGGTTGATGACAAAAGTTCCTGTCTTGGAGGTTAAAATGAGGAAAGTTTAAAATGGCAAAATTTGTATGAATGGTCTGAGTTAGTTACAGTGTTTAGTAACATTGGCCATGTCTTAAACTGACACTAGTGTCAGTCCAGGTCAATGGCCTTCCACGAAAAAGCAAGTGTAGACACAGATATTTTCGGTCATTTCGAAAATATTGCTCATGACTAAAGAACCAGTCTGCCGAACTGATTGATAATTCTGAGAACCAAAATATTCCATAGAGCAATGAACACCCAGTAGATCGACATGCCATGCAGTAAACCATTACCTTTAGAATGTGTAGCATCTTTATTAGGATGTTGACTGTGCTTGGTTTGCCATGAAAAATTCCAGCAAAAAATATTCTATCTTCACAATGAACCTTGTTAGTTTGTCTGCCTAGCAAGTATTTGGCTGAACGACAATTGCCATGACTAATCTTGAAAATGTGTGTTCCGACAAGTCAGTGGGTGGGTATCATGAACAAGGATGGAGCATCGGGAACAATCAGTCTATGGCCGTCCACGACACAATAGCTGACCATTGTCAAACAACATTGTAACGTGGTGTAACGTGATAGGGAATAGTAGGCCGATAGGATTGTTAACCACGGCCAGGTTGTTAGCTAGGGATATTTGCTTGTATCTCCTGTGATCATATTCTCTTATCCCTTCTCCTCCAAGATATAATCTCTCCTAGAGAATCTCAACTATGTATGCGCCATCAGGGAGGTGCTCCCCTGCCTATAAACACGTAGGGCGTCCCCTCATACAAGGTAAGACGTTTTCCGCCTATCGCACATGGTAATCAGAGCCTTCCTCTTCCCAAATCATCTAGCTAAAAATCTCCATTAGTGCCTAGCCATGTCTTCCTCCGGTTCCTCCCAGATAGGCCTCAATAGCCAAGTCACAGAGAAGCTCACCTACACCAACTACGTTCTGTGGCGCGCCCAAATCACGCCGCAACTGAGGGGAGAAGGCGTCTTCGGCTTTGCCGATGGCAGCACACTGGAGCCGGCCAAGTTTCTTCCCGGCAAAGACAAGGACGGGAAGGATTCCTCTGAGCCCAACGCTCTCCACCCAATATGGGTCCGGGAGGATCAACAAGTGCTCGTGTATCTACTCAACAACCTCTCCAAAGAGGTGTTGGTGCAGGTGACCGCGATCACCACGACGCACGCGCTCTGGACGACCTTGGTGGCCGTGTTCTCCTCTCAGTCCTTGAGCCTCGTCAACAACATCCGCACTGCCCTGCTCCACATGCAGAAGGGGAACCAGTCAGTCGCCACCTCCTTCGCCTACATGCGCGGCCTCGCCGATGAACTCGCTGCGGCCGGTAAACCCCTGCAAGACGACGAGATCGTCTCCTACATCATCCACGCCCTTGACATGGAGTACCAGCCACTGGTTTCGGCGCTCGACACCTGCACCACTCCAGTCTCCCTCGATGAGCTCTTCGCGATGCTGAGTAACTTTGATTAGCACGTTGCTCTGTATCAGGGATCGGGAGGATTCAAATCCTCCGCGAACGCCGCTTCCCCTGTCCACGGCGGGCGTCACCGCGGACCTCCATGCAACAAGTGCAAGTATGGAGGTGGCGGGACCAACTCCAGCAGCACCAACCCTCGCGCTGGGCGGCCCTCCTCCACCAACAAAGGGTCGCCGCGGCAGCTCCAACAGATCGTGTCTCGATGCCGCGCGTTGTCAGATCTATGGCAAGCCTGGGCACACCGCCAAGGACTGTTGGTACCGCTACGATGAAGAAGATGACTCCTCCCAGGACGAGGACAAAGTTGCTGCTGCTGCGGATGGCTCCTACGGCGTCGACACCAATTGGTACGTCGATAGCGGCGCCACCAAACAGCTCACCAGCGAACTCGAGAAGGTGACCATGCGGAAAAAATACCGCGGCAAGGACCAAATCCACACCGCTGGTGGTGCAGGTATGAGGATCCGTCACATAGGTCATTCAATTATTAAAACCCCTTATCGCAAACTTCATCTTCAAATTTTTTTGCATGTTCCTCGTGCTAGCATGAATCTTCTTTCCGTTCATCGAATTGCCATTGATAATCATGTCTTTCTTGAGTTTCATCCCTTTTTATTTTTTATCAAGGATCAGGCAACGAAGAAAATTCTCTATCACGATAGATGTGCTCGTGGGCTCTACCCGTTGATTCCGGAGCGTACAAGATTCAATAAAAGAGCTTATGGTGTTGCCAAACTTTCGTCAACATGTTGGGATGATCGATTAGGACATGCTTCTTTTTCTTTAGTTGAAAGATTGCTTAGGAAGAATAAGCTCCCGTTTGTTGGTGAGCGCAATGTTGAAGCAATTTGTGATTCGTGTCAACGTGCTAAGAGTCATCAATTACCGTATCCAGTTTCTACCAAACCATTACAATTAACCTTTTCCGATGTTTGGGGTCCTACCCCTAATTCTGTTGGTAGACACACATATTACGTGAGCTTCATTGATGACTATAGCAAATATTCGTGGATCTATCCTCTTAAGAAAAGATCCGATGTTTTTCAAGTCTTCCAAAATTTTCAAGCTCTAGTTGAGCACAAGTTTGGCAACAAGATTATTGTTGTACAATCTGATTGGGGGGAGAATACGAAAAGTTGAACTTCTTCTTCCAAAATCTTGCTATATCTCACTACAAGAAATATGTCAACTTGCGACCATCACTATTGGTCGCTGAATGGTCGTTGTTTTTTATTTGCGACCTTTTCGTGACAAAAAACAGATAGTCAAAAGCTGACCATCTTAAATGCAAATTAGTGACCTTCTCTGTGAGAAGGTCGTAGAAGGCAACGTCCAAAACAAAAGGTCGTTGGTTCAACGACCTTTTGTTTTGGTCGCTAGCTGTCTACCCAGGCCACGTCGGATCCGACATGGCAAGCTGACGTGGCAAATTTGCGACCAAATGAAAAGGTCGTTGACAAGAATCAGCCCGGTCCGATTGGGTGTTTTACATGGGCCAAGCCCAACAATTCAGCCTTTTATATATTTTTCCCTATTAATTCTGGACAGCCACATGGGCCAGGCCCAACATTATAGCCTTTTTATTTTATGGGTCGTGGCCTTTTTGTGATCCATTTCTTTCTTGGGCCTCTATTTTTTACCGTCCAATTTCTTTTTAATTTTCAGCCTTTGTTACTATCAACATATTTTGGCCCATAGACTTTTCAAAGCCCAAATAGATTTTGTTCAATACACATTCCAGCCACTTCTTGATTTGGCCCATGCCTATTTTTATCAAAATAATTTTTATATCATCAACATAAAACCAGCCCAGATTCAATGCCAACATATTTTCCAATTAGAATAGTATTCTAAGAATATGTACATAACAAATATGCCAGCATTTGAATTTTGTAAGCATGCAAATATACATCAAATTCTCAGCAAAATCAGCACTACATCCAAATTCCACACAAATTCAGCATTACAACAAAGCATTACAACAAAGTCCTAAAGCAAAGATACGAGTGTGCATGCATGCCTAGATCATGCATGCCTTGCTTCTTTCGACTTTCTTCGTCATAGTGCTCGCGACGAAACATTAATGAAGGCCATCATCTGAATGTTATAAAATAGAATGGTTAGAAACAAAATAAAAGCACATCTAACAACATGTCACAAACAGCATCATAAAGACAACAATGGGGATGCCACAACTGAAAGGAGCAAGTTATTTTGTATTTGAGAAACAAAAAAAATGCACCAACAATTTCTCAAAAGATAACTTAACTTGTGTGCATGCATTTAGACAGATTCAAGTGCTTGGACTATACACATTAATTAGAACATGATCGCAAGACACCAATATAAGCTTAGAATTCACAAGTACACATTAATTGTAATCACTTAGTAGTTATCCGCCTAAGGAAACACAGAAGTACAATGCTTGAGATACATGAATGCAGCAAGAAAAACAGGCAATGTGATGACAGTATGAGCGCACAATAATTCTGGGAGTAAAAAGAACATAAATAATACAACAATCTCTAGAACACCTAGGTAGTAACTACTATGGTTGCTTGCTGTTCATGAGTGTCAATCATCTGCATGTGTGTACATCAAAAAGAAAATAACAGGATTCAATTCATCTTGCCCATATACAGCAACCAGTAGACATCTAACATCATTAGATTACCACAAAAGAAAAGTCCAGAATTCCCAAAAGGTTGCATTCTAACAAAATTACAGATTCACCTAAGTGAGATTAATGGATGTCACCTACAAGCAAAGCAGTGGCAAGGTACTTGGTTTCTTGTTGCCATGCCTCCGACTTCTCCCTCTCCATCTTCTTCTTTTACCTAGCTCGACTCTGCGTTTTCTTCTACCTCTCCATCTTCTTCTTTTACCTAGCTCGACTCTGCGTTTTCTTCTACCTAGTCCGCCTAAGTAAAAGAAATTGTTATAATCATATTTTCATTTACCATAACACAGAACAAAGAACCGTTACTTGACATCGAATGATCCGACATAATTAAAGTTTACAAAACAAGGAACGAGGTATAATGGTTTCCCTTGCTCGGTTCCTTAAGCCACAAACTGAAATACAAATAGAATATTAATAAACCTGAATCTTTCATCATGCCACGTTAACAGGATGTCATCTAACCAGAGTGGATTCAAACAATAGAGGAGACATCTAATTTGACTGCCACAATCGTTGAGTGAAAGCAAAATGAAAGCTAAATCCTTACTCCTAATTTTATGATATTAATGAACAAGAACACATGTTACATACTTTATTACTGGAGCTTACTTGAGTTACTGCTGCTACTATCAAGCAACGACTGCTGCAAGCAGTACAGCACAACAGCAGCATGTTCTACCAGCCGCAATTGCTTGCAAGACTATGGCTGCATTCAAAAGAAAAATGCTTGCACAAAAAGTTTGAGACTACTTGCAACAGCTCCTGCATCTTAGAATCATAGTTCTTAGCGTCAAACTGGGAACCTTCCGGTGCCATTCCTGCCATGGCTATAGCAGAAATAACATACATTAGCTCAAACAAGCAACATGAAAAGAGAGGTGCAACAAAACATGTAGAAGCTTAGTTAACCAGAAAGTACATTGTAGTGATGAAGATAACATCAACAAGATGGTCAAGAGAAACAAAAACATCTGAGACTACTCCATATAACTCATTCTGTGTATGGACAAGTCTACACAGAACCCAGTTAATACCATTGAATGCATTGCAAACTTATACCACCCAGACAAGAATTCATATGCAATAGATCCATTACAGATGAGAGACACGACTCAAAAACTTGCCTTCAACACTTCCTTTTACAGAATGTCAAGAGAGCAAACAGCAAAATAACTAAATGTAAGTATTTCCTCTTGTGCTCAATATAACTAGACAGAGCTTGCCCACCACAACTGCCCGCACAGCTATCACAAACAATTTCAGCATTCAGTCACTACTAGCATACGAAGCTAACTGACCATCGAAACATGGGAGAGCACCCATACAAGCCGGAGACAGCTATGTACACAAGCTTTTCCCGCAGGAGAATAACAAAACCCTAACATGTCAACTAAAGTGTCCAGGTTCAGACAAATCCCATGAGCACTAGCTCTGCATCACGGACTGGACTGGAGATAAATAAATCTCATCAACTACCTCTTGATGGCACCGTAGCCATGGTTTCCGACGACGAGCAGGTCAGTGTGGTGCTTCTCCACGGCATTGCAGAGCACGAACCTTGGCTCCCCGTTGATCACCTCCACCACACCCTACACCTGCAATCCATTCCGTATGTGACTATTAAGCAGAGCATGCAGCAATCAGCGTGATCTTGTTGCTCGTTTGTCGAATTGGTAGTGGATGTTACCGAGTTGGCGGTGCAGAGGCAGCGAGCCCTGTCGAAGACGTCCTCGGCCCTCCAGCGCAGGTCCGCCTCCACCGTACCTTACCACGTCCCCAGAAATCAGGCATCCGGCAGGTTCAGATAACCAAGAATTGCGGACGGCACGTACCGGGGCCGCCGAGGGTGAAGACGGAGGACACGGCCGGCTTGGCGTGGACGACAACGAGCTCCACCGAGGCCCCGGCGCCAGTAGCACCGTCTTGCTCCTCGCCTCCTCCACCGGACTCGCGCAGCAGCACCGGGTGTCGGGAAGAAGGAGGCGGCGGCGCGTGTTCTCGGTAAGGAAGGGGAGGCGTCGAGTGGTCGGGGAGAGGGAGATCTGGGAGGAGGTGGCGGTGGAGTAGGCGGAGCAGGCGGGGGTGGCGGAAGGGAGGATGGCCGGGCTGGGGGAGGAGGGGGGAGGAGGGGGCGACACCGGCGAGGTGAGAGAGCGGCGTGTCGATCTGCATCGGGGAGAAGGAGGAGGCGGCGCGTGTTCTGGGAGGAAGGGGAGGCGACGAGTGGTCGGGGAGAGGGAGATCTGGGAGGAAGGGGAGGCGACGGGGGAGGAAGGGGACAGGGAGATCTGGGAGGAGGTGGCGGCGGCGAGGAGCTGAGGGAGGAGGAGTGCGGGTTAGGGTTTGGGCTGCGGGTTTGCCTTTTCTTTTTTCTTTTTTTTTTCTTCTTATCTTCTTTTCTGTAGATAGATGGCTGGATGGATGTGGGATGGAGAGGTGGAGAGTTGGACGGATGGATGGGCACCATGTCATCGATCCGTGTGACAACTAAACCCACCAATGAGAATAGAGCACATATAATTATGTTTCTCCTTTTGTTTTTTTTCTACTTTTTCACATGAAAAATTCAAAAAAATGATTTCTTATTGTGCACAAGGGTGCATCTTGAAATTCAAACAAAGTTGGCTAAGAAAGTTTTCATTTTCTTTTGACGAAAAAATCATTTTCCATTTTTCGAGTGCCCAAAATGAGTTTTTCTGTGAAGGACCTACCGTATATTTGTTGCAAAATTGTACCAAATCATTTTTATAAAATATTAGGCCATATTTAATGCACAATTGATCAAATGGTTGGTTGTCAAAAGCTTTGATCCACCTCTCGTGAAAAACACAAATTTCCGCCGATTCAGGTGGAAGCGGGTCAAATTTGAACTGGAGCTGCCTTGTAGTTTGCTCTTTATTTTTTTCCAAAAATCATTTCTAGGTACATAAGTATATATTTAATCATAGAAACACCAAAAACTTTCCAAGATTCAACCAGTAGCGAGGAACGGTCATGCCCACCGTTTTGACCGCATTTTGAAATGGGCATGAAAAATTAAAAAAAAATCAAAAAATTGAAAAACCTTCGCACTGTGTCATTATATGTGGCCAAGTTACCAGTAAAAATAATAAACTTATAATACGGTAATTATTTTTAAAAAGTGTTCTCAGAAACGAACTACCATGTGTGAAGATCATTGGCTTTCAAGCGAAATGATCAATGTTATGGTAGCGTTCATGGTATAGTTTGTTCAAATGACCTCATATTGTGCACAAGGGTGCATCTTGGATTGGCAAACAATGTTGGCTAAGGAAGTTTTCATTTTCTTTTGACGAAAAAATCATTTTCCATTTTTCGAGTGCCCAAAATGAGTTTTTTTGTGAAGGACCTACCATATATTTATTGCAAAATTGTACCAAATAATTTTTCTAAAATATTAGGCCATATTTAATGCACAATTGATCAAATATTTTGGTGTCAAAAGATATGATCCATGTCTCGTGAAAAACACAAATTTCCGCCGATTCAGTTGGAAGCGGGTCAAATTTGAACTGCAGCTGCCTTATAGTTTGCTCTTTATTTTTTCCAAAAATCATTTATAGGTACATAAGTATATATTTAATCATAGAAACACCAAAAAATTTCCAAGATTCAAGCACTAGCGAGGAACGGTCATGCCCGCCATTTTGACCGTATTTTGAAATGGGCATGAAAAATTCAAAAAAAATTAAAAAATTGGAAAACCTTCGCACTGTGTCATTATATGTGGCCAAGTTACCAGTAAAAATAATAAACTTATAATACGGTAATTATTTTTAAAAGTGTTCTCAGAAACGAGCTACCATGTGTGAAGATCAATGGCTTTCAAGCGAAATGATCAATGTTATGGTAGCATTCATGGTATAGTTTGTTCAAATGACCTCATATTGCGCACAAGGGTGCATCTTGGATTGGCAAACAATGTTGGCTAAGGAAGATTTCATTTTCTTTTGACGAAAAAATCATTTTCCATTTTTCGAGTGCCCAAAATGAGTTTTTTTGTGAAGGACCTACCATATATTTATTGCAAAATTGTACCAAATCATTTTTCTAAAATATTAGGCCATATTTATTGCACAATTTATCAAATATTTGGGTGTCAAAAGATTCGATCCACCTCTCGTGAAAAAGACAAATTTCCGCTGATTCAGTTGGAAGCGGGTCAAATTTGAATTGCAGCTGCCTTATAGTTTGCTCTTTATTTTTTCCAAAAATCATTTCTAGGTACATAAGTATATATTTAATCAGAGAAACACCAAAAAATTTCCAAGATTCAACCACTAGCGAGGAACGGTCATCCCCGCCGTTTTGACCGTATTTTGAAATGGGCATGAAAAATTCAAAATAATCAAAAAATTGGAAAACCTTCGCACTGTGTCATTATATGTGGCCAAGTTACCAGTAAAAATAATAAACTTATAATATGGTAATTATTTCAAAAAAGTGTTCTCAGAAACGAGCTATCCTGTGTGAAGATCAATGGCTTTCAAGCCAAATGATCAATGTTATGTTAGCATTCATGGTATAATTTGTTCAAATGACCTCATATTGTGCACAAGGGTGCATCTTGGATTTGCAAACAATGTTGCCGAAGGAAGTTTTCATTTTATTTGCACGAAAAATTAATTTTCCATTTTTCGAGTGCCCCAAATGAGCTTTTTTTGTGAAGGACCTACCAAATATTTGTTGCAAAATTGGACCAAATCATTTTTATAAAATATTAGACCATGTTTAATGCACAATTAACAAAATGGTTGGGTGTCCAAAGCTTTTATCCACCTCTCGTGAAAAAGACAAATTTCCGCCGATTTAGTTGGAAACGGGTCAAATTTGAACTGCAACTGCATTATAGTTTGCTCTTTATTTTTTCCCAAAATCATTTCTAGTTACATAAGTATCTATTTAAGCAGAAATACATGGTTTGGTGGTGATACGTCGTGGTTTGGACGGTGCCCGAGGGCCCTAACTCCAAAGCGCGTAAACTCGCATGCCCGCCGCATGGTCACCGCGTGACCATGGCGTTGCCTTGCGTTCTGGGTGGCCTAGGCATGTCTAGTGGGTTGGGCACTCCCAGGTAGGTGCTAGGAAGAAAATGACAACAGAAGAATCTCACGAGGAGACCGAACTATGCTCAAACATGAATTAGCAGCCAAGTGTTTGATTAGCGGTATGGGAAATGCACCTGGCCAATGAGACTAAGTTTTGGCTGAGCATGATCATCTACTAGGGAGACTGTCTTGGCAAATTTTCAGCTCAAATGGAGGAGCTTAGATTGCACTTGCTTTGCAAAGTACCACATCGGGCAGAAATATGGATGTTGAAGCTGGGCTCAAATGAACAAATGGATTGAGATGAAATTTTGTGGATTATGGTCATTTGGGCATAGGAAAGCACTGTAAATTTTTTATACCATTTGGATAATCCTAGCTTGTACTTCCTTCACAAAGCTTCTCTCTGGATAGAAACTTTAAAAATTTGCCGAGGAAGATTTAATAGGCACATGGAGCTAAATATTGGAATGTGGTAATGATTTGGATATGTCAGATGGCACAAGAAGTTTGAGGGCAATAGGAAGTGTCTAGATAGCACTTGCTTTGCAATGTGTCAATCTGGACAGAAAATAGAAATTGAAGCTTGGCTTACATAGATGATTGGATTGTGCTGAAATTTGGTGTAGGGAGTTTATATGGTTAGGGTAATGTCCTGGTAAATTGGTAGCAATTATAAAGCAATATAAAATGTAGTTGCTTCACAAACTGAAAATATTACCAGAAACAAAGATTCGATGGTGAGCTCACATGGATTGTTAGATAGAGCTAAAATTTTGTGTAGAGCTATGAATTTGGCATATAGAATATGTGGCAAAAATTCTACTCATTAGGATATTCCTATCTAGTACTTCCTTCACAAAGCTTCTAGCTGAACAGAAACTTTAGAAATTTGCCGAGGAATATTTACTAGGCAAATAGAGCTTAATATTGGCATGTGGCAATTATTTGGATATGGAAGACTGACCAAAAAGTTTGAGGGAAATAGGAGGGGTATAGATAGCACTTGCTTTGTAATGTGCCAATCTGCACAGAAAATAAAAATTGAAGCTGGGCTCACATAGATGATTTTATTGAGATGCAATTTGGAGGAGGGTGATAATTTGTGCATATGAAGGCACTGTATAAATTTCATGCCATTTGGATATATAGAAATGGTACTTCCTTCACAATGCTCTCCACTGAGCAGAAAGTTGGGAAAAATATTGAGGGAAAATGGTTAAATTAAATGAGCTAAAATTTGGTCGAGGGAGATTCTATGGGCAGGGTCATGTCCTGGTAAATTTTCAGCAATTATCAAGCAATATAAAATATAGTTGCTTCACAAACTGAAAATATTACGAGAAACAAAGATTGGATGGTGATCTCTCATTGATTGTTAGATGGGGCTAAAATTTTGTGGAGAGCTATTATATGGGCATATAGAATATGTGGCAAAAATTCAACTCATTAGGATATGCATAGCTAGTACTTCTTTCACAAAGGTTCTAGGTGGACAAAAATTTGGAAATTTGCCGAGGAAGATTTACTGGGCAAATGGAGCTGAATTTTGTCATGAGGCAATGATTTGGATAGGAAAGAATGCCCAAAAATTTTGAGGGCAATCAAGAATATATAAATAGCACTTCCTTCACAAAGTGCTATTTTGAACAGAATAGGAAAATGAATATTGTTGAATTATTTTTGAACTAGACACGGAAGGTTTTTTACATATTTGACGAAGATATGACCCAAAGAATTTATGAGATTTTTTTTGAGAATTTTGGGAATAACAGTAATATAGGTTGCTTCACAACCTAGGGCAAAAATTGACACATGGACATGACACATAGGCAAAACTGATGAGGTGGCGCCTAGTCATAGCAATCCACCACAACTTACAAGGTTATGACCATCTATACTGGTCGTAATCAGCTAGAAATAAGGCAGCGGACCAGTGCTGTCTGGTTTATGACCATTTTCTGTAAGGAAATTACGACATTTCTGACCAAAATGGTCGTTATAGTTTAGGGTTTGGAGCCCTCCGAACAGCTTGCGACCAATTGGTCTCAAATGGTCGTAGATTTACGACCATTTCTTCCAGGGTTAGTGACCGAAGGTCATAAGTTGACATATTTCTTGTAGTGTCTCACCATGTGTCGTGTCCTCGTGCTCACCAAGAAAATGGTTCCGCTGAACGTAAACACAGACACATCATTGAAGTATGACTAGCTCTCTTGGTTGGTGCCTCCATGCCTCTAAAATTCTGGGATGAAGCTTTTTTTACTGCTGTTCACATTATAAACATGCTTCCTAGCCATGTCATCAATAATGAAACTCTAGTAGAAATACTCCTTCACACCAAACCCGATTATAAATCTCTTCGTGTGTTTGGGTGTGCATGTTGGCCCAATCTTCGACCATAAAATAATCGCAAGCTCATGTTTCACTCAAAACAGTGTGCACTTCACAAAGGTGTAAAATGCCTTGACATCTGCACTGGTTGTGTCTACATTTCTCGTGATGTTATTTTTTACCCTTTTGCTGATCTTCATCCCAATGTCGGTGCATTGCTTCGAAAAGAAATACTTCTTTTGCCACATCATCTTACCGGTCTTGATCAAGGGGGAAATAATTGTGATGATCCAGTGTTGACTAACCCTCTTAACCGCGTGCATGAGGCTTGTGATGTTGCAGATGAAAGCAATGAGCAAAGTGGCAAAGAAAATGATGAAGAAATCAGCCCCAATGTGCCATATTTCATGTGTCAAGGCACAGGGGACAGGTCCTACTCGGGATCGCTGCAGGAGCAGCGCAGGCAATCTGTGTCGGGTTCGGCGCCAGGGCCAACTGGCGCACCAGACGCGTCAGAGGCGACAGGGGATCCGATCACCCGTGCGGTCGCCAGCGACTACGCGCGTGACACGTGCCACCACCCGGCTGGAGGCAGCCCGTTGCCAGCCCCGTGCCAATCGCCATCTGCCATCTGGCAGTCTGCGGGTGGCCCGAGTGGCACACGCTTTTCGGACGAACCGCGGTGCTACAAGCGGCGCCCCCAACTGCGCTCGACAGGCGCGGGATCCAGTGCAACTTCTCGCCGGCCCGCGCAATCACGGGCTCGTGATGAGCTGGTGGGGAGGCCGAGATCTTTTGTGGATTCCACCATGTCTGGATCGCACCCCATGGCCACAGACGATCCGGCGCCCACTCGAGACGAATCTGCCTCGGGATAGCCTGCGGCAAAACTCATGTGCACGGCTCGGGATCTTGTGCGCCGGCTAATCCTGCTGCACATACCCCACGATGTAGAAGACTACAACAAGGGGTAATACAACCTGTTAAGTACAAGCACATAACCAAATATGGTTTAGTTTGTTCTACAGGTGAACCAGGTGAACCAACCACTCTTGAGGAGGCACTTGGTGATGAAAAATGGAAAAAGGCAATGAAAGAAGAATACATGGCACTAGAGAAAAACAACACATGGCATCTGGTTTCCCCCACAGCAAGGTAAAAATCTTATTGACTGCAAGTGGGTATTGAGAATCAAGAGAAAATCTGATGGAACCATTGATCGTTACAATGCTAGGCTTGTAGAAAAAGGCTTCAAGCAACGGTCTGGCACAGATTATGAGGACACCTTCAGTCCTGTTGTTAAAGCTTCCACCATTCGTCTTGTTTTTTCTATTGTTGTTTATATGGGTTGGAGCCTGAGGCAGCTAGATGCGCAGAATGTGTTTCTCCATGGTGTCCTGGAAGAGGAAGTGTACATGAAGCAACCTCCTGGGTTTGAAACCAAAGATACGCCCTCTTATGTATGCAAGCTTGAGAAAGCATTATATGGGTTAAAGCAAGCTCCTGGGGCATGGTACTCATGTCTCTGTCACAAGATGCAGACACTTGCTTTTGCTCCTTCAAAATTGACACCTCATTGTTCATTTATAAGTCAAACACATCCATATTTGTTCTCATATATGTTGATGATATGATTGTTAGTAGTTCATCTGATGAGGCAATCACAGGGCTTTTGAAGGACTTGATCATAGATTTTGCTATGAGGACACCTTCAGTCATGTTGTTAAAGCTGCCACCATTCGTCTTGTTTTTTCTATTGTTGTTTATATGGGTTGGAGTCTCAGGCAGCTAGATGCGCAGAATGTGTTTCTCCATGGTGTTCTGGAAGAGGAAGTGTACATGAAGCAACCTTCTGGGTTTGAAACCAAAGATACACCCTCTTATGTATGCAAGCTTGAGAAAGCATTATATGGGTTAAAGCAAGCTCCTGGGGCATGGTACTCACATCTCTGTCACAAGATGCAGACACATGCTTTTGTTCCTTCAAAATCTGACACCTCATTGTTCATTTATAAGTCAAACACATATGTATTTGTTCTCATATATGTTGATGATATCATTGTTAGTATTTCATCTGATGAGGCAATCACAGGGCTCTTGAAGGACTTGATCATAGATTTTGCTCTCAAGGATCTTGGAAATCTACATTACTTTCTAGGGATTGAAGTGAAGAAACATGAGGATGGACTTCATCTCTCCCAGAAAAAGTATGCAACTGACCTGGTAAAAAAGGCTGGCTTGCAATGTTGTAAACCCTCACTCACTCCATTATCTAGTTCAAAAAAATTGTCTCTTATAGAAGGAAAACTCTTGAATCAAGAGGACAGCACAAGATACAGGAGTCTAGTAGGTGCACTGCAATACTTAACCTTGACAAGACCAGATCTTTCTTTTGTTGTTAACAAAGTATGTTAGTTTCTTCA
Organism: Thinopyrum elongatum; assembly: GCA_011799875.1. Classification (NCBI taxonomy): domain Eukaryota; kingdom Viridiplantae; phylum Streptophyta; class Magnoliopsida; order Poales; family Poaceae; genus Thinopyrum; species Thinopyrum elongatum. The sequence goes on along the minus strand of CM022299.1, from coordinate 40,384,483 downwards.
CGCATCAACCACAGTTCATTTGACTGCTGCCAAACGCATAGTTAGATATGTTAAAAATACTTTGAGCATTGGTCTTAATTTCAGCAAATCACCATCTACTATTGTCAGTGCCTTATCTGATTCAGATTGGGTAGGAAGCCTAGATGACAGGTGCTTTTGCATTGTTTTTTGGATCTAACTTAATATCATAGAGTGCAAGGAAATAGGCAACTATGTCTAGCTAAAGTACAGAGGCAGAGTATAAAGCATTGGCAAATGCAACAGCTGAAATTGTATGGGTTCAGTCTATTCTGAAGGAACTTGGTGTGAAAACCACTCAAGCTCCATGCTTATGGTGTGTCAATCCAGGTGCCACCTATCTATCCGCTAATTTAGTTTTCCATGACAGGACAAAACACAACGAGATATACTTCACTTTGTCAGAGAAAGACTGGCTAACAAGCAACTTGATATTCGTTTTGTGCATTCCAGAGATCGGGTTGCCGATGGATTCACCAAAGCTTTACCCATGAGAAACTTTGAAGATTTCAAACATAATGTCAACTTGATGAAGTTGTGATTAAGGGAGGGTGTCAAACAACATTGTAACATGGTGTAACGTGATAGGGAATAGTAGGCAATAGGATTGTTAACCATGGCCAGGTTGTTAGCTTGGGATATTTGCTTGTATCTCATGTAACCATATTCTCTTATCCCTTCTCCTCCAAGATGTAATCTCTCCCAGACAATATCAGCTATGTATGCGCTATCAAGGAGGTGTGCCCCTGCCTATAAACATGTAGGGAGTCCCCTTATATGAGGCAAGACGTTTTCCTCCTATCGCACAACCACTACAAGGTGTACAAACCTACCAGCCAAGCATTATTGCCCAAAACCCAAATAGTCTAGGGGAATCATTGTAAGTTCTGCCTGACTTGGGGATCGATGCTATATGTCGTGGAATCGCCCGGCACAACACACCGTGATTGACCTCCCACAGCCTACCATAAGTACCCGAAGAAAGTTCAATAAGGGCAAGCACAAGATGCATCTATTAGTCTTAGTTGAAATTCTGATTCGGCTACATTAATTGTATTCATGACGTTCATGCGGGCCTTTTGCTTAATTCATGTGCGAGCTCCATTGATATGTATACATTCGAATGTAAAAAAATAAATCTAAGTAAGTTTGTTTTTCCATAGCAAAAAAGGTCAGACCTTCAATTTTAAAAGACGAAAACAAATATGCTAGAATGCTAGTTAAGAAGAGTTCGGAGTGCATCTATAGATTAGTATATTTTATTTGAAAGGTAGCTCGATAAACCAAACATCATGAGCATCATATAGTGAAGAAGCAACATACGTTGGCAAATGGCAAGTCACCACCAATTGCTAGTGTGTCAAATTTTTCATAATGAGAACATGTGGGTGGTGATTTTTGGCACATAGCCGGTGAATGAACTTTCTTTTTTTGAACCATCTAGAAGAACTGCACGTCTTTATATTAAAGGTAGGAAAATGGTAAACGACAATAATACAACAAAAAAGAAAAACAGAAAACCCACAAACAACCACACACACGACCCAAAACGACCAGTATTACCACATGGCAACCTAAGAAATGAACTCTCTAATGCAACTAGAAGTGGCTCCAGCTTGCTACAGCCCACTGTCTAGCGTCAACTTCAATTTGCTCGATGATAATTTGAAGTGGCGTGAAGCTGGTGAATGAACTAACCACGATCTTGCTAAATTCCTGGTGCCTCCGACCCCTAGGCATGGAATTCAGGAAGAAAATACATCTATGTATTTCAAACAAATGGACTACTATTTCTTTGTACATATATTGGAATATTATAAGTTATCGATATTTCAAACTCCCAGTATGCTTCAGAAATAGGTGTTGTGAATGTTGTGTTACTGAGTCTGTTAGTGTGAGAGAAGAGTGGATACTTGAGAAGGAACATGATGAATGTGTCTCATTTTATAGACAGTGGAAGTTGCAATTCACATGAAGTCTCGAATCTTAGCTAATTACCCATATGGGCGCCTGCCTTGATGTTCTCGGGACTTGGGGTAGCTGGAGCCATGTGGCATCAATGTTATCAATAAAAAGGCAAACGCGTTAAAAGGGACAAGTGCCATGTGAATGGGTAAATTTGTAGGTAAGCAGCACATTAATTTGGTACAAGCAGACATTGTAGCTCATAAGGATCAATTGGTCTGTAAAACAAAGAGAGACAAAAGAATGATACTAGTTCATTTCCTATAAAAAACATGTGGCTACCATTTTTCATGGATAAAAATAATTGGCAAGAGTTTATATTAAGGTCGAGTTCGACATGTGAAAATTTGAACTACCGGTGAATTGGAACTTGTAAGGCCAAAACTAGTCAACCATGATGTCTAAGCTCAGCAGTTTCATGGAAGTCCACAGCCACAAAATAGTATGCCATTGATGGTTCATTATTGATGGATGGTCAAGATAGTTAGTGGTAGGACTCGCGACAAACGGATGTTTTAAACGGTACCTTATTCACATAGAACACTTATGATGACAGAGATCATGTACTATACCCAAGACTACTCTCTAGATAACCTACAAGTCTATCTCCATCATATAAAACAATGTCCTGACACTATATCTCATCTACCCACTCCCATGACCAATCCCCCTCCCCTACCCGTCACATACTTAAACCAAAATCTTCCACCCTCCAGGGCCCCACACACCAACACCCAACATCTCGTCCAAAGTAGTTGTATGGTACTTGGAGGTCGAATTCTATACCATTTCTCCCTAATCTTCCTGATGGATCAATCAAAATATAGTATTTCAAAAAACTCAATGAGATGTCAATGAATTTATTTTTCATGGGGCTAGGAAGCATGGGGAAATCTACATCATCAGTGACGGATAAGCATGAACAACATAAACATGTCCTCATGCAAAACGTAAATATCATGTGGCAGGGCCACAAAACTTGGTTGCTTGTAGACTTTGTGCGGGTCACCTCTCCCGGGCTAGGATCCATCTGCCTAGGGTGCTTGCTAACTAGGGTTGTATGTTGTTGGCTAGCTGTTGAGGAGGAGGTAGGGTTGTGGTTGTGGGGGAGGTGGGGTTGTGGCTTTCATAGACACTAGGGCAGGCTAAGTGGACAAAACACCATATAAATGATCACAAATTACAATACATGGCAGTACTGAACAATGTAGTAAGCTACTTGATCATGCATGACAGCTAAAACATTGATACTTAACATAATAGTTGATCATTCCATTACTTAGCATAAGTACTTCTTCGCTGCATCACTTAACATAAGCAGTTGTTCGCTGCAATACTTAACATAACCAGGTTGTTCATAACTTAACTAACATCATTGCATTTACCATAATAGCTTAACTAAGCAGTTCACAGACCATATCACAAAAATATGCACCTAACACCATCAACTTGCAAGGCCTATTATATATAGGCTTACTATTTACTTATTCTAGGATTCCCTTCATCTTCATGCCTTCGATATTGCCTTGATCCTGGTTTCCCTTGCTCTCATGCCCAGTATTTAGCAGGTTAGCAACTGTATTCGCAAGATCCTTCTTCTCTTCTGCAAGTAGATCCATGTCCACCTGGATCTCATGCATGGCCTTCCTGGTGTTATTGATTATATTTTCCTGAGTTTGTAGGATACACCTTTGCTCCTTTGCAAGTCGCGGCTTCTCCATCTTGACCTCCAAGTGTAGTTCTTCCTTCTTCTCAAATTCTCTAGTATCCATTGCTTTCTGGTAATCCACCTTTCCAACCCCATCATGCCAATCAAACATCTTGGTAACATCATCCATCATTGTTTATACTGATTGCAGAGATGCTCATTCTCCTTCTTCAACTTGGCTAGCTCTGTGTCATAGGCCTGCCTGTCTGTCACCATGCCAGAGTTTTGCTCATGAAACATGTCCCATAGTTTGGTCAAGCAGTTATCTAGTATGACAGGCCAATGCCCATCAACCCAATGCACTACTCCATAGTTTACACCTCCATACTAAAGTAAACTAAATTTAAGAATTATTGGCATTCATCAATAAATTCAGCAATTGCAAAACTAACATTACTATTAATGCTGCGTCGGATGAAAATTTTCGTGTCAAAGTACAAAGCCTATGGCCATTTAATGCGCTAGCCAATGTAAAACTATCATTACTCCTTGATCTCCTTACACCAAATTAAACGACAAGTATCTACGTTGCAATTTCCATATGTAAGTACACATCAATTTCTTGTGCTAGGCATTGTACTTGTATTAGCTACACAAATTAGAGTGTCAATTAGCAAGTTAATGGTCATTGACCAACTAAGCACCAAGATAACAGATTCTCAATCGTGCAGCCAATATACCACTACCACCACATCATCTGCTACACTATACTCTCACAGTTGAGATATATGTGTGACCTAGGTACAGTGAAACATTACAAATTCATCTATTGGTTACTCGCCTACACAGAGTAGCCAAGAAATCTCCTTCCAGCATCAATTCCTTCAAAAGAAACACATTTATTCATCCTATGTTTGTGCAGCATGCACTTCGGCATGTCATCCATAACATCACCACGGTAAAGTGGCTCATGAATGGTGTCCTAGATCCATTAGAAGCCAGATCAACAACAAAAGATTTCTTCGAATCGGTGCAACAAATCTCAAAATTAAAAAAATCCCCACATCCAAAAACCCTAACCCTAACTAATAAAAGAGGAGAAATCTTATAAAGTACTCCATGTCCATGAAACCGTCGCCCATGTTGATGTCCTCATCATCGCTCTCATCCCCATCCTTCCACAACGGCATGGTCACCGGGGAGAAGAACTACGGTCATCGATGTCATCGAGCGAGCTCAGGGGAGATAAAGGATAGCGAGGGAGAGAGTGACCCGACTTGGGTGGTTTGGACCAGGTCGGAACCCTAACGGTCGTGAATGGGCATGCCATCTGTCGATGGCTGACGTGGCCTTGACGGGTGGGCATATCTTGTCACAAACCACCTTAAAACTTTAAGATTTGTCGACTAGGGTTTTCTGAAACATCAAATCAATAAAGTGGTAGGTTTTAGGACAAAGTGATAGTTTTCCGGAACCCTAGCCAGAATTGTGGTGTTTTATGTTATTCACTCATTTTTTGCACATAGCAGGTGAATGAACTTTTTTTTCCGAACCATCCAGAAGAACTGCATGTATTTATATTAAAGGTAGCGGGAAAAGTAAACGACCACAGTACAACAACAAAAAACCTCAAACGACCACATACATGGCCCAAAATGAACAGTACTACCACACGGCAACCCAAGAAATGAACTCTCTAATGCAACTAGAAGTCACTACAGCTTGCTACAACCCACTGTCAAGCATCAGCTTCAATTCGCTCGATGATACTTTGAAGTGGTGTGAAGCTGGTGAATGAACCCTATTAGTTGAATAGTCTATCATGGAAGTCCACAACCACAGAATAGTCTGTCATTGATGGTTCATTATTGATGGATGGTCCAGTTAGTTAGGGGTAGGACTCGCGACAAATGCAGGTTTTAAACGGGTACCTTATTAACAAATAATTTTTATGATGACAAAGTTGTTGTACTATACCCAAGGCTGCCCTCTATATAACGTACCAGTCCATCCCCGTCATATAAAACAATGTCAACATTATATCTCATCCACCCACTCCCATGACCAATGCCCCCTTCCCACCGGTCACACACCTAAACCAAAATCTGCCACCGCCAGGGCCCCACACACTAGCACCCAACATCTCGTCCAAAGTTTTCATATCGTACTTGGAAGTCGAAATCTAGACCAGTTATCCCTAATCTTCATGGTGGATCAATCAAAACATAGTATTTCAAAAAGCTCAACGAAATGCCAATGAATTTCTTTTTCATAGGACTAGGAAGCATGGGGAAGTCTACATCATCATTGATGGACAAAGCATGAGCAACATAAACAAGTCCTCATGCGAAAAATAAATATCATGTGGCAGGGCCACAAAACTTGGTTACCTCTTGAATTTGTGGGGGTGACAACCCACATGTCTTCTTTTTCAGCTCACAGTTATTCTTTAAAAAATTGAGCAAGTGAAAATTTATTATAGATCAACTATTAAAAGAAACTAGTATATAGCTTGGTCACGGTTGGTAGGTGACCGTTCTTTCTTTAGGGCTAATGGCAGGTGTTGTGCCTTTGCATTATATATTATGAATTTACAAGAGAAAAGTCAGACGCCCTAAGGCAAACAAAAAAAGAAGGAAAAACAACAGATTTACATAGTTGAATGCCTCGAAGAGGCCATATACAAGTATGTTTTTTTCGCGAATACGCAAAGCTTGCATATCATTCATTGATAGAAGGAGTTAGAATGAGTACAAGTAGGGGTACAACACACTACACGAACGCAAGAAGGCGTGAATATGGTACCCAGAGCAGAGAGACAGGGGATGCTTGGCCAAAGAGAGGAAACTACACAGCTAAACCCACTAAGCCCTGAACAAGTGACTCAAACCATACAAGCAAGACATCCAACATCGCCAAAGCCAGCACCGGGAACACCACGAGCAACAAGATAACGCCTTCAAGAAGGAGAACGGCGCCGTGACACCGCCGCCATCCGATCCGGAGAACCAGACCTAGGGTTTCCCCTGAGCTCGAAGATGGGTGCAGATGAAGGCCATGACAGCGCCTCCAAGAAGGAAAACGACACCCACGAGCGTTGCCGCTGCCAGCATCGGCAAGCCGAGCAGAGATTTCTCTCTGGCCTGATACTGAGCAATCCCATAGCCACCGGATCCGGAATTGAGATGAGGAAGCCGTTGTTGGTTGGAGCCACCAAGTCTGTAGGGCAGTTGGCAGTCAGAAGATGGCACCTGGCACCACCGGACACATGGCATAGGTTCTGGCACCAGGCGAGGCGTGGAGGCATACAGGGTCGGAGTGCGGTGAGGCAGAGAGACCGATGCAGGGGAAGCCACAGCGAAGAGCAACGCCGGCAAGCTAGGACTGGAGAGAGCACAGATCCGAGTTGCCGGGGCCGTAGCCGTCAGGACACCGACGAGCCGAAAGAGCTGGAAGAGATACAGCTACCGGATCGCCGGGGCCGGAGTTGCACCGGTAGAGGACGCCGACAAGCCCTAGACACTGGAGAACGCAGGTCTAGAGGCCTCCGGGCCGAAGCAGCGCCAGCAATGCTCCACTGCGAGCCGTCACACGAACACCACATCTCCAGGCCGGCACACTGCCAAAGGTAGCCACCGCCGGAGAATCAACCACCGTAGCCTCAATCACGACCACGCCGGAGCCGCCACCGCAGCACGAGGGAGGTGGGCACCGCCGGAGACAAGGGCCGCCTGCAGGAGGCAGGCCCGTGACCGGTCGAAGCATCCGCGTCCAAACCCTCGCCAGCAGCAACACCAGCAGCAAGGCTGGCTGCGTCCACAGGGAGCAAGGGGAGGCTTTCGAGGTGAGCTTCCAAGCCGCGCCACCAGCCAGGCCGACAAGGGGAGGGCAGCCGGGGGGGGGGGGGGGGGGGGCGACACGCCCACCAGATCCAATCTTGGGAGGATGGGGGGATCCAATCCCCGGAGGATGGGCACGGGGGAGGAAACGGCGGCGCCACCAGCAAGGTCATGGTTAGGCCGCGTCCACCCAAGCCGCCGGAGGGGAGGGGGGGGGGGGGGGGGGGGGGGGGGGGGCGTGACGGAGGGAAGTCGCCTGAGGTCGGATCTCCAGGGGGTGGGGGAGCGCAGCGCGCCAGGGGGGGTGAGGGAACTGCCCCGCCGCCACCATCCTAGGGACCGGCGCAGCTTCGCCGGCCGGCCCTCCGGCGGCGGCGACGCGGGGGGTGAGCGGCGGGAGGGCTTCCGGTGGCAGCGCTAGGGTTACCCCCGTGTCGCCAGCGGTGGGCGACGCGGGGGTCGGGGGCTATGGCGCGGGTCAACACAATACCAAACTTTGGGATGCTGGAAAAATAAGCACTTTCTTTGATCATATATACAAGTATGTTAACTCAAACCTGACTAAGAAGTCACCATATCAACAACTGAAGAGTGGTTTTGGAAGATTCTTTGGTTTCGCTCATTCCAAATGTTCCAGACGAAGTAGAGGGCAACAACTGCCTTGTTCTTCTCCACGTAGGCAAAACTTCCCCAGCAGGTTGTTGTTGAAGTAAACGGCAAGGTGGGTTGACGCCGATAGGAAGCATGATGTTGAGCTTTTGCCAAACTTCCTTTGCGAAGGGGCAAGTACAGATCAGATGAGCGGCAGTCTCAATCGTTTAATCGCATAGGGACCAGGTGTCATTAATTGTGTTCACATGATCGCGCGCGGAGACGATCAACAGTTGGCGGTTTATTTTGAGCCGGTAGCCATGAGAAAAAAATTGATTTTTCCCTTCCCCTTTGCTTTCAAATGGCATTCAATTCTGACTTCACAATGGTTCCGATGAATTGGGCATCATAAGTAGTGGTATCATAAGCACTGGCCGTTGCGTACTCTACTCTACGCTACAAAATTTCAGGCAATATTCTTTACTTGAGCACCCTTAGTAATAACGTCAATATGTTGTTTCCTCATGAATTTCTGTACTATTCCTTTTTTATTGAAACCAAGAAAAATAGTACTATCAACAATACTTTTTATATTATGATCACAAAAAACATAGGTATTCAAAGCAAGTAAAGGCAATCTTTGGCAAAATTGTAAATTACATAGAGATAAGCTATATACCAAAAATTGATGAGTTATCAACATAAACATAGGACATCCAACTGGCATTTCTGACACTTTGTCAATAGGTTGGCCCAAAAAAAATTGAGGAATAAAGACTAAGAAATAGCATGATGAAGATTACTTCATAAATTATAGATTCGACTAGGGCGTATTAGCATGTGTGGCCTAGAGGATGTGGTGGCGACATGATGCCGGTGGTGGCGCTCAAAGTGAAGTCACATGCCGTTGCCGTGGCAGTTTAAGTGTTTCCATATTTCTGTACTTTTTCCCAATGATGTATGTTTTCAACTTCACGTTGTGGCGTGTGCGTCTTTGGAACGCAGAGACGAGATACTAAAACATTTTTATGAACGTATCATTTTGATGCGATGATGATAACATTATTAAAAGCTTACGCAATTGAAAATTCATTTTCCACACAATATATATATTCATGGAGAAAACTTCTCCCTTTTGATTCGAAGGATAAACAAAATTATGCGGCCACGGATAAGCGAACCAGTGAAGAGTCTAACGTCGTCGCTGTCCCGAGGAGCGCCGCGTTTTTTTTGTTTTTTGTTTTTTTTTTTTGTTTTGAGAAAGAGCGCCGCGTATGTTGACAGCTTGAAAACACGATAAGACCAGCTCGTCCAACATTCCAACACGACCTGACCACAACCGGCCGAGCGCATGCTCCAGTCGACGGCAATCATCCATTGTCCCGCGCGCCTTGCTTGCCTCCGGTGGGATCGATTCTCTGCCGTCCCGCGGCACCGCCCGTGCCACGACTCGTTGCGTGCCAGCGTCCAGTTCCGCAGTTCGCACGGTTGACCCAGCGGAGCACGACCCGGAAACGCACCACACCTCACCATCCGAGCCCCGAAGTAGGACTGCCAGTCGATCTTGGCAAAAACACACTAAGCAAGACAGGTAATGCAGAGTTGTACGGCGCAGGCTTTAAAAGCATTTTCAATCTTTTTTTCAAGAGAACTTCCTAATCTATTCATAATCAATCATGGCAATACAAGGAAGCCTAGAGGTAAAATTACAACGAGATCCATAGACCATCTAGCGACAACTACAAACACTGAAGCGAGCTGAAGGAGTGTCGCGGTCATCGCCCCTCCCTCATCGGAGTCGGGCAAACCTTGTAGTAGTAAACAGTCGAAAAGTCGTCGTGCTATGGGCCCAAAGAACCAGCGCACCAGAGCAGCAACCATCGCCGATGAAGAGAGTCGTATATCGAAAAGATCAAAGCTGTAACCACACGAACGAAGACGAACGAAAATTGTATCCAAATAGATCCACCGAAGGCAAGCACTGACCGAATCCCGCGAGATCCGACGATGACATACCTCCACATACCCTCTAATGATGCTAGAAGCACCATCAGGGCGGGGACCGAACATGAAAGGCATTATTCCTACAGAGAGACATCGCCACCGCCACACAGGCCCCACCTAGACATTAAACCTAACAAAAATGACATCAGGGTACCTCCCGCCGGCGTTGGCCCGAGATCCTCCGCACCTCCAAGGACCAAAGGCCATCGGAGGCGGGGTAGACCAGCGGCGGTGTCGGCGGGAGGAGGAAGAAGGCTTTCCTTGAGGAGGAAGAAAGGGAGGCTGGCAGATCCAATATGTGGACAAAAACATTTTCAATCCGACTAGGACTAAGAGCATCTTCACAAATTTAGCTCTTTCATTTATCCTCAAACATGTCCAGGCATTTCCACATATAGCATGGGCTCGACCATCATTTGTCCGCTCACGCAACGGCAATCCTTATTTTTCGACCTCAAATCCACCATCCATGCAACGGTCAATCAATATATACATGGATAGCGTACTTCAACATAGGGCAACATATATTAGTAGAAAACAAGGCTTTGATCCAGACCAGAAAAGGGCATTAATCCCGATTCTCCTACGAACCGGGACCAATGGGGGCATCAGTCCCGGTTCGTGAGGCCAGGGCGCCGGCCAGGCCTCGGGGGCCATTGGTCCCGGTTCGTCTGACCCCTTTGGTCCCGGTTCCAGACACGAACCGGGACCAATGGACCTCACTCCTGACTCAGCACCTTTAGTCCTGGTTTCTAAAAGTCAGTCTTCTGTCCCGGTGCTAGCCACCAACCGGGACTAAAGAGATGCATATATATACCCTCGCCTCTCCCGCTCACTCCTCTGTTTTTTGGCCTTGTGGGAGGTGTGCATGCGCTGCTCTGTTCTCACTTCTATGCATGCACATAAGGTGTTCGCTGAAATGCCCGAGCCACACTTAAGCTTTCTCCTCTCCAAGCTCCATTCCTCAAGATTTGTCTAGGTTTGGCAGTCCGTCCCATCCCGTCCCCGTCCTCACCGCCGTCAATCGCCCGCGCCAATCTCGTCGCCGGCACCACCGTATGGTGAGCCTCTTGTTCTTATCTTCTTTCCAAGATGGATGCAATGCGCTTGAAGATTCGAAAGAATACAAAATATGCCATTCATACTGAGGCTTGCTATCATTATGCCGTTGGATCAATTGTTACCTTAGTTGCGATTATGATCGCATTTATTGTTGCATTGAAATGTTTTACATAGTTTCAATGTATGTTTTAATTAGATGCTCTAGATAGCTATATGTTGTTCAATGAGAACTATGTATGAACTTTATGTATTTATTTTTTCAGTAATAACATTTGATCACTACTGTAATTTGGTTTTAATGTGATGATGAACTTGTATTAATTTGTTCACTTCTCTATTCATGATGTTCTGTAATGGTTTTTGATACACTTAATTATATAATGCACGTAGATGAACCGGCAATTGATGTACGGTGACCGACGCACCTCCGAGTACATTGAGGGCCTGCATAATTTTCTCGAAGTGGCTGAGGCAAACAAGCAGAATGGTTTTATGTATTGTCCATGCCCTATCTGTGGGAATATGAAGGATTACTCTGACTCGAAAACCCTTCACGTCCACCTGCTTGAGAAGGGTTTCATGCCACACTATAATGTTTGGAACAAGCACGGAGAAAGAGGGGTTATGATGGAAGACAACGAAGAAGAAGAGTATGATGACAACTATTCGCCCCCTGAATACGGTGATACTGCAACGGGGGAAGCTGAAGATCAAGAGGAACTAGATGATGTGCCCGATGATGATCTTCGCCGGGTCATTGTTGATGCAAAGAGACAATGCCAAAGTGAAAGGGAGAAGTTGAAGTTCGATCGCATGTTAGAGCATCACAAAAAAGGGTTGTACCCAAATTGCGAAGATGACAACACAAAGCTCGGTACCACACTGGAATTGCTGCAATGGAAGGCAGACAATGGTGTATCTAATAACGGATTTGGGAAGCTACTGAAAATAATGAAGAAGAAGCTTCCAAAGGATAATGAATTGCCCGACAGTACGTACGAAGCAAAGAAGGTTATATGCCCTCTAGGATTGGGGGTGCAGAAGATACATGCATGCCCTAATGACTGCATCCTCTATCACGGTGAGTACGAGGATTTGAACGCATGCCCGGTATGCGGTGCATTGCGGTATAAGATCAGACGAGATGACCCTGGTGAAGTTGAGGGCGAGCGCCCCAGGAAGAGGGTCCCTGCCAAGGTGATGTGGTATGCTCCTATAATACCACGGTTGAAATGTCTGTTCAGAAACAAAGAGCATCCCAAGTTGATGCGATGGCACAAAGAGAACCGTAAGAAAGACGAGAAGTTGAGAGCACCCGCTGACGGGTCGCGGTGAGATAAATCAAGAGAAGGTGGGGGGGACTTTGCAGGTGACGCAAGGAACGTATGGTTTGGTTTAAGCGCAGATGACATTAATCCTTTTGGGGAGCAGAGCAGCAATCATAGCACCTGGCCCGTGACTCTATGTATTTATAACCTTCCTCCTTGGTTGTGCATGAAGCGGAAGTTCATTATGATGCCAGTGCTCATCCAAGGCCCTAAGCAACCCGGCAATGACATTGATGTGTACCTAAGGCCATTAGTTGAAGAACTTTTACAGCTGTGGAATGGAAAAGGTGTACGTGTGTGGGATGAGCACAATCAGGAGGAATTTGACCTACATGCGTTGATGTTTGTAACCATCAATGATTGGCCTGCTCTCAGTAACCTTTCAGGACAGACAAACAAGGGATACCACGCATGCACGCACTGTTTAGATGACACTGAAAGTATATATTTGGACAAATGCAGTAAGAATATGTACCTGGGACATCGTCGATTTCTTCCGACCAACCATCAATGTCGAAAGAAAGGCAAGCATTTCAAAGGTGAGGCAGATCACCGAAAGAAGCCCACCCTTCGTACTGGTGATCACATACTTGATATGGTCAATGATTTACAAGTAATCTTTGGAAAGGGTCCTGGTGGACTATCTATTCCGAATGACGCTGAGGGACGTGCACCCATGTGGAAGAAGAAATCTATATTTTGGGACCTACCCTATTGGAAAGACCTAGAGGTCTACTCTGCAATCGACGTGATGCACATGATGAAGAATCTTTGCGTGAACCTGCTAGGCTTCTTGGGCGTGTATGGGAAGACAAAAGATACACCGGAGGCACGGGAGGACCAGCAACATGTGCACGAAAAAGACGGCATGCATCCAAAGGAGTATCAAGGTCCTGCCAGCTACGCTCTTACCAAAGAAGAGAAGTAAATCTTCTTTGCATGCCTGCTCAATATGAAGGTCCCGTCTGGCTTCTCGTCCAATATAAAGATAAAAAGTTCCAGAACCTAAAGTCTCATGACTGCCACGTGATTATGACGCAACTGCTTCCGATTGCATTGAGGGGGCTTCTACCGGAAAACATTCGATTAGCCATTGTGAAGCTATGTGCATTCCTCAATGCAATCTCTCAGAAGGTAATCGATCCAGAAATCCTACCAAGGTTAAAGAATGATTTGGTGCAATGTCTTGTCAGTTTCGAGCTGGTGTACCCACCATCCTTCTTCAATATCATGACGCACGTCTTGGCTCATCTAGTCGATGAGATTGCCATTCTGGGCCCTGTATTTCTACACAATATGTTCCCCTTTGAGAGGTTCATGGGAATCTTAAAGAAATATGTTTGTAACCGTGCTAGGCCAGAAGGAAGCATCTCCACGGGCCATCAAACAGAGGAGGTCATTGGGTTTTGTGTTGACTTTATTCCTGACCTTAAGCCGATTGGTCTCCCTCAATCGCGGTATGAGGGGAGACTTACTGGAAAAGGCACACTAGGAGCGGACTCAATAATATGTAGGGACGGGCATTCTTGGGCTCAAGCACACTACACAGTTCTACAAAATTCTACCTTGGTGACCCCGTATGTCAATGAACACAAGAATATTCTACGCTCCAAACACCCGGAGCAGTGTGACGACTGGATTACATGTGAACACATCAGGACTTTCGGCAGTTGGTTGCAAACACATCTCATGGGTAACACCACTGTTGCAGATGAGTTGTACTCATTGGCCAGGACACCATCTTCGACTGTATTGACTTACAAAGGGTACGAGTTAAATGGGAATACATTTTACACGATCGCCCAAGATCAAAAGAGCACCAACCAAAACAGTGGTGTCCGCTTTGATGCAGCAAGCAAGAGGGGAAATGACACATATTATGGTTACATAGTGGACATATGGGAACTTGACTATGGACATGATTTTAAGGTCCCTTTGTTTTGGTGCAAATGGGTCAATCTGTCAGGAGGCGGGGTACAGATAGACCTATAGTACGGAATGACAACAGTGGATCCGAACAATCTTGGGTACACAGACGAACCATTCGTCCTAGCCAATGATGTGGCGCAGGTTTTCTATGTGAAGGACATGTCTACCAAACTGAGAAAAAGAAAAGATAAGGAAGCGAATACATCATACGATGAGCCAATGCGCCACATAGTTCTTTTAGGGAAAAGAGACATCGTGGGAGTGGAGGGCAAGAGAGATATGTCTGAAGATTATGAAAAGTTTCATGAATTTCATCCCTTCAAAGTGAAGGCTGACCCAAGCACCCTGTTAAACGATGAAGATTATCCATGGTTACGGCGCAATAAGCAAGGGACACACGCAAAGAAAAAGTGAAGGAGGATACGATGATGGCTCTGATTACGTGAAGAAAAAATGAAATGCCTTTTGTAACAAATGAGTTTTCGTCCGAAACCCTGATACTTCGAAAGAGATTGTCCATTTTGTACATGAAGTGCATCCAGCTTTTGCCGTAACCCTCTCAACTTTTTAGCACATGCTATGTGGGTGAAATAATGATACCATGCCAACTTTTAACCTTTTCAGAGTTCATTTGTACTACTTTTCAATTTCAGGGTCATTTAACTAAAAAAATCAGTAAATGCATGAAAAATACCAAATAAATTCAAAAAGGGTTGAAAATTGATGATGTGGCTTTAAATGGTGCATGTTGAACGCACAAAAATTCTGGAGTTGAAATAATTCAAAAAAATGAAATGCCTTTGTAACAGATGAGTTTTCGTCCGAAACCCTGATACTTCGAAAGAGATTGTCCATTTTGTATACGAAGTGCATCCAGTTTTTGTCATAACCCTCACAACTTTTTAGCACATGCTATGTGGGTGAAATTATGATACCATGCCAACTTTCAACCTTTTCAGAGTTCATTTGTACTGTTTTCCAAATTCAGGGTCATTTAGCTCAAAAAAATCAGTAAATGCATGAAAAATATCAAATGAAGTCAGAAAGGGTTGAAAATTGATGATGTGGCTTTAAATGGTGCATGTTGAACGCACAAAAAGTCTGGAGTTGAAATAAGTTCAAAAAAATGAAATGGTTTTGTAACAGATGAGTTTTCGTTCGAAACCCTGATACTTCGAAAGAGATTGTCCATTTTGTAGACGAAGTGCATCCAGTTTTTGCCATAACCATCTCAACTTTCTAGCACTTGCTATATGGGTGAAATGATGATACCATGGCAACTTTCAACCTTTTCAGAGTTCATTTGTTCTGCTTTTCAACTTCAGGGTCATTTAGCTCAAAGAATGAACTAATACCAAAAAGAATGAATTAAAAAGCTTTTATAAAACTCTAATAGCAAAAAGGATGAACTAAAATACTTTTATAAAATTCTAATAGCAAAAAGAATGAACTAAAAAGAATAAATTAAATATAATATTCTTCAATAGCAAAAAGAATCAACTAAAAAGAATCAAAATAATATTAACTAAAATTATCAAAGTATTTATTTGTTTAAAACTTTAATAGTAAAAAGAATTTTCATAAAGTATTTTTTGTTACAAACTTTAATAGAAAACTAAAAATCTTTTATAAAACTCTAATAACAAAAGGAATCAACTAAAAAGAATCAACAAAAAAAACTTATGCAACTAAAATTATATAAAATTTATGCAACTAAAATTATATAAAATTTATGCAACTAAAATTATATAACTAAAAATAACATTAAAATTTTAAAAACATAACAAATAAAAAAAATTAAAAAACCCACCTACTTGCAACCACGGCCTACATACGACTAGAAACCCTAGAAATGGGCCAGGATGCAGGCACGCAGTGCAAGCAGGCCCAACAGGGCGTCAAATAGGCATGTACTGCCTGCAGTTGAGAGGAGCTCGTGAGGGTAGCGGCATCAGCGCTTATAAACCACTCCGAGACCCTCTCAACTAGCGAGGTGGGACTAAACTTGTGGATGCGGCAGCAAAGGGCTTTAATCCCGGTTGGTGGCTCCAACCGGGACTAAAGGTGTGGCTATATAAGCCAACACTTAGGATTTTTCCTCCAATTTCTCACATTCTCCCCCGACGCCGACGCCTTGTGCCCCGACGCCGCCAGGCTGCTCCGCCCGCTCCTCGTCGCCGTCCCTGCCCCGACGCCGGCCGTTGCTCCCTGCCCCGACGCCGTCCCCCGCTGCCCTCGCCGCGCCCTGCCTCCTCGTCGCTGTCGCCGTGCCCCTGCCTCGTCGCCGTTGCCGCGCCCCTACCCCGACGTCCCCGTCGTCACGCCCCTGCCCCGACGTCGTCGTCGCCGCGCCCTGCCTCCTCGTCGCCGCCCCTGCCCCCTCTATATAGATGTTTTTTTTCACACAAATTTGTTGTTAGATGATGCTTTGTTATTAGATTATCTATGATTAAGATTAATATCTCTTATTGGTTGTAGATAATTTGATGATATGATATATATATATAGATGATATGATGATATATATATGATGCTCTGTTGGAAACAATTATTTTTTCTGTTGTAATTTTGTTAGATAATTTTTTCTGTAGTATATATAGATGATATGATGATGATGATATATAGTTGATTTTCATTATGGTGATATATAGATTATTTTCATTATGGTGATATATATATTAATTTTTATTTAGAATTTTTCTGTAGATGATATGATGATGATGATTTTTAGATAATGATGATGATATATAGATGTTCTTTGATTGTGATCATAGATGATGATGATGATTTTTCTGTAATAACTTGGTCAATTTTTTGTCTTTAGAATTTATTTAGAGTTCATTTTGAAGTTCATTGTGATGTATGAAAACTTGGTCAATTTTTTTCTGTAGCTCCTCGTCGCCGCCCCCGACGCCATCCCTGCTGCGACGCCGAGCCCCTGATGCCGGCCGCCGCTCTCTGCCCCGACGCCGAGCCCCCAACGCCGGCCGCCGCTCCCTGCCCCGACGCCGAGCCCGCCGATCTTTAGCTCATGTGAACATATTCCCATTGGTTTTTTTTGTTCATAGAAATTAGTGCGAAATTTTTGTTCATACAATTTTTTTTCATAATGATCTTGCTAAAACTCATATTAAGTTTGATATTGTTTTTCTATAGACTTGGTTAAAATTTACTAAGGTTAATTATGGAGAAAGGGAGTAAGAACTCCTATATTCAAAATTTACTCCCGGTCCGCTCGCCCGACCAACTCTCGAGGCCTCCCAAACCCTAGAAGAAAGAGCCTTGTCGATCCCCTTCGCCCTCCCGCCCCTACCCATTTGTCGAAGGTGGCGGGTGGGGTCTTATATATAACGCTACAACAATAATATCGATTTATTCGGTAGGCGGCATAGGTCAATGGGGTAGAATGGATAGTTCGATCTCTTGCATAGCGATTGTCGTAACTCTCTCGGGAATTCAACATATTCCCGATCACTTCGACATAAGGGGGGGTCCGCAAAGTACCCTCGACGACCACTAGTCCATCTCTCATGTTTGTATATCCCCATGTTTGCCACTAATCCATCTCTCATGTTTGTATATTGCCATGTTGTAATATTTGCAAAAACTATGGACAGAAACTTAGAACAAGAAGAGTTGTTGGGGGATATAATCCGCGACGGAGGTGATCCCTTGTCGTTTCTCAATGACACCGATGGTCAGGAAGGAGAGGATGATCGCTTCGGTGATCCAACAATGGAGGAGGAAGGAGATCATGATGGCTCCGGTGACCGAATGGCGGGGGAAGGAGATCATGATCACGGCTCCGGTGACCGAACGGAGGAGGGAGCCTTAACTATTGTAAAATTCGGTGAGGTATATATATATATATATATTAAGCCTGTGCTGACTTGCTGCGTTAATTGTTTTGTATGGACATATATTAACACTTCTTTCTTCTTTTAGCCCTCCGGATCGAGCCAAACTTCCGTAAGAAGACGAGGCCCAAAGAAAAGGTTGCGCCAGGATGAAAGGTTCACGATCACAGAAGTCGCGAAAGATGGCCAACCGATTGCTCCCAAGCAGACCAAGGACACATTTGTACATCAGTGTTGAGTTGTTGTTAGGGACAGCGTCCCGATCAGCATCCAAGAATGGAATAAGAAGAAGCACCCTGAAGTTTTTTATGTCCAGGATAGACTGAAAGATGATCTTTGGACCTTGCTGATGACAAATTTCAGCCTACCGCCAGAGGAGGATCCGAATAACCCAGTTATAGAGCGAAAGGTCAAGGCGTTTGCTCTTAAGAAGATGGCAGCACTCACTGGTACAACGAGATGCTATACAAACGGTTTTTAACCCCTTTCCGCGACGGCGTTCTGAACCGTCGCCTAGTGAGTGACTACAATAGGGGGATCCTTCCCACACGACCCAGAAACCGTCGGGGATATGCCCTCCTAGCACACACGCTCGGCAAAATGAGATCGTGTGCGACCGGCGAGCGATCAAATACGGTTATACGTACAGTAGTGCTAAAAAAAATACAATTATATAGGCGAAATCGTTTTCGGTCGTAAGTACATCCCACACAGTCAGTCCCCGCTAAATGTTTCCGTTCGTATATACATCCCACACAGTCGTTCCAAGGAAAATGTTTCTGTTCGCAGGTACATCACACACAATTTTCCCAATTAAATTGTTTGTGATAGCGTTGCCATTGCACACGATATAAACAATTTTATCATTTGCATTATTGAATTCATCACACACGGTGCGTAGAACAAACTGTGTGGCAAAAGTTGTCCATCACACACAGATTTTATGTGGTAAATGTTTGCGCAAGGTGGCCTAACGCAAACAGTTTTTAAGAGGATGTCGTGTGTCATTGTTCATTGATCCAACACGGTTTATTCCTAGAAACTGTGTGTGTTGCCTGAGGTCATCGCCCACGGTGTTTTCTCAATTATCGTTTGCAATAGAAAAACCAAATTAGCAGGCTAATTGGCCATTAGCAGGCTAATTGCCCTATTATTAATAATCCATTTATTAATCTAATTGACATTTCATATTAAGCACACAATATATTTCATTTCCATATTAAGGAAGCAGAATTTCATAATTGAAATACATCAGAGTACAACATCATATAGCTTCAGCACTCAGCTACCCCATTACACAACTGCACCAGCACCAAGTTTCACAGGCAACATCTACAACCTTTCGAAATTAGCATCATAGACGGTACATAGACAGATGCATCTCATCTGGAAAACTGCTGAAGCGGAAGGCGAATATTGAGTCTTCATTGATGTTGAAGGTCTTTGCAACTTTAGGCCAGTGTCTGTGGATGATTGACCGTCCATCCTTCGTCCTCTTCCGGAACACTTCAATATTGAACCGTGAGTGTTGTATGAAAACCTTCCTCGCCTCCTGACCATAGAGGTGGTTTGAGAGGTAATCATCAGTGAACTACTTTGGAAAGGCCTGAAAACAGGGATGTACATAAATATCTTCTCTATATTGGAAATGGGGCAAAGGAATAAAAAAAGGCAATGTATAATAGTTAGTACCATCTTGTAGTGAACTGATGTCTTCTTCATTGTGCAGACAAAGATCATGTTGTTTTTTGTCACTAATTTCTTTATCCTAACAATCTTTCTGAGTTTCTTGACTTGATTGATATTCATGGACAACTCATTTCCCCATATGCAAAAAGGGTCGAACAGTGGGTAAAAACCTCTCACAGCAGGACCTACATGTGCAAGACCAAATTGTTAAAAACCTAAATATTAGAATGGTTCCTGCAATTGCACAATAATGTGCTATTAGACAACGGACCACGCATGTGCTAACCTCGATTGTAAACCTCAGTGCTTCCCATTGTTTCCCTGCAACACATATAAGGTAGTTAGTCATCAGGTTAAGTGAGGGTTCGCATGCTATCAGTAAAATATGTTAATGAAAAATAAGCACATTGCAGATTCATCAGATTAATTCAAGCCACATGGAAAACCCATTTATCCAAACCAAGCATGATTAAGAACTAGGAAATATAGAACTTGTATATGTTTCTCACGTATTAAGTGCAGCCAAATTCGATTTATTCCTCACATGCACAACAATACAAAATTCTACCCACGACAATTGGACATCGCATTGCAGAATTGAACCAAGCAGTTAACTAAACACCACAAAAAATGAACCAAATATTAACTGAGCACCACATTGTACAATATAACATACTCCTAATAGAAGATTAGATAGTTAACCAAACCAAGCATGCTTAACAACTTGGAAATATAGCAAGTGTATTTGTTTCTCATGTATTTAGTACAGCAAAATTTAATTTATTTCTCACATGGTATACAATAACAGAATGCACCCACAACAATTGAACATCGCATTGCAGAATTGAACCAAACAATTAACTAAACACCACAACAAATGAACCAAACGTTAACTAAGTACCACATTGCGCAATATAACATACTCCTAATAGAAGATCAGACAGTTAACCAAACCAAGCATGCTTAATAACATGGAAATATAGCAATTGTATTTATTTCTCATGTATTTAGTGCAGCCAAATTCGATTTACTTCTCACATGGTATACAATAACATAATGCACCCACAACTATTGAACATCGCATTGCAAAATTGAACCAAACAGTTAACTAAACACCACAACAAATGAACCAAACATTAACTGAGCACCACAATGCACAATGTATAACATACTAGAAGATCAGACGGTTAACCATACCAAGCATGCTTGACAACTTGAAAATATAGCAATTGTATTCGTTTCTCATGTATTTTGTAAAGATAAATTCGATTTATTTCTCACATGGAAGACAATACAAAATTGCAGCCTGAAGAATTGAACCAAACAATTAACTGAAGACGACAACTAATTAAACAAACAGTTAATAAGTGAGCACCACATTGCACGACATATAGAACATATACACTAGAGCAACAGATTGCATGGTAAAATTAGATATCACAATTCTCTAGAATTTGTTAAGAAAAGGCAGGAGCAGCACACGCAACGGGTAAACCGAGCATGCTTAACCGGCGTAGCTAGCAAATGGCAAGGTGCTCCTCCAAGATCTGGGGGTCGGCACGAATGGCAGCTGTGACGACCTCGGCTTAATCGTGCACTAACCATACACGCAAATGCACACGATCAAGCCTAAGGACTCACTTGAAGATATCACAACACAACTCTAAAACATAAATAAAGTCATACAAGCTTTATATTACAAGCCAGGGCCTCGAGGGCTCGAATACATAGCTTGATGGCATACAAGTGTCAGCGGAAGCATCAGATATCTGGGTACAGATATATTACAGAAAAGGAGATAAGCCTCTAGAAAGGCGGGGTAAAATAAAATACTACAATCGAAAGGCGTAGGCCTCCTACCTAGGAACCTCCGAATCCTACTCCTGGTCGTCCGTCGGCTCCTCGTAGTAGTACTCACCGGGAGGGTAGTAGTAGTAGCCGTAGTCGTCGACGGGGGCAGCTACCTCAGGGGCTCCGTCATCTGGATGCGACAAGTGGATATGGGGAGAAAAAGAAAATAAAGCAAACGTGAGTACTCATCCGAAGTACTCAGCAAGCGAGGATCTACACTACATATGCAATATTTTCAAAGAAAGGTTGTATATGTGGACTGGGCTGCAGAAATGCCAGAATAGAGGGGAGAGCCTAGTCCTATCGAAGACTAGCATCTTCAAGCATCTTCAGCGGTCTTGCAGCATTAGAAGAGTGCAGAATAACATAATGCAAAGTAGTAGTAGTGTCATCAACCTCGGCCAAAGATCCTTCCTCGACTCCCTGCGAGAAAGCAATCCTAGAGCCATACTATCCATTTCATCTCAAGTGACCAGTTCTAGTTGTACCGATCGGGATACAACTTCGAGTGTCCGTTATCGTAGGACAGGCTATCGATAGATTGTTCTTCCCTGCAGGGGTGCACCAACTTACCCACCACGCTCGCTTAACTCCGGCCGGACACACTTTTCTGGGTCATGCCCGGCCTCGGCTAAGCAACACGCCGCAACCCGACCAAATACTTAACAGAGAGGTCAGCACGCCGGACTAACCTATGCCCCCAGGGGTCTTGGGCCATCGCCCCGGACGCTCCTGCACGTTGCGTACACCGCCGGTGAGCAGACCTAGCAACCCCTTATACAAGTGCGGTTGCGTTCCCAGTCCAACCCAGCGTGTGCTGCTTAGTTGCTGACGTATATTAAGCTTCGGCTGAAGTATACGACGCAGAACGCCCATACTATGCCCACGTGATGGTTAGTGCTATCAGGCCAGAGGCCCCTCAGATCAAATATCCAAACCGTTTAGTGGATTAGGAGCACGCGGTAACGAGCAGAGACTCCCGATCGATGTGACCCCGTCGCCCCGTCTCGAGGACTTGCGGCAAGGGCTAGGAATGCCCGGCCACGCTTCGTGTTCAACCCTCGGGCACCATCCAGGTCCACCCGATTCCACATCACTTGCTAATAAGCTCGCGCGGGTACCCCTCAGGGCCGACCCGTCTTTAGTATCATGGTTCAGTGTTCAGTCATAGTAACCAAAGTATCTGTGTGTATGACACCAAGGGGGAACCCTGAGGAATCACCCTCGATGGAATTCCCTCTGATGTTATCGTCAAAGTGAACGAAGGAGGAATCACCCTCGAGGTCCACACTTGAGAGGTTGCGTGACGTCGTCGTTATCAGGGGTGGTGTAGGAGGAATCACCCTCGCTTACCATGACCGATTAACTAACCTACAAGGTTATCATCCGAAGTACTGACGAGGTACCACCCTCGGCACTCGATGGTAACCCAGTAGGGTCGGCAACTAAGGGGGAATTGACGTGCGGTGTCGGGACCTGGTCTTCAATCCCGTTGCACGGGTCTTCTGATCATCCAGCGGGGCAGTCGGGATAAGTGCGGTCTCTGATGGTCTCTACGCAACCTATTCTAAGCAGTTTAGGATAACAGATAAGTATCAACAGCAGGTCACAAGTAAACAGGCTATGCAGCAGATATAGGATAACAGTAGCAGCAGTAACTTCTAATGCAAGCATAAGAGAGAAGAGAGTGGGCGATATCGGAATGCTCAAAAGGGGGTGCTTGCCTGCAAGCTCTGGGGCAAGTGGCTAGTCGTCGGGGACGTAGTCGCACTCCGGAGCGGCGTCTGCCTCAGGAGCTACGTCAACGTTGGGGTCTAATCAAGAGAGAAAAGGGGGAGGAAACAGGTAAACATAATGCAATCAAAAGCAACACGGGGCAAGCTATGCTACAATGCAGTGCAGAGTTGCCTAAAGATATGTCTAAGTCATTTTGGTTATTTTAGGATTAAAGTTGGATTTATTAACCGGTGATTATGCACTATTCATCTACCGGATTCGGCCTCGAAGCTGCGGTTACATCTACGTAGGGGGTTCCGGCATCGAAACAGACGACACAATCAAATTTTTCTCGTCGTTCTAAGCAACTTTCATGTTTTAAGTTTTTCGATCTGAGCTACGGTTTAAAAGTTATTAATTTTCAAAGTTTAAATGATTTTCTGGATTTATTTTTATTAACAGAAAATTATATATGATGTCACTATGACGTCAGCAGGTCAACTGCGGCTGACCAAGGTCAAACCTGACATGTGGGTCCAGTGGGACCCACATGTCAGCCTCTGTTAAGACTAACGGTGGATTAAACTAAACTAACTAAGCTAATTAGGGGTGTGGGCCCCGGGTGTCAGTGAGATATTAGTCTAACTAATTAATTTTTATTTATCTAAAATGTTTTAATTAAACTAAATAGCAACGGGGCCCACATGTCAGTGGCTGGGTTGCTCAGTCAGCGTAGTTGACTGGGTCAACCCAGTCAACGGGGGCCCCCGGGCCCACTGGTCAGCGACCCTAGGAGTGGCCCCAGGTGTGCCAGCTCAGCGGCGGCTGGCGACTTGACGCCGGCGTCGAGAAAACACGGCGGAGGCTCAGGACCTCGCCGGAAATCGTCTACACGGGGCCAAAACGCACGCCGCGACTTGCGTTTCGGTCGGCCGTGCTGCGCCGCACCCAACGCGGGTGGTCTCCGGGCCGGAAGTGGCTGGAATCTCGCCGACGTGGAGCCATGGCGGCGGTGAGCTTCGGGCGTTGGTGGTTTTGACGCTAGGGGGCACGGCAGACGGTGCGACCGGCGCGTTCGAACGAGAAGACGACGCGGCATCGAATGGTGATGGAGCCATGGCCGGAGATGACCGGAAGCGAGACCGGCGACGAGCTACTTGCGGCGGCGCACTCGGGTGTTCGAGGAAATCAGGGCTAGGGGGCTCGAGGAGGAGCGTGCGCGGGTGCAATGGGTTCCTGGAGATCCCAGGAACGCGTTGACGCGCTCAGGCGTGCATAACAGCATCGGTGGCTATGGCCACGAGCTCGCCGGCGGAGACGAGCTTCGGCCATGGTGGCATCTAAGGCTAGGAGTGCAACAAGGCGATAGAAGAGAGGGGAGAGGTCAGGGTGGAGCTCACCGAGCGATCAAGAAAGATCCATGACTGCTTTGGAACAGCAGAGCTTGACGGAGAGGAAAGGGGATCGCCGGCGACCGTGGTTGAAGACGAGGTCGACGTGCTTGGTGTAGAGGGTCCCGGCTCCGCCCGGTGGCACTGATCGACGCAGCGTTCATCGGCGGAGCTGACAGGCACGGTGAGGCGACGAGGCGGGGACTGTGGCCGCGGCAAACGACGGAACACGGCAACGGTGGCGCTCGGCCTCGCGCGGATCTGAGGGGGGAAACGGACGAAGCGAGCGAGAAGAGGGGGGAAGAATGACGGAGAGGCCAGGGGGAACGCACCAGTGCGGCCTTATCCCTTCGCGGATGGCCGCGGCGTCGCGGTGTCGGCGCCGCACCGCCGCGCGGGCGCTCGACCACAGCGCGGGCGACACGGCGATGAAGGACGACGACTGTAGCATGGCAGGCTGGGCCGGCTGGGCCTGCCACTGTGCACTTTGGCCCAGTCGGTCCAGGCCTTTTTCTTTTTCTTCTTTCTGTTTCTTTGTTTATTTTCTGTTTTGGTAATAGCTAAGCCACCATTGCTATTTTGTAAAATGTGGGACTTGGCCCAAATATTACAAGGCAATACTACTTATCACCAAAAACTTGTTTGGGCAGAGTAGGATTTTATTTGAAATTGATATGATTTTAAATGGATTAAATATTGCTGTGTTGGTGCTGTTTCAAGTTGTTTAAGTCATTTAACTAACTCCAGTAATATTGATTATGGTTTTATAATTGTTCCTGGATTATTTGCCAATTAATGAACATTTTTCCCATAGTGTTTGAGCAAGTTGATTTTGCATTTTTTTGAATTTGAGTTGATTTTCAGGTTAGGATTTGAATTGTTGGGATTAATCACTATGACTAGGAACTGCAAATGATATAACTTGGCATTATTAGCAGTTGATCATAGTGACTAATACACAGGGGTGTTACAGCAGCCATTGCGACCTCATCCGCGCGTGCGGCCGCGATTTGCTTCTCTGCTGCCAAATGCTCCTTGAGCTCCTGCCTATACTGCATGCACCACGGCTTAGGGCGGCGCTTATTTGGTGGAGGGGTCGGTGATTTGGGTGGAAGGTGTCGCGCAGGCGGTCGGGGCATGTGGGATGTGGAAGGAGGAGGAGGATGGGGGTCGGGTGTGGATTACCTGCCTGGATAGACGAGGCCGAGCAGCGTGAAGGAGGGTCGCCGGCAAGGAAGCGGTGCTGCAAGCAAGGAGTGAAGGTTTCAACTTGGAAATGAAGGCGGAAATAGGGGAAATGTGGCTTTTGGTAATGGGGAGGGGGCGAGGAGGTAGATATTTCCGCGGAAGCCGAAAATTTTGAATCGGTTCAGCGAAAAAACTGGCGCGCAAAGTGTCATCAGACACGGTCCCTTATTCAAAACTGTGTACAATATGTGAACATCACAAACGATTCAGATAGCTTAACCCGTGTGTGATGAGTTTGAACATAAAAAATTTTGGTTCGAATTTCCCTGGTTAAAGTGGTCATCCACGTCGTTGCATAATTTGGGTACAGAAAGGAGACTACAGCACACCCACACTTCTTAATCGAGCAAGTTCAGCAATTAAACAGAGCTAGCTGACCTAAACATTACTCTAACAAATTAAAGACTGGCGCTCTTAATTAAACAAAACAAAGAGTACTACTACAGCTGGTGCTCGTCGATCTCCGCCGCCTCCTCCATGTCTAGCTCGCGCCCGACGGTCTCCTGGGGAAGGGGCTCCATGGCATCCATCGCACCATACTCGGCAAGCATCTCGCCATCCGCGTCCGCCATCTCTTTGGAAAAGGCCGCCACGAGCTGGGGGTGGGCGGCCGCGATCTGGGCTTGGACGGGCTCCGTCGTGGCAAGGTATGTGGCGAAGGAATGGACGGCTGCTCGAACGCTCTCGGAGATTTCCAACTCTTCGGCCGTGGGTTGCCGACCGTTGTCGGAGAAGCTTCGTTCGATTTGTGCGGTGACAGGCCACGAGCTGGGCGTGGGCGGCCTCGACATGGTCGTGGGCGGCCTCCATCAGGGCTAAGGCCACCGCTACGAAACGGACAGCTGCTGTGCAGCTCTCGCCAGTTGCTATCCCCGAGACAGATGTTGCTGCCGCCACCTGAGAAGCAACAGCGGCTGTTTGGGCTCCCTGATACGTCCATTTTGCATCATGTTTTCCTACTGTTATTTATGATGTTTTTATGCATAATAATGCTTTTTGGAGTAATTCTAATGCCTTTTCTCTCATAATATGCAAGGTATACACAAAGAGGGAGAATTCCGGTAGCTGGAAATCTGGACCTGAAAAAGCTACGTCAGGCTACCTATTATGCACAACTCCAAATGAGCTGAAACTTCATGGAGATTTTTTATGGAATAAATGAGGAATCTTGCAGCCAATAAGTACCAGAGGGGGCCCACCAGGTGGGCACAACCCACTTGGGCGCGCCAGGGAGCCCAGGCGCGCCCTGGTGGGTTGTGCTCCCCTCGGCCCACCTCCGGTGCCCATCTTCTGGTATATAAGTCATTTTGACCTAGAAAAAATAAGGAGAGGACTTTCAGGACGGAGCGCCACCGTCTCGAGGCAGAACTTAGGCAGGAGCACTTTTGCCCTCCGGCGGAGCGATTCCGCCGGGGGAACTTCCCTCCCGGAGGGGGAAATCATCGTCATCATCATCACCAACAACTCTCCCATCTTGGGGAGGGCAATCTCCATCAACATCTTCAACAGCACCATCTCCTCTCAAATCCAAGTTCATCTCTTGTGTTCAATCTAGTTACCGGAACTATAGAATGGTGCTTGTGGCTGACTAGTAGTGTTGATTACATCTTGTAGTTGATTACTAGATGGTTTATTTGGTGGAAGATTATATGTTCAGATCTAATATGCTATTTAATACCCCTCTGATCTTGAGCATGATTATCATTTGTGAGTAGTTACTTTTGTTCTTGAGGTCACGGGAGAAATCTAATCATGTGAACTTGATATGTGTTCGATATTTTGATAGTGTGTATGTTGTGATTCCCTTAGTGGTGTCATGTGAACGTCGACTACATGACACTTCACCATATTTGGGTCTAAGGGAATGCATTGTGGAGTAGTTATTAGATGATGGGTTGCGAGAGTGACAGAAGCTTAAACCCTAGTTTATGCGCTATTCCGTAAGGGACCGATTGGATCCAAAAGTTTAATGCTATGGTTAGAATTTATTCTTAATACTTTTCTCGTAGTTGCGGATGCTTGCGAGGGGGTTAATCATAAGTAGGAGGTTTGTTCAAGTAAGAACAGCACCTAAGCACCAGTCCACCCACATATCAAATTATCAAAGTAGCGAACACGAATCAAACCAACATGATGAAAGTGACTAGATGAAATTCCCGTGTACCCTCAAGAACGCTTTGCTTATTATAAGAGACCGTTTTGGCCTGTCCTTTGCCTCAAAAGGATTGGGCTACCTTGCTGTACTTTTATTACTACTACCGTTACTTTCTCGTTACAAATTATCTTGCTATCAAACTACTCTGCTACTTACAATTTCAGTACTTGCAGACATTACCTTGCTGAAAACCACTTGTCATTTCCTTCTGCTCCTCGTTGGTTTCGACACTCTTACTTATCGAAAAGGCTACAATTGATCCCATATACTTGTGGGTCATCAAGGCTATTTTCTGGCGCCGCTGCCGGGGAGTGAAGCGCTCTTGGTAAGTGGAAATTGGTAAGGAAAAATTATTATTACGTGCTGAAATTTATTGTCACTTGTTACTATGGAAAACAATCCTTTGAGGGGTTTGTTCGGGGTATCTTCACCTCGACCGGAACCACAATTAATTACCCCTCAACCGACTGCACCTACTGAAAATATTGAATATGAAATTCCTTCGGGTATGATAGAACAACTGCTAGCTAAACCTTATGCAGGAGATGGAACCGAACATCCTGATATGCACTTGATATATGTGGAAGAAATTTTTGTATTGTTTAAGCTTGCAGGTTTACCCGGAGATGAAGTTAATAAG
Organism: Thinopyrum elongatum; assembly: GCA_011799875.1. NCBI lineage: Eukaryota > Viridiplantae > Streptophyta > Magnoliopsida > Poales > Poaceae > Thinopyrum > Thinopyrum elongatum. The sequence goes on along the minus strand of CM022299.1, from coordinate 40,355,552 downwards.
AAGGTTTTCCCTTTATCTTTGAAGGGAAAGGCATTGGCATGGTATTGGAATCGATTGAAATTGGAGTTTCACCAAAAAAATTATCCTATGCATCTAGTTCATCATGATCGGAATTATATATATAATTTTTTGCCTCGTGAAGGAGAAAGTATCGCTCTAGCTTGGGGGAGGCTTAAGTCAATGTTATATTCATGCCCCAATCATGAGCTCTCAAGAGAAATCATTATTCAGAATTTGTATGCTCGGCTTTCTCGTGATGATCAATCCATGCTTGATACTTCTTGTACTGGTTCCTTTATGAAGAAGACCATTGAATTCAGGTGTGATCTTTTGGAAAGAATTAAACACAACTCTGAAGATTGGGAACTCGATGAAGGTAAAGAGTCAGGTATTAAGCTTAAGTATGATTGTGTTAAATCTTTTATGGATATCGATGCTTTTCAAAAGTTTAGCACTAAATATGGACTCGACTCTGAGATAGTAGCCTCCTTCTGTGAATCATTTCCTACTCATGTTGATCTCCCTAAGGAGAAGTGGTTTAAATATCACCCACCTATTAAAAAGGAAGTTAAAGAACCGGTACCAGCTAAAGAGGAAACTATTGTTTATAATGTTGATCTAGTTATTCCTACTGCTTATATTGAGAAACCACCTTTCCCTATTAGGATAAAGGAACATGCTAAAGTTTCAACTGTGGTCAACAAGAGTTATATTAGAACACCTAAACCTGATGAACAAATCAAAGTCGAACCTAGTGTTGCTATGGTTAAAGGTCTCTTGGAAGAAAATATAGATGGGCATGTTATCTACTTCTGTAATGAAGCTACTAGAATTGTCAAACCTGATAAAACAGATAATCATAGACCCATTGTTGGTATGCCCGTTGTCTCAGTTAAAATAGGAGATCACTGTTATCATGGTTTATGTGACATAGGTGCTAGCGTGAGTGCTATTCCCTTTACCTTATATCAAGAAATTATGAATGACATAGGACTCGCAGAGATAGAAGACAAAGATGTTACTATTAAGCTTGCTAATAGAGATACCATATCACCAATCGGGATTGTTAGAGATGTTGAAGTCTTGTGTGGGAAAATAAAATATCCTACTGATTTTCTTGTTCTTGGTTCCCCACAAGATGATTTTTGTCCCATTATCTTTGGTAGACCCTTCTTGAACACCGTTAATGCTAGAATAGATTGTAAGAAACAAACTGTCGGTGTCAGCTTTGGTGATAAGTCTCATGAGTTTAACTTTTCCAAGTTTAGTAGAAAACCTCATAAAAAAGAATTGCCTAGTAAGGATGAAATGATTGGTCTTGCTTCTATTGCTGTGCCTCCTACTGATCCTTTAGAACAATATCTGCTAGACCATGAAAATGATTTACATATGCATGAAAGAAATGAAATAGATGATATTTTTTTTGAACAACGTCCCTGCTTAAACACAATTTGCCTATTGAAATTCTAGGAGGTCCTCCTCCACCTAAAGGTGATCTTGTGTTTGAATTAAAACAATTGCCAGACACTTTCAAATATGCTTATCTTGATGAGAAAAAGATATATCCTGTTATTATTAGTGCTAACCTTTCAGAACACGAAGAAGAAAGACTATTGAAAGTTCTAAGGAAGCACCAAGCTGCTATTGGATATACTCTTGATGATCTTAAGGGCATTAGTCCCGCTCTATGTCAGCACAAAATTAATATGGAACCTGATGCTAAACCCGTTGTTGATCACCAACGCCGGTTAAATCCAAAGATGAAAGAAGTGGTAAGGACGGAAATATTAAAACTTCTGGAAGCAGGTATAATCTATCCTATAGCTGATAGTAGATGGGTAAGTCCTGTTCATTGTGTCCCTAAGAAGGGAGGTATTATTGTTGTTCCAAATGATAAGAATGAACTTATTCCACAAAGAATTTTTACAGGCTATAGAATGGTAATTGATTTTAGAAAATTAAACAAAGCAACTAGAAAAGATCATTACCCTCTGCCTTTTATTGATCAAATGCTGGAAAGATTGTCAAAGCACACACATTTTTGTTTCCTTGATGGATATTCTGGTTTCTCACAAAGACCTGTTTCTCAACCTGATCAAGAAAAGACCACTTTCAGTTGTCCCTTTGGAACTTATGCTTATAGGCGTATCGCTTTTGGTTTATGCAATGCACCTGCTACCTTTCAAAGATGTATGACTGCTATATTCTCTGACTTTTGTGAAAAGATTGTTGAGGTTTTCATGGATGACTTTTCTGTGTATGGGAAGTCTTTTGATGATTGTTTAAGCAATCTTGATCGAGTTTTGCAGAGATGTGAGCAAACAAATCTTGTCTTGAATTGGGAGAAGTGCCACTTTATGGTTAATGAAGGTATTGTTCTGGGCCATAAAATCTCTGAAAGAGGTATTGAAGTGGACAAAGCTAAGGTTGATGCAATTGAGAAAATGCCATATCCTAAAGATATCAAAGGTATTCGTAGTTTCTTAGGTCATGCTGGTTTCTATAGGAGATTTATCAAAGACTTTTCTAAAATTTCTAGGCCTCTTACGAACCTTTTGCAAAAGGATACTCCTTTTGTTTTTGATGATGATTGTTTAGAAGCCTTCGAAACACTCAAGAAATCCTTAATTTCTGCACCTATTGTTCAACCACCTGACTGGAACTTGCCTTTTGAAATTATGTGTGATGCTAGTGATTATGCTGTTGGTGCTGTTTTAGGACAAAGAGTTGATAAGAAACTAAATGTTATTCATTATGCTAGTAAAACTCTAGACAGTGCACAACGAAATTATGCTACTACTGAAAAAGAATTTCTAGCAGTGGTGTTTGCTTGTGATAAATTTAGATCTTAGATTGTCGACTCTAAAGTTATCGTTCACACCGATCATGCTGCTATTAAATATCTTATGGAAAATAAAGATGCTAAACCTAGACTTATTAGATGGGTTCGCTTGCTACAAGAATTTGATTTACATATTATTGATAGAAAGGGAGCTGAGAACCCCGTAGCTGATAACTTGTCTAGGCTTGAAAATGTCCTTGATGACCCACTACCTATTGATGATAGTTTTCCTGATGAGCAGTTAGCTGCAATAAATGTTTCTAATAACACTCCTTGGTATGCTGATTATGCTAATTACATTGTTGCTAAATATTTACCACCTAGCTTTTCCTACCAACAAAAGAAAAAATTATTTTATGATTTAAGACATTACTTCTGGGATGACCCACATCTTTATAAAGAAGGAGTAGATGGTATTATTAGACGTTGTGTACCTGAGCATGAACAGGGACAAATCCTACGGAAATGTCAATCCGAAGCTTATGCAGGACATCATGCGGGAGACAGAACTGCTTACAAGGTATTGCAATCTGGATTTTATTAGCCTACTCTCTTCAAGGATGCTCGTAAGTTTGTCTCATCTTGTGATGAATGCCAAAGAATAGGTAATATTGGTAAGCATCAAGAAATGCCTATGAATTATTCACTTGCTGTTGAACCATTTGATGTTTGGGGTTTTGATTACATGGGACCTTTTCCTTCCTCTAATGGGTATGCACATATTTTGGTTGCTGTTGATTATGTTACTAAGTGGGTAGAAGCTATTCCAACCAGTAGTGCTGATCACAACACCTCTATTAAAATGCTTAAGGAAGTTATTTTCCCAAGGTTTGGAGTACCTAGATACCTGATGACTGATGGTGGTTCACACTTTATTCATGGTGCTTTCCGTAAAATGCTTGCCAAGTATGATGTTAACCATAGAATTGCATCACCCTATCATCCTCAGTCTAGTGGTCAAGTTGAACTTAGCAATAGAGAAATAAAATTAATTTTGCAAAATACTATCAATAGGTCCCGGAAGAATTGGTCTAAGAAATTAGATGATGCACTTTGGGCTTATAGAACAGCATATAAAAATCCTATGGGTATGTCTCCTTATAAAATGGTTTATGGGAAAGCTTGTCATTTGCCTCTTGAGTTAGAACATAAAGCATATTGGGCAATTAAAGAACTCAACTATGATTTCAAACTTGCCGGTGAAAAGAGGTTATTTGATATTAGCTCATTAGATGAATGGAGAACACAAGCTTATGAAAATGACAAGTTATTTAAATAAAAAGTTAAAAGATGGCATGATAAAAGAATCCAAAAGCGTGAGTTCAAAGTTGGAGAATATGTTCTTTTGTACAACTCTTGTTTCAGATTCTTTGCAGGAAAACTCCTCTCCAAATGGGAAGGACCCTATGTTATCGAGGAAGTTTATCGGTCTGGCGCTATCAAAATAAATAATACCGAAGGTACTAACCCGAAGGTTGTTAATGGGCAACGAATAAAACATTATATCACAGGTACGCCCATTAATGTTGAAAGTAATATTATCCAAACTATGACACCGGAAGAACACATAAAAGAGTCCTTCCGGAACACTCCAGAATCGTGAAAAAGAGGAGGTACGTGATACGGTAAGTAAACGGACTCCGCAAAATCCACAAAAATATTTTTTGTCAGTTTTGCAATATTTAGAAAATTAGGAAAATACGAAGCAACCAGGAAGACACCCCTGGTGGGCACAAGACACCAGGGCGCGCCCAGGTGGGTTGTGCCCACCTCGGGTACCTTCCGGACTCTGTTTTTCTACCGTTTGCTTGTTTCCCAAGATAAAAAAATCTTTATATACCCCCCGAACCTATTGACCACCGTATCGCAGAGAAATCTTATGTTCTCTTTTCTTGCTGTTTTTAGTCAGATCTGTTAAGCCAGGCATCATGTCTTCTTCCTCCTCCAACAACGTCAAAGAGGATGCTTGGTTGATGAAGATCGAGCTGAAGAGGGAAGAGCCAGCATAAGCCATCAAGGGAGACAATAATAAGGAGGTTACCATAGATCAAGCCCCGCGGATCGAGCAAGCACTTCCGGCCGAGGAGGAAGAAGAAGAAGATATCCTTAAACCTTATTATGCTCATCTTACCCCTACTGAGATTGAGGCCTTTCGGATCATTGAAACAGTTCGTGTGCAGAATAAATATCTCACTCGTGAAAATATTCTGCATCAAGAGCATATCATCTACCACCAAAGCGTCATCCGTAGATTGGAGAATCTCTTGATCTTGAAGGACAGGATCGCCTCTACTCCACCAAAACCACCTCCTTCTTCACCACCAAAAGAAAATTGAGTATCGGGTATGGGCACTCCCCTTGGCTTCCGCCAAGCTTGGGGGAGGTGCCCCGGTATCGTATCACCTCCACTACCTTTTGCCTTTACTTTTCTTAGTTTGATCTTTTGCTTTATATGAATAAAAGTTTAGTTTGATCCTTTCTTTTTGAGAGCTTGCTTAGTGATCTATCCTTGTAATCGTGTGCGAGATATAAAATAAAGTTTAGTTTGAGTTTTTGCTTTCTTTACTTTCTTGTTGCAATAAAAAGAAAAGAAATAAATGAAAAGATCATATGCTAATCCTATGGTAGGTGATAACACCACATAAGGAAAAGTATAAGTAGAAAATTTTATTAAAGATTGACAAACATAGCATTAGTCAATGATGCAACTCATGAAAGAATTAATAAGGGAAGAGAAGATTAACATATAAATACACTATCAAAGAAATCTTTTGTGATTGTGAGCCCCCATCAAAATATTATATGCAAAAATTGTTGACGTTGGACAAGGAAGACAACTTAATGATTTATGTTTGTTCATATTCACATAGAAGTTATATTGTCATAGATCCTTCAACATGTGGTGCTTGCCCCCCATCTTGCTAGCCAAAAATTCCGCACTAAGTAGAGATACTACTTGTGCATCCAAAAACCCTTAAACCCAAATCTTATTTCCAAGAGTCCACCATACCTACCTATGGATTGAGTAAGATCCTTCAAGTAAGTTGTCATCGGTGCAATAAGGCAATAAAAATTGCTTCTAAAAGTGTAAGATCATTTAGTGTGAGAGAAAATTGAGCATTGTACGAACTTGTGATGGTGAAAAACTAAAAGCGACAGACTGCATAATAAAGGTTGCCATCACAAGGGGCAATATAACGTGATGTTCTCTTGCACTAAGGGGTTGAGCATACAAACAAATAAGCGCATGGCAACCTCAGCTTCCCTCTGCGAAGGGCCTATCTTTTACTTTTATGTATTTATTTTCATGCAAGAGTCAAAGTTCTTCTCTCTTTTCCTTTTATTTTTCTCCTTTTGCAAGCATCATGTGGTGAGGAAAGATCTAGGCACATATGTCCAGTTGAATATGGGTAGCATGAGTTATTATTGTTGACATCACCCTTGAGGTGAATACGTTGGGAGGCGAAACTATAAAGCCCCTATCTTTCTATGTGTCCGGTTGAAACGTTTTGCTCATGTGTATGCGGTGAGTGTCAGCAATCATAGAAGACTATATGATTGTTGAGTATGTGGACTTGCCTAAAGGCTCCGATATGTGACCCTTCCTAAAAAGATGATGAATTGTAGTTGCAAAGTTGGCTGAGAACATAGTTTGTTTGTTTCTAATAGAGTTTATGCTTTATACTTTGATAGTGTGATGAATTGTTACTTATTCATGAGAAGTCTATGATAAAAGTTTTATGTTAAAGTTTGTTGCTGTTACAATAATGCACATGATGCTTCTATGTCCGTATTTTGTTTTTATCGACACCTCTATCTCTAAGCATGTGCACATGTTTTTCGATTTCGGTTTTCGCTTGAGGACAAGTGAGGTCTAAGCTTGGGGGAGTTGATACGTCCATTTTGCATCATGTTTTCCTACTGTTATTTATGATGTTTTTATGCATAATAATGCTTTTTGTTGTAATTCTAATGCCTTTTCTCTCATAATATGCAAGGTATACACAAAGAGGGAGAATTCTGGCAGCTGGAAATCTGGACCTGAAAAAGCTACGTCAGGCTACCTATTCTGCACAACTCCAAATGAGCTGAAACTTCACGGAGATTTTTTATTGAATAAATGAGGAATATTGGAGCCAATAAGTACCAGAGGGGGCCCACCAGGTGGGCACAACCCACTTGGGCGCGCCAGGGAGCCCAGGCGCGCCCTGGTGGGTTGTGCTCCCCTCGGCCCACCTTCGGTGCCCATCTTCTGGTATATAAGTCATTTTGACCTAGAAAAAATAGGGAGAGGACTTTCTGGATGGAGCGCCGCCGTCTCGAGGCGGAACTTGGGCAGGAGCACTTTTGCCCTCCGGCGGAGCGATTCCACCGGGGGAACTTCCCTCCTGGAGGGGGAAATCATCGTCATCATCATCACCAACAACTCTCCCATCTTGGGGAGGGCAATCTCCATCAACATCTTCAACAGCACCATCTCCTCTCAAACCCTAGTTCATCTCTTGTGTTTAATCTTTGTACCGGAACTATAGATTGGTGCTTGTGGGTGACTAGTAGTGTTGATTACATCTTGTAGTTGATTACTATATGGTTTATTTGGTGGAAGATTATATGTTCAGATCCAATATGCTATTTAATACCCCTTTGATCTTGATCATTATTATCATTTGTGAGTAGTTACTTTTGTTCTTGAGGTCACGGGAGAAATCATGTTGCAAGTAATCATGTGAACTTGATATGTGTTCGATATTTTGATAGTGTGTATGTTGTGACTCCCTTAGTGGTGTCATGTGAACGTCGACTACATGACACTTCACCATATTTGGGCCTAAGGGAATGCATTGTGGAGTAGTTATTAGATGATGGGTTGCGAGAGTGACAGAAGCTTAAACCCTAGTTTATGCGCTATTCCGTAAGGGACCGATTGGATCCAAAAGTTTAATGCTATGGTTAGAATTTATTCTTAATACTTTTCTCGTAGTTGCGGATTCTTGCGAGGGGGTTAATCATAAGTAGGAGGTTTGTTCAAGTAAGAACAGCACCTAAGCACCGGTCCACCCACATATCAAATTATCAAAGTAGCGAACACGAATCGAACCAACATGATGAAAGTGACTAGATGAAATTCCCGTGTACCCTCAAGAATGCTTTGCTTATTATAAGAAACAGTTTTGGCCTGTCCTTTGCCTCAAAAGGATTGGGCTACCTTGCTGCACTTTTATTACTACTACCGTTACTTGCTCGTTACAAATTATCTTGCTATCAAACTACTCTGCTACTTACAATTTCAGTACTTACAGACATTACCTTGCTGAAAACCACTTGTCATTTCCTTCTGCTCCTCGTTGGGTTCGACACTCTTACTTATCGAAAAGGCTACAATTGATCCCATATACTTGTGGGTCATCACTCCCTTGGCCGCCCGGTCGCAGATTGCGGCCGCGCTCATGCACCTTGTTAGCACGCGCATGGCGGTTGCGGCCACACTCTCGCCGGAGTGGGCCGCCGAAGTTGCCCTCATGACGCGGGTCCACGTCCCTATCTTTCACCGGCGACGATTGAACAGTGAAATGATATTTGGGGAGCGAGCTAGTGTGCTTGACACGCCGGCTGTGGACTGTAGCCAACACACCTTCTCGCGTAAGCCATAGGCGTACTATACACCGACGGTGCTCCAAGATATTTTGTACTGCATCTCACACGGTTGGTGATAATAAACTGTGTGCGATCTACTTGATTTTTTATCTTGATTTGAATTACATAATGGGGTCACAGCGGCAATGGAGGGTGTTTGAATTGCTAGAACTTTTATCTGCAGTGAACATGCAACTATATGTGTGTCATAAAAAAATTGGAATTATTCAGGGTTCGTTTGGACATTTTATACATTAAATTGGTTTTCTAGCCATTTCAGGTGCACAATTCAAAATTAAACTACATGCACATTCTCCGGTGCACCAACATGGGTTGTAAAATCATATATGTGTCCATGGGTTTATGCTTATGTCCCATGCAAGAAATGGGGATGAGTTTCGAACACTACTGCACCGTGGCTCTCCGGCAAACATTGAGGTACTTGCTTTTGTAATTCTTGTAAATCCAAAACCCGTCTGAAATTCCTGAACCTTGGCATGCTATCATGGAATGGCATCAACATGCTGGGGTAAAAAATATTGTCCCACTTGGGGCAGGTTATGGTATAAGCTTCTCACAAACCAGAGCTTCTCACAAGAAGCCTCATGGTTCCATTACGGAAACGTGTCACCTTTGTGGACAAAATGATATTCGTCGCCTCTTCTTGCTTTCAATTTTTTTCCTGGTGTCAACATAGAACAACAGGAGTGTCGTGTTAAATTTTGGAATTTTTCAGGGATCGTTTAGACATTTTTATACGCTAACTGAGTTTTCTAGGCATTTATGTGCATAATTCAAAATTGAACTACATGCACATGCTCTAGTCCATAAAAACGGGTTGCAAAATCGAATGTGTGTCCTTGGTTGCAAGCTTAGGTCACATGCAAGAAATGAGAATGAATGTCAAACACCTTGACACTGTCGCTCGGCCGCTAACATTGAGATACATGGTTTTAAAATTCTAGTAAATCGAAAACTCGTCTGAAATTCATGAAACTTGACATGATATCATCGAACGGCATCGACATGCCGTGGTAAAAATATTGTCCCATTTGGGGCAGGTTTGGGTATAAGCTTCTCGCAAATCAGAGCTTCTCTCACAACAAGCCTGATGGTTTCGGCAGGGAACGTGCCACCTTGGGGGACGAAACTATATCTGTTGCCTCTTCTTACTTTCAAAAATTTTCTCATGTCAATATAGAACAACAGGAGTGTTGTGTAGATTTTTGGGATTTTTTGGGGTTCGCTTGGAAATTTTTATACATTAACTGAGTTTTCTATGCATTTATGTGCATAATTCAAATTTGAACTACATGCACATGCTCCAGTGCATATAAATGGGTTCAAAATTGAAATGTGTATCCTTGGTTGCATGCTTAAGTCCCATGCAAGAAATAAGAATGAATGTCAAACACCTTGCCACCGTCGCTCGGCCGCTAACATTGAGATACATGGTTTTTAAATTCTAGTAAATCGAAAACGCGTCTGAAATTTATGAAACTTGACATGCTAGCATGGAACGGCATCAACATGCCATGGTAAAAATATTGTCCCATTTGGGGCAGGTTGGGGTATAAGCTTCTCACAAACCAGAGCTTCTCACAACAAGCCTCATGGTTACGGTAGGGAACGTTTCACCTTTCTGGACGAAACGATATCCGTTGCCTCTTCTTGATTTCAATTTTTTTTCTAGTGTCAACATAGAACAACATGAGTGTTGTGTTAATTTTAGGAATTTTTCGGGGTTTGTTTGGACATTTTTATACATTAACTGAGTTTTCTATGCCTTTATGTGCATAATTCAAATTTGAACTACAGGCACATGCTCCAGTGCATGTAAATTGTTTGAAAAATCAAATCTGTGTCCTTGGCTGCATGCTTAGGTCCCATGCAAGAAATGGGAATGAATGTCAAACACCTTGCCACCGTCGCTCGGCCACAAACATTGAGATACATGGTTTTTAAATTCTAGTAAATCCAAAACTCGTCTGAAGTTCATGAAACTTGACATGCTATCATGGATCGGCATCAACATGCGGTGGTAAAAAAATTTGTCCCATTTGGGGCAGGTTTGGGTATAAGGTTCTCGCAAACCAGAGCTTCTCACAACAAGCATGATGGTTTTGGTAGGAAACGTGCCACCCTTGGGGACGAAACGATATCCGTTGCCTCTTCTTGCTTTCAAAATTTTTCTAGTGTCAACATAGAACGACAGGAGTGTTGTGTCAATTTTTGGGATTTTTTGGGGTTCGCTTGGACATTTTTATACATTAACTGGGTTTTCTAGGCATTTTATGTGCATAATTCAAATTTGAACTACATGCACATGCTCCAGTGCAGAAAAATGGGTTGACATATGAAATGTGTGTCCTTCGGTGCATGCTTAGGTCCCATGCAAGAAATGGGAATGAATTTCAAACACCTGGGCACTGTTGATTGCCGGCAAAACGTTGAGATACTTTGTTTTTAAATTCTAGTATATCCAAAACTCGTCTGAAATTCATGAAACTTGGCATGCTATCATGGAATGGCACCCGACATGTTGTGGCATTTTCGTGTCTATTTCGAGAGAAGGCGCACTAGAATAACAGCCACCAAAGGCATTTTGAAAAAATAGTTGCCACTTTAATATCTCAAACATTTGTATAATTTAAATCATGTGCATTCTGTTAACCATTCACGTGACGCCATGTGTCTTGGTTTTAATGGCTATAGGAGGTGCCGTGCGGACAGCTGCTTGACTGAACGGGAGGCGTGCGAGCGCAGTCCGGTGCGCAGGCTGACCGAGAGGCGTGCAAGCTGTCCTCCAATGCACGGGCTCACCAGGAAGCGTGCGAGCAGTACACTATGCAGGCTCACTGGGAAGCGAGCCCTTTGACTTCCATGGCCGCCCGCCTTGCTCGCATCCTCTCCATTAATGGCGCCCGAGCCGTTGTTTAATACAGGCGGCCTTACTGTTCGCCTCCCATTCCCCTCCCTTCCGCAGACCTCCACCAACGCCATGGCGTAGAAGGATCATCTGCCACTAGTCTTCAAGTTTGGTGAAGTCGACTCCGAGCCGAAGGAGATAGAAAATAAGGAGGAAATGGGGCCTCACGGACATGGCCCTGAACGAGCTGGCCACGGCGGTGGCTGCCCCCGCGCCCGTCACAGCTCCCATCCCCGCGCCCGCGCCAGCGACCATCCCCGTAGCATTGACGGGCTGGTCGCCGAGCACTATCGCAGAGCTGGAAGCCGCGGACGTCAGCGAGGTCTCCACGGACCCGCGCGAGCTCATGTACATGCCAGCGCCAGCGCCCGTGCCCATGCCCGTGCGCGCCCCTCCACCCACCGCGGCGCCGGTCCCCGTGCGTCTACCTGCACCTGCCGCACCCGTGCCCGTGTGCGCGCCCCCCTCAGCGGCATGGGACACCGCCGTCGACCGCTACCTCGCAGCGCCGCCAGTTGCCGTCCTCCCGCGCCCCGCCCATCGATCGCGTGACTACATGATGTTTGATTTCCAAGTGAAGAACATTCTGTACTACCTTGAAGACTTCAACAACGGCGTCTCAGAGGACGACAACGACAACGCCGGCGCGGCACGCCGCCTCCGCCGCCACCAGATTTTTTTTTTTGGTTTAATACTGTATCTCGATCATATGAATATAAATTCGTAGTGTGACTGAATGAAAGATGTGGTTTGAACGAACTTGCGTTTTTCTCTCTTAATGTACAGACTTATCAAACGATTTTCTTTTGAAAAAAACATCAATGGTTTTTAAATATAAAACACTCATCACAAACGTTTTAGTTAGAACACTCGTATGCAAACCGACAGCTTCCCCAGGAAGCCAAGGGAAATTGTGCCGAGCAGGATTTGTGCAGCTCTTGATCGCAAACATTTTAGATAGAACACCCGTATGTAAAGTGAGAGCTATGGTCTTCCCCCTTAAGTCAAGGAAAAATTCGCAGCGCAGGATTTGTGCATCTCTTGAACGCAAACTATTCAGATTGAATACGGTATGCAAAGCCAGACTTCGGCGCTAAGCTAAGAGAAAATGTGCTGAGCAGGATTTGGACATCCCTTCAACGCAAACGGTTGTTTTGGATGACCCGTGTGCAACCACGTACAGACAATTTGGTAAGATTTGCATCTGTCATATTGGGTATATTGCCATTTGTCAAACTGGAAAGATTGACATTTGTTGATCTAGTAACATTGCCATTTGTCAACCTTGTAACACTTCAATTTGTCAAAATATGCAGCTAAAAATCACTAGCACTATCTAATTTTTGCAACTAAAATTTAGTAATTAAGCATAGATTAAGCAGTCGTTCTTTATACAAACAGTTCACCTCGACAGCTGAACCGACCAAATTTTTCCCCAATTGTTGTCAACCACGTACTGAAATAGCTAGTTCAACTATATATACTAGATAATTTTAAGTACGTTGTACAGTTTCACCACATCTACAGTCAGATGAACTGAACAAAATAACCCCTAAATACTACTACTACGGAGGGGCTTTGTACTACTTCCGGCAGCCTCTCCTCTGCCGAGCGCGCTCAGTAAGAGGCAGAGGAGGAGCAGCCTACCGACGAGCTGGACAACTGCAATCCGGTGCCTGCCGTTGCTGCACCTTCAGCGACGCTCACCTCGAACGCCCTCTGCCGCTCTAGGTGACCCCTCTTGAAGCGGTGGTTCTCCTCGTAGATCTCCTGGTTCCTCGCCTCTGCGGCGGCGTGTGCTGCGGCCACGGCGGCAGTAAGGCTCTTTGCGTGCTCGACGAGGCGCTCCTCCTCCTCTCGCAGGAACTTAGTGTAGCGCGCAAGGTCGCTGACGCACGTGCGGGCCTCCACCTCCGCATCTCGCCTTCGGGCGGCGGTGACGGAGCGGGTGATGATCCCGGTGGTCGACGGTGGGCTGGCGGCCGATGATGTGGTGGTGGACACGACCACCAGCTCCCGCCTTCGGGCCGCGGAGGCGGAGCGGGTGATGGCCACGGTGGCCGGCAGTGGGGTGGCGGCCACGACGGCCACCTCCCGCCTTCGGGCCGCGGCGGCATAGCGGGCGATGGCCCTGGCTTTCGATGGTGGGGTGGCGGCCACGGCGGCCGGCAACAGCTTCCGACAGGCAAGGGCGGCGGAGCGTGTGGTGGGTGTTCCGCGCACATCCAACAGGGACGCCATGCGCACTACACTACGCCGGGGACTGCGCCGCCGCCGCGGTGTAGCCTCCCAGCTGGAGCTGTCCTCTGATGACGGCGGAGTGGCTGAGCGACGACGACGGACCGGTGCCATTGGCGATTGTGGGAGAAGCAGACGAGATAAGCTACAGGGAGGGAGGGGAAAATGCGAAGCAGGACTCGCCAGCCGTGAGGGTTTATATAGCAGGCCGGTAAGCATTGGGATTTTGGGGGATTTCACCGACTCGGGCAGGAAGCTTGCGCGGGAACCTACGCGGTTGCGCGGGAACGGGCTCACCACCGTTTGGCCAAAAGAACGCCTCCGCGCGCTGCTCAAGCTTGCGCTCTAAGCCGTCTACGGCAGCGGGGTGACAAGACGTGCGAGAGGAGGACGAAAGGACACGTACACATACGGTTAATAAAATAAAAACGTTTGCGATTAAATTACCTACTACCCCCGTCCTGGTTTATAAGTCGTCTATGTATTTTTGTGCTAAATTTTGACTATAGATTTAACTAATAAAATACGAATGCATGTCGCCAGAGATTATATCGTTCGATTCGTATTTGAACATAGTTTCCAATTATATAATTTTTGTAACATGCATTAACATTTTGTTGGTTAAATTTAAGGTCAAAATATGGCACAGAATATAAAGGGGGCTAATAGACCAAGATGGCGGTAGTAGCACACGGCCGCTCTCTACGCAGCGACGCAACTGTCGGCCGGCTTGTAGACGACCATTTCATGCGTGCTCAACTGCTCTATGCGTGTGGTTGCTTGCGGTTGAGGCGGCCGCGGCGCGCTCTGCTCGCGTCCTGCCGCTTGCGCTCTGCTCTCGCGTCCCTCCGGGCACTCTGCCCACGTCCCTCCACGCGCGCTGCCAGTGTTTGGGGCCGGCGCACGATCACGCACGTTCGTGTGCATGCGGTTGCGCCGGGCGCGGCGCCACGATACAGTTACCCGCTGCAAAAACTACCATGCGGACGCGCCGAGAATCCAGGCCGCCCGGCCTCCATTTATTCTTGTGGCCATTTACCTTCATCTCTCGCGCCACACGACACAATAAGCACACACACGATGACACATACAGAGAGGACATCCAGCGGTTCCAATGGCACTCCCCGTGGCTCAAATGGCGCTCCCAGCGGCCGATGACAATAACGGCGGGCAGTTCGCCACGCATCACGTAGTGGACACCCACGTGAGGGGGAAGGCCCTCTCGGTGGTGTACACGAACGAGCCGGTCTCGGTGGAGAGCTCCATCCAAACTATGGAGCAGTTGCTTGCTGAGGACAAGTACCAAGTGGTCGGCTTCAACCTCGAGTACACCATCGGTCGTGCCAGGCATGATCAGAAGGTTGACGTCGCCCAGTTGTGCGTGCGACATGACGTCCTCATCTACCACTACCACCTGGCCACAAGACCTTGTGAGCATTTCTCCAGGTTAATCAACAGCTCCGACTACAGTTTCACTATGGTGGACACCATCAACGATCTAAAAGCGCACAAGGTTTCGGGCTTGAAATGCCAGAATCTTGTCAACATCCAGGACCACTACAAGGTCTGGGGCAGCGAAAACAACAAACAGAACTCCCTGGTTGACCTCGCCTCGGCCATCATCGACCCCTACTACATGAAGATGAAGGATGAGAGGAAGAAGGACAAGAACACCTGAAACAGTGTCTGGCATGAGAGACTGGATGAACAACATGTCAAGTACGTGGCCAAGGACGCGTACACAAGCTACGAGATGTACATGCGGATCATTGACATGAGGGAGTGTCTTCTTCCTGCCCCAGACGAGGGATCGAGCCGCAGAGCAGTGGCGGGAGCGTCACAAGAAGTAGATGACTAGACGATCGTTTCTCCTAGTTTAGAATGCATGAAATTGTTTATTGAGGTGTGTGCGAATGATCTGTATAGTCACATATATATTTTATTCTTCTATAGACAGAGCAAATCACACGGCTTATTAGCAGCAATCGTCTGCGTTATTATTGGTCTTCACACACATTTCTGATTATGGACCTGTTTGCCGCGTATCACACACATCTTGTTCAGTTGAACCGTTTCTATTGTGTTGCCTAATCACACACAGTTCATCCTAGTGAACTGTATGCCGTATATCGCACACACCCTCATCTAGCTGCCCATTTCTGTTGTTCTGCATCATCGGAAATAGTTCTTCTGGATTAACCGTTTGCCACTCATCGCACACGCAACTCCAATATGAACCGTGTTTGATGTCACCGCCATCGCAAATGTTTTGCATCTTTTTTGACGGTTTTATTACATCACCGTTTGTGATTGATGCATCGCACACAGTTTCGTCGAAGGGTCTTTGATGCGACTGTCACGTTTGGACCATCCTGCAGTAGTGACTATTCAACAACTGGAAGAAAGAGTTGAACAAAAAGTTTGTCGAGAAAGAGGACACTCCAGAATTCATCAGTCGATATGAGAAGATAAGAGATCACTGACCCGCATTTGTGGCCTACAAGAAGTCGGAGAAGGGTAAGCAAAGGTCACTGACAAACAAGCAAAATGTTGCAAAGAAGAAGTATCACCATACCACGGGGTCAGGTGGCTACAGCAAAGCCCGGCCGTTGTGGGAAAAAGCTGAGCAAGACCTGCTTGCTAAAGCGGTCCAACCAGCAATATTGCACTGGCCAGATCGGGCAAGGACTTGGTTCTTCAGGGTTGGCGGAACTTTGGACCCCGAATCAGGGAAGTGTGTTTGGACGAACAATCAACTTGCAATACCCATCAAGAAGCTTGAGGAAACAATCAAGGCAGCGCAGGAAGGGACGTTCATTCCCGACAGAGAGAAGGACGAGCTGACAGAGGCCCTCGGGAATCCTGAACACCCTAGACGGACACGAGGCACATCAGGCTCCGTTCAGTGCGTGCATGGGTTTCCCGACAGTGGTGGTTATAGAAGCCGAGAGAGAAAGAAGAAAGAGGAAGCAACCGAAATGCAGAAGCTCAGTGCAAGATTAGCGAAACTAGAGGAACTTGAGAGCCGGAGAGCTACCGGCCAACCATCTCAGCGGCACGAAGATCCTTCCTTCGACGCTGCCCTAGAAGCTACCCCACCATCTCAGCGGAGAAGCAGTGTGGCTTCCGTGGAGCTCATTCAGCCTGATCTCACGGCTCCTCGCTACCCCGTGGATAGCATCACGGAGGCTGAACATTGTGAGCTAATGACGAAATGGCAGAACCTGACCTTGAAGGTGGCGGTCGGCTCTGTTGTACCTCCTCGAGCTGAGGGAACTTTCCATTGCCGTCTGATTCCACATGGCTATGCTATTGTGACGGTGGATGAAATAATGGAGTGATTTGAAGAGCTAGAGCTTGACTACCCTACAGGTGAAGGGGATATTCATATGGAAAATGCTTTAAGGAGTACCTGTCTATGGAAAAAGGAGTACATCAAGCTTCCAAACTGGACGACTCAGCAGACTCAGCCGGTTGAGGCCCCTCAGCAGACTCCTCACAGTCCAGCTCAGCTGCCTGAGTCGTCTCCGGCGCGTGATCTGTCTCCGCCACCTCAGCCGCCGTCTCCGGCGGAGGAGGCCCCTCAGCAGAGTCCTCTTCCTCCTCTGCCTCCTCCGATGCTTCAGCGAACTCCGTCTCCTGCGGTGTGTCAGCGGACTCCGCCGCCTCAGTAATGGCGGAAGAGAGCCGCCGCCGCTCCGGCGGCTAGTAGTACAACAGGTGGGAAGAAATTCAAATTTGGTCCAAGCCTCAAGCCTCTTCCAAAGTTACCATATGAGAGGACTGATGAGGAAAACAAGGACATCGTGGATGCCAAAGTGAGGGCCCATTTTGAACGGAAACGTCCACCTCCGAAGGAAACAGTAGATCCGGTGAAAGCGAAGCGCACACTGGATGCCCTTAAGCGACCACCACCGCCTCCGCTGCAATCACACTATGAGCACTATATTGAAAAGACATATGATGAAGCGCGGCGGTCGGGAAGTACTACCAGTGCTGCAAGACAAAGAAGTGGGAAAAAATTCCCCAGCTCGGCGAACAGGAGAAGCAATCATGCCCCCCGCTCAAGGTGTCTAGCGATATCGTCGCTCATCATCCGGGGCTACTGCCCGGTACCACTCTTGGTGATTACGTGGGTGATGATGTACAATTTGAAATGGCTGAGGTAGTAGAGCAATTTAGATACGAGCACGAGAAGCCTCTCATCGAACGTGATCAGCTCCCACATCTACCAACGATGTTGCGAAGATTGCATGAATGGTACATGGAAACCTGTAGGAAGTCTAGAACCGACAGTCTGATACTGGTAATTAAAGATGAGCACGACTTCATTGGAGTCGACCTGATGCCTGTTGAATTTGTGGAATTATTTCAGTTATTCAATCAACAGGCCCTCGACAAACAACTCATGACTTGCTACTGTCTGTAAGTATTATTTCTGTAATTAAGTCTCTAGCTCAGCTCGTTCATTGCATGTATATATAATCATCCTCACTATATATATTATGTAGATTGAAGATTGTCGAATGCAAAAGAGGACAAATCTATGACATTGGGTTCATTAGCCCAAATACCGTAAATGAATGGTCGGTAAAAAAGAGAGCCGAAGATACCGAGAAAAACTTGCTAAAAGCGTTCCTTCGACATCAAAACAAAAGGGAAATACTCTTTCCTTACAAGTTCAAGTGAGTGTTACTGTCTTGTGCATATTCTCTTTCGCTTACTCGAGGTTAAGTGTAATTGATGAGTTATGCGTGCACAGGTTCCACTTTATTCTGCTATCCATAAAGCTTGACGGGGCAGTAGTAACTATCTTAGACTCGAGACGTAAAGATCAAAAGGAGTGGGCGGACATGAAGGAAATGCTCCAGAGGTAAATTCAATCATTATCACACCATATCGATTGACAACTTTCGTTCAGTTCCTGATATCAAGTAATCATTTTCTTTGTCGGGCAGGGTTTGGAAAACATTCACCGGAATGGTCCCGGGTCTGAAGAAGGAGCTGAAATTTACACAGCCCAGAGTAAGTAGTACTAGCTAGTTCCGTGCATCTCTCATTGATTCTAGTTTCATCAATACCATTATCATGCTTGATTATGAGTTTGATTGAACTCTATTCTCGTAAAGTGCTTGTGGCAGGCACCCAGGACTGATTTATGTGGATACTATGTTTGCGAGTTCATTCGCAACTCGACCCTTGAGCGGGGCTTCTCTGACGAACAATTTGAAGTATGTAAACAATATTCACAATTCTTTTTTATTACCATCATTTGTGTTGAGTTTCATTCATATATATGTATTGACCCCTTCTTTAAATTAGACGTGGCAGATGCGGGATGAACTCCTACCACATGATCGCATACGAGTAATTCAAGAGGAATTGGCGGGATTCTTTCTTGACCACGTCATACCTAAAGACGGAGAATACCATATGGAATTGGAAATGGATTTTAGGTAGATGATGTTAGCGATTGTAAGAGATGTTATATTGTATATATGTAATAGCGTCGGATAGATATACGAAAACTTGTTGTTCGACCAAGCACGAAGAAAGAGAGGTCACTTCTCTCTATATATGTTAATGACTATGTTGTGTAATTAATGGTTCCTTCATTTGCTTACTAGCTAGCGTCGAGTTCTCTCTATATGTAGTAGCTACCGTCGACCAAGCACGGAGAAAGAGAGGTCACTTCTCTCTATATGTAGTAGCTAGCTAACACAATATGAAACCCCTAAACCCTCCAAAACCCCTAAACCCCCCCCCCCCCCCTTAAAAAAACAAAAACCCCAGCGCCTGCGAGCTGCTGACGCGTGGCTGCCTTTTAGTCCCGGTTGGTGTTACAACCGGGACTAAAGGTCCTCCTGCCTGGGCGCCCCACAGCGGCCACGTGGAGCTCCTTTAGTCCCGGTTCGTAAACCAACCGGGACTAAAGGTTTTGGGCATTAGTCCCGATTGTTTTGTCCCGGTTGCAGAACCGGGACTAAAGGCCCTCTGGAACCAGGACTAATGCCCTGTTTTCTACTAGTGATAGGACAACAAAAGATAACATAGTTCAACTAGGACTAGGATGGGATAGGGGAAAAGCATAGTTCAACAACGTGGGCCCGTGCCCTTCCATTTGTCAGCTTTTCCGTGGTAGTAGCGGTCGAAGATGGTGCAGGAGTCATCACCGAGGTCATCGCCAGGGTCGTAGGAGTCGAAGACGGTTTCCGAAATGGGGCCATCCGAGTCCGGCGGCAGGCCGGCGAGAGCATGGACAACCCGGGCTTGCCCCTTTGTTAGGGCACAAGCTACATCCAGGGCCATCTTCTTAGCGTCGCAACGCGATTGCTCGATGACGAGCGAGGACCTTCGGTGTTGATCTTCCGGCAGCGATGCGCATCTGACTCCTTGGTAGTGGTGAGGGGCCGCTAATTGATGCCGCAAATGACCGGGTCTTTGTCGGAGTCGGACGGCACCAGCACCACCAGAGCAAAGTTACGATGTGCCTTCTCCTTCTGACGATGAGCACGCCACGCCTCGACTCCTATAGCCACCATGCCAGTGGGACGACGCTGCCAAAGTCAACAATGGTGTGCGGTGGACAAAAACATAGCGTTGGTTTGACAGGGACGGAGCGAAGCTGCTCAAGCTAGCACCGCCGTGCTGCCGGGACAGCGCGAACACGAGTCGGCAATGCGCAGGTGCCTTGAGTTGCTGCTAGATGCGCCGCCACTCCCGAAGTGGCGGCAAAAGCGTCGTACTGTTGCATCCGCGTTAGCCCGCTAATGGCAGAGCTCAGGTCTCAAGCCAAGACTGGTGAAGTGAGAGATGGAGGGCTAGCTCGTCGGCATCCAAGCAGGCAATGAACTCCCAAGTCACGCTGGCATCAAATCTGAAGCAGGTAGACTTCGAGCCAAAGCTCGACCTGGCCGGAGAGGGAGGAGCATAGAGTGGCAGAGTAAATAGAGTTAAGGGTGGGGTTTTGTGGTGTCCAAGGTGGGCCAGACTAACAACTGGGCTGAATTTGAGGAGTCCGGTGTCGTGGGAATGGATCTGACAGTAGAGGTAGGGGGTACGTAGGAGATGGCAGAGCCTAGCTACGGCGAGGGTGTACACTCGGATTTACGAGTTCAGGCCCCTCTCGGAGGAGGTAAAAGCCCTACGTCTCAGTGTTGCGGGAGCTTTATTTCTTGGAGTGGTGAGTTACAGGAAGTGCGAACCCTTGTCCAGGAGGAGAGGGGCGGCTTACATAGAGTCCGCTGGCCCCTCGTAGCCCTCAGTTACGCAAGGGTTCAATGAGAGAGTAAAGATGAGAACGTTACTGGAAACGCCCATATTCAATGGTCTTTATAGTGACGGGTTGATTGCCTGATCGTTGCCATCCTGGGGTGGCTCTAGGACTTCTGTTCTTCGAGTGAAGTCAGATGTTCTGAGTGAACGACAGCAGTCGAGTGGGGGTAGAGCAACCGAGTGGATCTTCTGTCGAGTGACATGCGTGCTGCGGTCATTCCAGTCGGCACCTCCTTTCTAACCTCATAGGCCTTGGAGTCTTTGTGCAGTGTCCTCAGGTAGGGCATGTAGGTCAGGCCTAGGACCCTACCCTAGGTACATGTCATCGTCATTAGCCCCCGAATGGATCAAGGTTCGAGTGAGGATGGATTGGAGCTGATTTCGACCCGACTCGATGTCTCGGAGACATTCCCTGGGAGTCTGAAGGTATGTGAACCGCTTAATCCTTCGTCAATTGCCTTGATCGATTCTGGCTTCTTGAGTGTCCGAGTGAAACAAGCCACAAGATGCCGAGCGCTGGATCCGACCCGAATGGATACGGATATCTCTGAAGTAATCGATTGCCTTGATGGATCCCGAATTTCACGGGATTCAAAAATTTGGAGAAGTGTGCGGGCCGGCTGCAGCGCGGTAAGCGGAGCAAGTGGGGAGGGACTCCTTGATCTTCACTCCACCATTTTTGCCACATACCAGGCTGGCGTTGGTTGCAGGAGGCGCTGAGATCGCGCTGGCCCACAGGTCAGCCACTCGGTCGTGCGGGGATAAAGGTCGACGCGCCCGAGGATTGTAACAGTGCGCTCCTCTTTTCCCCTCTCCACCCTGCCTCTCTGCCTCTTCCGCTCTAGCTCCGCGCCACCCCACTCGATTTCGACGACCTCTGCGATAATGGTGAAGGCCAAGACAAAGGCGCTGGAGCGCGCCAAGAAAATGACCAAGGGGAAGAAAGCGGCGAGTTCACGGGCCACGCTGCCGCCGGGCTGGATCCACGGGGATTGGCTGCCCTCGACGGTCACGACGGAGGACCTTGAAGGGCTCGCCGCCGATGGCCTGCTGGCCCCGGGATCTTGGAGGTTGTCGAAGGGGGAGTTCGAGCCCGTGCCGCGTGACGACGAGCGGGTTCTT
The DNA here is from genome assembly GCA_011799875.1 of Thinopyrum elongatum. NCBI lineage: Eukaryota > Viridiplantae > Streptophyta > Magnoliopsida > Poales > Poaceae > Thinopyrum > Thinopyrum elongatum. The sequence goes on along the minus strand of CM022299.1, from coordinate 40,333,512 downwards.
CTTCTTACCCACATGGAGAGAGGTTTCTCCTTGCCTCCGCATCCGTTCTTCCGTGGTTTCTTAAACTTCTTTGGTGCGCAAATCCACCACTTTCCTCCAAATACCATATCATATCTTCCTGCTTTTGTCTCGATGTGTGAAAACTTCTTGGGATGCCATCCCCATTGGGGGCTATTCAAGCATATTTTCACTTGTCGATCTCAGTCGGTTAAGAAAGCCAACCCAACTGACGAGAAGAACCACGTGATCCAGATGTGTCGGGGTTTAGGGGTCCAGATGAGAGGTAGAAGCGCCTTCCCTTCCATGACTTTTCCCGAGTCAGTTAGGGGTTGGCAGTCGACCTGGTTTACTGTGCTGACGTTCTGACACCTGGTGTAGTCCCTGAGACCGCCGTCGAATGTTTGATTCGGCGGGGGTCTTAGAATATCTTTGCTTGTAGATCTCCACTCGGGCTGGTCAGGCCGCACCGAGTGGGAAATGGATCCAGTGGGGGCACGCTGAGTGCACCCACTGGGTGTAGTCCCCGAGACTGCCGTCGAATGTCTGATTCGGCGGGGGGTCTTAGAACAAGTTGCTTTTTTTTGCACTCGGATCAGTCGGGCTGAGACCGAGTGAAAATGGATCCAATGGGGGCACGCTGAGTGCACCCACAGGGTGTAGTCCCCGAGACCTCCGTCGAATGTCTGATTCGGTGAGGGTCTTAGAGTATGCTTGGTGGTAGCAATCTGGATTTGCTCTTCTCCACTCGGAAGTAGAGGAAATACTTTGAGAATCTTTCTCGTCGTCGACTGAGTCTTTTTTGTTGATCTCAGAAATCTTGTGAACTTGGAGCTCAGTATGTTGCTATGGAGAAGGAGAAGATCCAACTCCAACTGGACTTAGAACTCACCAAAAAGAACTTGAAGCGTGCTCAGACGGAGGTGAAGACCATGGGAGGTAAATTCTGTCGACTGAATGAACTTTTGTACTTTTGTTTTGTCCATTGGACCGAATAGTTTTACTCGAACAGATGTGCGTAATGAAAACCAAAAACTTCAAGTGCGACTCAGGAATGTTATTTCTTTAGACACCATGAACCAGGCCCTGGAAAAGAAGAACGAGGAACTCGCGGGCGCCCAGAAGGTGGCTAAGGAGAAGGTTGAAGCTGCTGAGGCAAAGCTAGCTTTAGTCGGAAAGTTGGAGGAAGAGAACACGTCTTTGAAAACTGCTATGGAAGACCTGAAGAAGGAAAGGGCCGAATGGGCCAAGAAAATGGAAGACCAGGAGAGCGCTTTTGAGTCAGAGAAGACTGCCCTGACCGACAAGGTGGGTCAGCTCACCCAAAAGAGGGATGAGCTGGAAGAATATCTGGGAAGTCTTGCGAAGAAAATGTACATCATGCTTGAAGGTATTCTTCTTCACCCGAGTGAATTCCTGAGAGGTTCGAAAACAATGCCATGGCCAACTCATTCCTTTCTCTTTGTGCAGAATTATGTCAGAATTTTGAGCAGGAGACTTGAACAAATTGAGATGGGTCTAGACCCCACCAAGTCACTCGTCAAGGATGCTGCTGCTATGAATGTGCTGCGACTTGAAGCTCGCCTCAACAGTGTCTTGGGGTACATCGCTCGGCTGAAGGTTGCGTTGGCGAAAGTAGACAAAGAACTGTGGCCAGATGATACGCTTCAGAATGAACTCGAGTCACTAATTGCTCGGCTTAATGAAATCCCTGGTCGAGTGCAAGCATGGAAAAAATATGCTGCTCGTTGTGGAGCTGATGTGGCGCTCTCACTTGTTCGTGTCCATTGCAAGGATGCCAAGGAAGACAAGCTGAAGGCTCTTCAGGTGGCCAATATGAAGAAGCTCCAGTTTGAAGATTTCATGGAGACTTTCATCGAAGCTACCACTCGGATAACTGATGGCATTGACCTGGACACCTTCGTCGAGCCAGCGAGTCCCCCTGGCGCGTGAAGAAAAACTTTATGATTCGAACTCATTTGCCTCGGAATGCCGAGTGGTCTTGTAACCATTAAACTCGTTCGGGCTTGATGTCCGAGTACTTTTGCTTGCGTTTCTGAACTTGATGGATTTATCTGAATATTGCTTTCTAGCTGCTTGCATAATTTATACTGACTGGTTTGCAACTGAGCTTTCGAATAAGAGTGATGTTTTACTCGAAACGGACTTTTAACTTAGGCGAGGGCTGGCTCACGGCTATGCTCCCGAGTGGGAGGGATGCTCCCACTCGGAGTAGTTTTTTAACTTAGGCGAGGGCTGGCTCGCGGCTAAGCCCCCGAGTGAGAGGGATGCTCTCACTCGGAGTAGTTTTTTAACTTAGGTGAGGACTAGCTCGCGGCTAAGCCCCCGAGTGGGAGGAATGTTCTCACTCGGAATAGATTTTTAACTTAGGCGAGGACTGGCTCGCGGCTAAGCCCCCGAGTGGGAGGGATGCTCTCACTCGGAGTAGATTTTTAATTTAGGCGAGGACTGGCTTGCGGCTAAGCCCCCGAGTGAGAGGGATGCTCTCACTCGGAGTAGATTTTTAACTTAGGCGAGGACTGGCTCGCGGCTAAGCCCCCGTGTGAGAGGGATGCTCTCACTCGGAGTAGATTTTTAACTTAGGCGAGGACTGGCTCGCGGCTAAGCCCCCAAGTGAGAGGTATGCTCTCACTCGGAGTAGTTTTTTTAACTTAGGCGAGGGCTGGCTCGCGGCTAAGCCCCCGAGTGGAAATACAAAGGGACAGCATAACACGGCGGGTCAAGGTGGCAATGGTAAGCGCAAGGCTGACAGCGGTTTAGACTTTGTGGCTAACACCAATGCGCAGGGTAATAACCAGCGTCGTAAGGGGAAAGCGTCAGCGCCCCGGTTTGGAGAGCCGAAGTTCAATCTTGAGGCCATGATGAATTAGCCTTGCCCAAAGCACAAAACTCAGGAAAAGCCGGCCAGTCATCTGTGGAAGGATTGCTTCATCATGAGGGAATATAGGAACTCTATTTTTTTTCCAGAATAATCATGGCCCGCATGGCGGTTCAGGGTCCGGCCGTCATGAACCTGGATTTGGAGGTGGCGGCTCATGTTCTGGTTTCCAGGGTCAAGGCAATCAAGGCGGTTTTAATCAACAATCTGGCCAAGGAAATCAGCAGCATCAGTCTGGTTATCAAAGAAATCCAAAGCAATTGAATAGTGGTCAATATCATGTATTCACCACAAGTTTGTGCAAACGGGATCAGAAAATCCATAAGCGGGCAGTGAACTCAGTTGAGCCGGCAGTACCTCGTTATTTGAGGTGGTCTGAGCAACCTATCGTATGGAGCCGTGAGGATCACCCACCCCGGGTTGACAATCCGGGTCAATTGGCATTGGTGGTGGCTCCTCGGGTAGGAGGATATAAGCTTACAAAGGTGCTCATGGATGGGGGCAGTAGTATCAATATCCTTTACTATGATACTTTTCGTCGTATGAATTTGACTGACAAAGATCTTAAGACGTCTTCTACTATTTTTCATGGGGTGGTGCCTGGTAAGTCGGCGTATCCAGTGGGTAAGATAACCCTGGAGGTAGCCTTTGGAGATGACCATGATTCCAGACTTGAGAAATTAACCTTTGAGGTGGTCAAGATCAAAAGCCCGTATCACGCTTTATTCGGGCGGCCGGCTTACGCCAAATTCATGGCACGGCCTTGTTATGTTTATTTGCAGCTTAAAATGTCGGGTCATAAGGGCACCATCACGGTGCACGGTGATAGGAAGATTGCTCTGGATTGTGAAGAGGGTGATGCTGCGTATGCTGACTCGGCCTATGCCGCCGAGGAGTTGAAGTTTTATAAAGATAATGTTGACCCGGCAGATATGACACCTTTGAAGAAGCCAACTACAAAGAATGACCCCCTGTTGAAGTTTAAGTCGTTAGATGACACTAAGTTGGTCGATTTTGTTCCTGGCGACTCGTCCAAGCAGTTCAGCATCAGTGCTAATATGGATCTGAAATAGGAAAGCGCGCTCATCGAGTTCATCCGTGAGAACCAGGACATCTTTGCATGGAAACCTTCTGACATGCCAGGTGTACCGAGAGAACTCGCTGAGCACACTCTTAATGTTGATCCAAAATTTAAACCGGTCAAGCAGTTTCTTCGTCATTTCAATGAAGAGAGGCGCAAGGCAATTGGTGAAGAAGTGGCCCGGCTCTTGGCTGCTGGATTCATCATTGAGGTTTTTCATCCGGAGTGGTTAGCTAACCCGGTGCTGGTGCTTAAGAAAAATGGCACTTGGCGTACGTGTGTGGATTATACAGACCTTAATAAGGCCTGTCCGGCTGAGCCTTTTGCTCTCCCTCGTATTGATTAGATTATTGATGCTACGGCGGGTTGTGAGCGTTTGAGCTTTTTGGATGCTTACTCTGGTTATCATCAGATCAAGATGGCAGTTAAGGACCAGGAGAAGACAGCTTTCATCACTCCCTTTGGAGCCTTCTGCTATGTGTCTATGCCCTTTGGGCTCAAGAGTGCCGAGGAGACTTACCAATGGTGTGATCAGAATTGCCTCCATGACCAGATTGGACGCAATGTTCACGCCTATGTGGATGATATTGTTGTGAAATCCAGGAAGAAGGAGACTTTGATAGATGATTTGAAGGAAACCTTTGACAATCTCCGGGTCTATAAAATGATGCTTAACCCGGCCAAGTGTGTCTTCGGCGTGCCAGCGGGCAAACTATTGGGTTTCCTGGTTTCTGAGAGAGGCATTGAAGCTGACCCGGGGAAAATCAAGGCTATCACTTCTTTGGCTAAGCCAGCATGTATCAATGACATCCAGCGGTTGGCAGGTCGTATTGCAGCTTTGAGCCGGTTCATAAGCCGCCTGGGAGAGAAGGCTATAACTTTGTATCAAATGATGAAGAAGACAGATAGTTTTGTCTGGAGTGATGCTGCCAATGAGGCATTTGAGGTGCTTAAGAGACAGCTGGCTAAACCGCCGGTTCTTGTAGCTCCTATTGAGAAGGAGCCCTTGCTTTTGTATGTGGCTGCAAACAACAGAGCTGTCAGTGTGGCAGTTGTGGTTGAAAGGAAAGAGTCAGGCAAGGAGGATCCGGTTCAAAGGCCGGTTTATTATGTCAGTGAGGTGCTCATTGAATCTAAGCAGAGATACCCACATTGGGAGAAATTGGTTTACGGTGTGTTCATGGCTAGCCGCAAGTTGAAGCAATATTTCCTCGGTCACCCCATCATTGTGGTTAGTTCTGCTCCCTTGGGGGATATTATTCAAAATAGAGAAGCCACAGGCCGGGTAGCCAAGTGGGCTATTGAGCTCGGACCTCATGGTTTGAAATATATGCCTAGGACGGCTATCAAGTCCCAAGCGCTTGTGGATTTCATCAATGATTGGACAGAGCTGCAGATGCCTGAGGACAAACCGGATACCACGTATTGGACTATTCACTTTGATGGATCCAGGCAATTGGAAGGCTCGGGGGCTGGAGTTGTTTTGACTTCCCCACGAGGTGATAAATTTTGTTATGTTTTGAGGTTGATGTTCCCTTGTACTAACAATGCAGCTGAGTATGAAGCTTTGCTCCATGGTCTTTGGATGGCTAAAGATATGAATCTAAGCCGGGTGAGGTGTTTTGGCGACTCAGACTTAGTGGCTCAGCAAGTTTCAGGGACTTGGGATTCCAAGGATCCACTCATGGCGGCTTATCGCAGAGAAGTTGATACAATTGCTGGTCATTTTAAGGGTTATCAAGTGGAGCATGTCGATTGCAGGAAAAACGAGTCCGCTGATGCTTTAAGCCGGCTGGGGTCTCAGCGTAAGCCGGTGCCCCCTAATGTTTTCCTTGAAATTTTGCATAATCCATCAGTTAAAGTGCCTACGGAGGAGGATCTTGCAATTCCTGACCCGGAGGCACAGTTGGTGGTGGCTCTCCATGTTATTCCTGATTGGACTGTTCCATATTTAGCTTATATGACCCGGGGCGAGTTACCTGATGGTGAAACTCTGGCCAGGCAAGTAATCCAGAGGTCTAAGTCAATGATTATTGTCAATGGTGAGTTACACCGACGCAGTGTTACAGGGGTGTTTCAACGATGCATTTCTCCTGAGGAAGGCCGTGAAATTTTAAGGGAAATTCATGAAGGAGATTGCAGCCATCATGCCGGCTCTAAGTCTCTCGTTGCTAAAGCTTTTCGTCATGGGTTTTATTAGCTGACGGCTCATGCTGATGCGGAAGATCTGGTCAATAAATGCGATGGATGTCAGAAATTTTCAAGACGAGCTCATGTGCCGGCTCAAGAATTGCGGATGATTCCAATTACTTGGCCGTTCGCAGTCTGGGGACTGGATATGGTTGGGCCTTTTAAAAGGTCCAAGGACAAAAAGACTCACCTCCTGGTAGCTGTTGACAAGTTTACAAAATGGGTTGAGGCTGAGCTGGTCAGCAAATCTGATGTAGCAATGGCGGTTCAGTTCATTAAAAAGGTGATCTTTCGTTTTGGAAACCCTCATAGTATCATTACTGATAATGGTACTAATCTGTCTAAGGGTGCAATGAAAGAATTCTGTCAACAAGAGCATATCCAGCTTGATGTGTCATCGGTGGCTCACCCCCAGTCTAATGGTCAAGCTGAAAGAGCCAATCAAGAAATCTTGAGAGGTATCAAACCCCGGCTTATGGTCCCTTTGCAGAGGACGCCGGGTTGTTGGGTGGAAGAATTGCCCTCAGTGCTTTGGAGTATCAATACCACCCCCAACAGATCTACGGGCTACACGCCTTTCTTCATGGTTTACCAAGCAGAAGCGGTTCTCCCTAGTGACATACGTCACGACTCGCCCCGCGTGGCGGCTTATGTTGAAACTGATAATTAGAAAGCACGTCAGGATGCCATTGACCTTTTGGATGAGGAGTGTGACCTTGCGGCGGCTCGTTCAGCGATTTAGCAGCAAGATCTGCGTCATTATCACAGCTGCCGGGTTAAAACCAGGACTTTTCAAGAAGGAGATTTGGTGCTCCGGCTCATCCAGGATCAAACTGATATGCACAAGCTATACCCACCTTGGGAAGGGCCCTTTGTGGTCAGTAAAAATCTGAACAACGGGTCATACTACCTTATCGATGTTCGAAGCCACAAGGATTCACGCACGTCGGAGGAGAAGACCCACCGGCCGTGGAACATTGCTCATCTTCGGCCTTATTACACCTGAGCCACCGGCTCTTGTGATGTACATAATTTTGTTAATGTATATATTATGATTAGTATAATAAAGCCGGCATCCCTGATGATTCAGGGCCTCTGTCGTTTCATTTCTGAGAATCTGAGTCTTTATTGTCACTTCATAAGGTCACTGGGGGGCTTTCTGCTCATTGAGCATAGATATGATTACCCTTTTGATCCGGCTTGTACGCCTTGATTGCAAAATATTTGGGGGGCTTCCTGCTCATTGAGCATAGCTATGACTACCCTGTTGGTCCGGCTTGTACGCCTGAATCGGAATATTACTTGGGGACCCTTGTAATGGGCTTGGACGCCAGGTGTATTCACCAAAAATCCGGGTTATCCTGCCTTTGTATGCTTGCCACTCCGACCAGGTAATCCTGGAATGACTCGCCGTACTCTTGACAGTTAATCTTGTGAAGACCCTGAACTTGTCAAAGGTAAAACGGCGATAGGTCATGTGAGGCTCGGCTTACAGGTTTGAATTAAGGAGTAACTCAGTGGCTGTGCAGCCCTTGAATAGCACTTGATGTTGGGGCTTGGCAGCCTTTGAATGCCTTGGTTTTCTGGTCTATATTTAATTTGAATCTTTTTGGTGATTTCTGTTTATACCATATTGATATATGGTTGAAAGTTGATTCGGGCCATGTTGCCTTGATCTTATGATTCATATTTGAAAATATCCGGTGCTTTGATAACCCGGCCTGGCTTTGGACGATAAGTCGCCAGTGTGTGATGATTATATGCTTGGAGTTCTATACTCAAGTTTTTGGGATGATACCCTTTGCTGTCTATGGCGTTGTAAGCCGGCAGTATGAATAAAATTACAGAGAGCGCTGCGCTCTGAGGCTTTGGGCTGTTACCATTATTACATGCGGCGTTGTAAGCCGGCAGTATGAATAAATATCACAGGCACTTGTTCTCTGTTTGTATGCAGGGTTTAAGACAACATGATCAGCAAAGATGACAATGATTACGAGCATAAACGGTGGATCGTCAGATAAGATCAAACTGGCTCATAAGTGTTATGCAAATCAACATGCACGATGGCATGGCAGATCACTGTTTTCAAGCTAGCCTATTACAAGGCATTGGACGGCCCAAAAGAATAAGTGTTTTGAGGCATAAGGTAGTCCAACGGGCAGATTAAGCCGGCCTTTAGATTAATGATCTTGACCTTGGCGAGTAGAGGATTCCGGGTCATCTTGCACCGGTTCATCTTCTTCTTCGTCACCCGTTGGCTGGAAGTCAGAGGTGGCCCAATTGATCCCAGTCAAAGCTTTGAACACAGCTTCGTCATCAATAAGTGTTGACGGATCAATATCAGGAGCAAAGGTGTGCTTACGGATTGGCGGAATAAGCTGTTGGGAGTCATGAACCGGCGCCTTCACTTTCTTGTTATCAGCATTATAAGCCGCCTGGTAATGAGATATGTCCGTATCTTCAGCCAGTTTGCTTGCTAGAGGGCGCATTTCTCTTGCTATTGCCGCAAAGTCCTCAGTACTGAAGGGGGACCCGTCCTCCTTTACGCTTGGGCAGCCATTGGCCAAGTCTTCTGGGTCCAGATCTGCTTGCCACGCCTTGGCCCGGGTTAGCGCAGTGATGGCACCGGCTCTAGCAGCTGATAGCTTCAGATCCTCTACTCTTTGGGGCAATACAGACAGCTTTTCCAGAGTGTCTTTGATAAGAGTTGGTGGTTGTTTTCTATGAGAAGCTGCAGAGATAGCTCGTTGCGCGCCAGTATACAATTGCTCGATAAGAGTATAGGCGGTTTTCAGCTTCATACGCATGTCTGCACCAAGATGGGCGATTCTGGTGCCTGCATTACCAAACAAATTGATAAGTCGGATGAACAATTATTCAACTACATGTATGGTAACAGATTGGAATAATGTTACTTACCAAAGACAGCGGCGGTCATGGTGTTAATTTGATGTTTTAAACCGGAAAGCTCTTCAGTCACCGGCTTAAGGGCCGCCTCTGCTTCTTCCGCTCTTTTCAACAGAGCTACTTTGTCAGACTCCCAGTTTGTCCTGTCAGCCTTGAAGTCCTTTTTCAACTTCTCCATTTCTTCCAAGGCGGTTGTCAGTTCTAATTTGGCCTTGGCACTTTCAGATTGTTGAGACTTGATATTTTCTTGAAGGTCGGCGACTTGGGATTCTTTTGCATTGACTTCAGCCTGCAGTATGCAAACGACAGGTGCTATTACAGTCATTTTGTTTAAAGTCCCAAGCACAATACAAGTATTTCACTTGGCACTTGGGGGCTAATGCACATTGCTCTTTTCAAAGACAAGTTCATGATGACTCGGCTACACTATTGTTTCTATAGCCGATTCATGGGGGCTATATACTGGGATTTTATGGACAACTATGGTAATGAGACCCGGCTAATCTTAACAGTTTAAGCCGGCCCTTGGGGGCTACAGGTGCAAAATTGAATCATTACTATTTGAAGTCCCGTTTTATCTTGAAAGTGTAAGCCGGCCCTTGGGGGCTACTTGATTAGATCTATAAGGCTATCTAAAGTCTACAGTACACTCAATTCTATCATGTCCTGTAAACTTGGCGGCTGGTAAAGTATGTCTATATGAAGAAGGCTAGCATTTACCTCAAAACGTTCCTTCATGAGATTTACTAAGCCGGCCTCGAAGTCACGGCTTGTGTGCAGACGGTTCAGATACCCAGAGTGGATCTCTTGAGCACTATAGTGAGCATATCTCTCTAAATTCACTGACCACTTGCCTTTGTCAGCAACAGATATTTCTTCCTTGGCACTATGCTTTGACAAGACAGTGGGATTGCCTGGCGCTGTATAACCAAGCCCAGTGATGATAACATCATCAGCCTTTTCTTCAGTAGGCTTGATGGGACTTGGCGGCTTAGCGGTGGCTGGGTCAACATCCATACAATCTATGGTGATGTTGTGTTCTTCCAATGGCGGTTCATCAACGGTGGCTTCAGTGGCATGAAGGGAAGTCTCTACTGACTGTTTCTCCGGTTCAGAAGGATTTTCGATTGTTTTTGTCACCTTCAACTTCTTGCTGGGCTTTGCCATAGCTCTGTAAATGCAGCACAAGACGAGGTTAGCACAGCAATTGAGTATATGATGGAAAGCAGAGATTTAACATTACCCAGGCACAGTCTTGAAGACTGGGATGTGAGTTCCCGTTGAATCGCCAGAGGAGGAATGATATGTTCCCTGATAATTTGAGTTGGAAGGATTAAGAGGTTGTCGAAAAAGACCAGCCTTGGGATAAGCTAAGTCGGAAATTGGTGAGACCTCTGGACGGCATTTGAGAGGGGCTGGTGTGTTCGGTAAGCCGGAGGAAAGGATCCCGCCTCCGCTGTTTCGGGTTGTGCGGCGAGCCTCATGTTGCTGCTTCTTCAAAATAAAGTTGGGATCCAAATGAGCTAAAGGATGAGAAAACCTTACTTTCCGGCTTGCTTGTCGAGATTTCTATTTTGGCAGAGGTTCTGAGCCGGAGGAAAGAACAATTATCTCTTCATCGCCCGCACGGCTGGCTTCCGCGTCATCCTGATAATAATCGTTGTCAATGAGATGTACAAAAAATGAGCCAAGAGAATCAAGTTCTACCTCCGACTCATCATCATCATCATCGTCATCCAAGTTAAGTAACTCGGAAGGGTCGGTCTTCTTCTTGGCAGGTTTTTTGGTAGCCTTGGTCTTTGTCCGGGTCTTCTTGGCCGGTTTGTCCTGCAGCTTCTTCTTCCAGAAAGGGGAATCGGCCTGTGGAAGTCAGATGAGTATGAGGACAGTTTTTATGAAAACATGATTAACTGAAAGATTATATACAAAACTTACAGCTGGCGGTTTGTTGAGAGTGCAGAAATGATTGAGTCCGGTTTTGCTGCAAGCTGCAAAGCTTTCGTTCAATAAAGCCTTGGTCGACTCATTGATATCTTCATCAGTCAATTGGATCTCGCAGTGGCGTTGCGGATCTTTTAAGTCGCCGGTGTACTCGCACATTAAACCGGGGCGGCGGCTTAACGGCAGAAGTCTCCAGGCGAACCAGCACCGAACAAGGTCGACGCCGGTTAAGCCGTTAGCCATGAAGGCTCTAATCTTTGAAAATATGGGCGCATACTTGGCCCGTTCCTTTGTGCTGATCCGTTCTGGGAGTGGATGTGTGTTGCTAAGCCGGTGTTCACGGTAACCCGGCAAGGGGTTTTCACCTTCTGGAGATGTATCTTGGCAATAGAACCAAGTCTGGTTCCAGTCTTTAGGATGACTGGGCGGTTTGGCATATGGGAAGGTGGCTTCTTTACGTTTCTGAATTGAAATTCCGCCTAGCTCCAAGCTGGGTCCGTCTGTGAATTCGGTCTGCCGGTTCAAGTAATAGAATTCCCTGAACAGTTCGACAATGAGCTCTTGTTGAAGATAAACTTCGCAAAAAACTTGGAAGTTGCAGATGTTGCAGACAGAATTGGGCCCAATATCCTGAGGATGGAGCTGGAAAAAGTGCAGCATGTCTGGGAAGAATTTTGAACCGGGCGGGGTAAACCCCCGGATCATATGATCAGTAAAAACGATTATTTCGCCTTCTTTGGGCTCAGGAGGATTTTCAGTGCCTGGGACCCTCCAGAGGATGTCATCTTTTTTGGCTAAGACACCAGTCTGAACAAAATTGTTCAAGTCTTCCTCGGTAACCCGGGACGCAGCCCAGTTGCATGAGGTGAAGGTCTTAGTCATTATTGATGATGAAGATCTGGAAAGTAAATATTTCCGGTTTGAGATTGTGTTGTTAAGCCGGTCATTGGTTCAAAGGTACAAACCATAAACATGCCGTGTGTTAAGCCGGAGGATAGTGTTGAAATGCAGAGCCATCTATTGGTGGCTTAAGAGGGGACTAATGGTACCTGGCGGTTTATGGTTTATCAATTAAGCTGCCTACATAGCTATCAGTTTTCAGATCTATGACTGAAAGATTGCTAAGTGTTGGACAAACAGTTTTCACAGATCGGTGTTATAATTTTGGATCTACAGGAGTTCAGATAATGAAGAAAAATTCTAAACCTAGAGTGGCGACAGCAGGACAGCTCGCGTGCTCAGATGAGATCTCCTATGGAGGGGAGGCGTTCAGATGTTAAAAATGAGTGCTAAACTGCTACCGCACAGGATTGGTGCTATATTTAGATCAATAACTACACGGTCTAGGGAGGAACGAAGATGAACCAAGATGAACTGAAGAGCTCGAGCAAACCCTAATGGAGATCTGCGGTGAGGAAAAGAGGGGAGCTTACCGGGGCAGTTGGACAGCGATGGCGCGCGGCGGCGCTCTGGTGCGTTCAGGTCGATGCAGCGGCCGGAGTGGAAGCAGCTCGCGAGGTCGATGGCGGCGGAGCTCAGGCACGTGTAGCGTGGCGAAGAAGAGGATGAAGACGAGGAGGCAAAGGGGGAAAAATGAAAAGGACCCCTACCCCTATTTATAAGGCAGTGAATCGAGGAGGCTGAGATTTGGGCCTCGTGTGATATTAATGCGAGATGACGTCATGGCGGGTTAGTGCAATTCTGTGAGCAAACGTCATGGCGGGTTATAAGATTTCGTAAGGACTGACGATGAAGAATTTTTTCTAAGTGTGGAAGATTTATATGAACAAGTTCACATCAACCTGGGGCCTAATGTTGGGGATATAACTATTGGGTATAACCCGCCCAGGAGGGGCCGGGTTATACCACTGGCGGTTCATGATGAGAAGGCCCAAGAAGATGCTGAAGATGGCAGCTCATGTTGCAAGCTTATCGAAGGCCCAAGACCCGGAGGCGACTTGAGGCCCATGGGCATAAACTGCCAGATATTTGACTTGTATGTTAAGGAAAGTTTAGTATTGGTCACCGGGCCGGACACATTGTGTATGAGCCGGCCGGGACTCTGTAAGCCGCCGGGCATCAACCCGTGTATATAAGGGGGTGACCCGGTGGCGGGTTAAGGCAAGAAACCATAAGTCGAGAGCTAGGTCAAGCGTATCCGCTCCCTAGTAATCGAGACCCAAGCAATACAACCTAAAGCAGGAGTAGGCCTTTACCTCGTTGAGAGGGGTCGAACCTGGGTAAACTCTCCGTGTCCTTTGTCCCGTTTAACCCCTTCAAGCTAACTACGTGACGATGGCTCCACACATAAGTCCTCATGCTAGGGCATCTGCCGTCACAATTCCACGACAGATGGTCTCACTCGGAGTAGATTTTTAACATAGGCGAGGACTGGCTCGCGGCTAAGCCCCGAGTGGGAGGGATGCTCTCACTCGGAGTAGATTTTTAACTTAGCCAAGGACTGGCTCGCGGCTAAACCCCCGAGTGAGAGGGATGCTCTCACTTGGAGTAGATTTTTAACTTAGGCGAGGACTGGCTCGCGGCTAAGCCCCCAAGTGGGAGGGCTGCTCTCACTCGGAGTAGATTTTTAACTTAGGCGAGGACTGGCTCGCGGCTAAGCCTCTGAGTGAGAGGGATACAGATTTTTAACTTAGGCGAGGACTGGCTCGCGGCTAAGCCCCCGAGTGGGAGGGATGCTCCCACTCGGAATAGATTTTTTGACTTAGGCGAAAACCGGTTCGCGGCTAAGCCACCCACTGGGGGTTTTGAACATGCACTTATGCGAGAGAAATCATCATAGGACTGCAGGAGTCATGTCTTTGATAAACAATCTAAAAAGTACTCTTATCACATCTCGACAATCTGATTGTTAAGTATAGAATCGACGAAGAAGATCTGCATTCCAGGCACGCGGCTTGTCAATCTTCTTCGCGAGGTTGTAGAGGTGGTAGGCCCCGTTATGTAGCACCTTGGTGACGATGAAGGGGCCTTCCCACGCGGGGGCAAGTTTGTGTGGTCGCTGCTGGTCCACTCGGAGCACGAGATCTCCAACTTGAAATGCTCGACCTCTGACGTTCCTGGCATGAAATCGACGAAGTTCTTGCTGATAAACAGTCGACCGTATCAGGGCCATCTCTTGTTCTTCTTCCAAAACGTCGACTGCGTCCTGCCGTGCCTGTTCAGCCTCAGCCTCTGAGTAGAGTTCCACTCGGGGTGAATTGTGGAAAAGATCACTAGGCAGCACGGCTTCGGCCCCATACACCATGAAGAAAGGGGTCCGGTCAGTGGACCGGCTAGGAGTCGTCCTTAAACCCCACAGGACAGACGGCAGTTCGGTCACCCAGGCTCCAGCTGCATGCTCGAGATCACGCATGAGCCGTGGCTTCAACCCCTGAAGGATAAGACCATTCGCTCTCTCAGCTTGACCATTCGACTGCGGGTGCGCAACGGATGCGTAATCTACCCAAGTGCCTTGGGTGGCGCAGAAGTTTCTGAATTCTTCCGAATCAAAGTTTGAGCCATTATCTATAATGATACTGTGTGGGACTCCATATCTGAATATCAACTCTTTCAAGAACCTAATGGCTGTTCTTGAATCTAACTTCTTAATAGGCTTGGCTTCAATCCACTTGGTGAATTTGTCGACTGCTACGAGCAAATGAGTGAAACCGCTTCTGTCGGTCCTGAGTGGTCCAACCATGTCCAACCCCCACACAGCAAATGGCCAGATGAGTGGTATGGTCTTCAAGGCAGATGCGGGCTTATGGGACATGTTCGTGTAGAACTGGCATCCTTCGCAATGCTGAACGATCTCCTTAGCAGCCTCATTGGCACGCTACCAATAAAATCCAGCTCGGTATGCTTTGGCCACAATTGTCCGAGAGGACGCATGATGACCACAGGTCCCCGAGTGGATCTCTTCCAAAATCAGTCGACCCCTCTTCTGAAGAAATACATCGTTGAGCTACGCCAGTGACACTCTCTCTATAAAGCTGTCCATTTATCACTGTGAAAGCTTTGGATTTGCAAACAATCTGACGTGCCTCGACTTCATCCTCTGGGAGTTCTTGCCTAAGCAAATATGCAATGTATGGCACTGTCCAATCAGGGGTAATTACCAGAATCTCCATAACTAAGTCAATGACTGCAGGGATCTCGATTTCAGTCGGATCAGTAGGACTTATCGCTTGGGGAGGCTCTTCAGTGAAAGGATCCTCCTGCACTGACGAGGAATGGAGATGCTCAAGAAACACATTGCTGGGGATAGGCTTCCGAGTGGAACCGATTTTTGCCAGATCATCAGCTGCTTGATTTTTGACTCGGGGAATGTGATGAAGCTCCAAACCCTCGAACTTTTTCTCTAGCTTCCTCACTTCATTGCAGTATCCTGTCATAGCAGGGTTTCTGACGTCCCACTCCTTCATCACTTGATTGACCACCAAATCCGAGTCACCGTAGACCATCAGGCGACGGACGCCGAGTGATATGGCCATACGCAACCCGTAGAGGAGTGCTTCGTACTCGGCTTCGTTATTGGAGGAGTCGAAGTGAATCTGGAGGACATAACTAAGAAGATCACCTCTTGGAGACATCAGGACCACTCCGGCACCGGAACCATTCAGCATCTTAGATCCATCGAAGAACATAGTCCAATGCTCCGAGTGAATCTGAGTTGGCTGTTGCTGTTCTATCCACTTGGCCAAGAAATCCGCAAGTGCTTGAGACTTGATCACCTTTTTTGCTTCAAACTTAATGTCAAAAGGGAGGAGCTCGATGGCCCATTTAGCCACTCGACCAGTTGCATCCCGATTGTTCATGATTTCGGACAGCGGGGAATCACTGACGACTGAGACCGAGTGTTCTTGGAAATAATGTACAACTTTCTTCGCGGTTAGGTAAATGACATAGACAAGCTTCTGATAGTGAGGATACCTCTGCTTAGACGGAGTCATGACTTCAGAAATATAATATACTGGTCGCTGAATTTTATAAGCCTTGCCCTCTTCCTCTCGTTCCACTGTGAGAACCGTACTGACGACTTGGCCAGTGGCCGCTATGTACAAAAGGAGAGGTTCTTTGTTGTTCGGAGCAGCAAGCACCGGCTGGGTGGAGAGCAGGGCTTTGAGCTCAACAAACACTGCTTCTGCTTCTGGAGTCCACTCGAACATGTCAGATTTCTTCATCAGTCGGTACAGAGGCAATGCTTTTTCTCCGAGATGAGAAATTAACCGACTGAGAGCTGCAAGACAACCTGTGAGCTTCTGGACATCGTGTACGCGCACGGGGCGCTTCATTCGGACAATCGCACTGATTTTCTCAGGATTGGCATCTATTCCTCATTCGGAAATGAGAAAACCGAGTAACTTGCCTCCTGGCACTCCGAAGGTGCACTTGGACGGGTTCAGCTTGATGTCATACCTTCTCAGGTTGGCAAAGGTTTCAGCGAGATCAGTCAGCAGGTCGAAACCTTTGCGTGACTTGACCACGATATCATCCATGTAAGCCTCGACATTCCGACTGATCTGAGTGAGCAGGCACTTTTGAATCATGCGCATGAATGTGGCGCCAGCGTTTTTGAGACCGAATGGCATGGTGACATAGCAAAAACACCCGAAAGGGGTGATGAAGGCAGACTTTATTTCATCTGGCCCATACAGTCGGATTTGGTGGTACCCGGAGTACGCATCAAAAAAGAGAGACGCTCGCATCCCGCAGTCGAATCAACTATTTGATCGATACGGGGAGCGGAAAATGATCTTTTGGGCAGGCCCGATTGATATGCTTGAAATCGATGCACATGCGGAGTGACTTGTCCTTCTTGGGGACCATGACGACGTTGGCGAGCCACTTGGAGTGGTATATTTTGCGTATGAACTCAGCTGACAGGAGCCGAGCCACTTCATCACCAATCGCCTTCCTCTACTCCGCAGCAGAGCGACGGAGATGCTCTTTGACAGGTTTAGCCTTTGAGTCGACTCTCAAACGGTGCTCAGCCAGTTCCCTAGGTACACCTGGCATGTTGGATGGTTTCCATGCAAAGATGTCCCAGTTCTCATGGAGGAACTGGATGAGCGCGGCTTCCTATTTGCTGTCGAGTGTCGTTGAGATATTGGTCGGAGCGGCTGTGGGATCTTCCGGGTGAACGTGAACTTGTTTGGTTTCTCCTGCCGACTGAAAAGCGGACTCGGAAGCTGGCTTCTTAGA
This sequence comes from Thinopyrum elongatum, assembly GCA_011799875.1. NCBI lineage: Eukaryota > Viridiplantae > Streptophyta > Magnoliopsida > Poales > Poaceae > Thinopyrum > Thinopyrum elongatum. The sequence goes on along the minus strand of CM022299.1, from coordinate 40,316,293 downwards.
GTGGAGCAAATCACTCGGATCAGCATTCTTCTTGTATTCTTCCAACTCTACTACTGCCATCTGCTCGTCAGCAATTTTGGACCCTTGCTGAAGACATTCCTCGGCTCTCTGCCTACTCCCTGTGACGGTGATCACGCCCTTGGGTCCGGGCATCTTCAGCTTAAGGTACACATAACATGGACGGACCATGAAACGAGCATAAGCCGATCGGCCCAGAATAGCATGATAGGCACTGTGAAAATCTACCACTTCAAACGTCAACTTTTCCTTCCGGAAATTCTTCGAGTCACCAAAAACCACATCCAAAGCAATCTGGCCGAGTGACTTTGCCTTTTTCCCTGGGATGACCCCGTGAAACTGCATGTTGCTTTCACTGAGTCGGGACATCAGAATGCCCATTCCCTGGAGGGTTTCAGCATAGAGAATGTTCAAACCACTGCCGCCATCCATAAGAACTTTGCGCAGCCGAGTGCCTCCTATGACTGGATCAACTACCAGTGCTTGCCGCCCAGGGGTAGCAACATGAGCTGGATGGTCCGACTAGTCGAAGGTAATGGGAGTCTTTGACCCCTTGAGGTACGTTGTAGTCGCCGAAGCAACCATGTTCACCTCACGGTTGATGACTTTCAGTCGACTTTTGCTCTCAACGTCAGCAAAAATCACCAGAGTGGCATTGACCTTCGGGTAATCTTCTGCCTTTTCTTCATCATCATCTTTGTCAGAGCCTTTCTCACTCGGCTGACCTTCATGGAACTGCTGAATAAGGAGTCTGCACTGTCGAGTGGTATGCTTGGGTAAAATCAGGTTACCCTCTTCGTCCTTCTTCGTGTGAATGGCACACGGTAGATCCAGGACGTCCTGGCCCGACTGGTCTCCCTTCTTCTTAGGAACCCACTGCTCTTTGGCCTTCCCTTTAAACTTGCCTTGAGCAGCTACTATTGCTGCTTCTGCTTGACCAGCGGCCTCAACTTTGCGCTTCTGTTTCCGACTGGGATTCCCGCCTCCGGCGTCAGGGTCTACAACCTTTCCTTTGCCACTACGGAGGCGGTCCTCTTCTTCGCCATTCGCATACCGAGTGGCAATTTCCATCATTCGGTTCATGGTCAGGGCCCCAGACCGCCCAAATTTCAGGTTGAGCTCTCTGTATCGGACACCTTCTTTGAAAGCACAGACTGCTTGATGCTCCGAAACATTCTCCACCACATGGTGAAGTGTGGTCCAACGTTGTATGTACTCTCTCAAAGTTTCATTCAGCTTCTGGACGCAAAGCTGCAATTCAGTTAGTCCAGCAGGTCGCTTGCAAGTGCCTTCGAATGTTTTAATAAACACTCGGGCCAAGTCTTCCCAGCAATGAATACTGGCAGGAGCCAACTGGTTCAACCACGCCCGAGCCGATCCTTCTAGCATCAAGGGCAGATGTTTCATAGCAACATCATCATTGCCTCCATCAATCTGTACAGCCACTCGGTAATCTTCCAACCACGTGTCTAGCTTTGACTCACCAGTGAACTTGTTCACGCCCGTGGCCAATCTGAAATTGGGTGGTATCTCAGCGGCTCGTATGGCCCTGCTGAAACACTCGGGCCCAGAAACAAACACGCCGCTTCCACTCGGGCGATCCCTGTCCATGCTTTCATGGCGAGCTCTGCCTCTGTCGACTAAACCTTGCACAAGGACTGACCTGGCATTGAACCTTGGATCTCTGGGATCGATTGGCTCCCTTCGCTCGTCGTCGTATGGATGCCTGTCGTCGTACTGCCGGGGCGCGTATGAACCACCTCTCGGGAGAGGCGATGGCACTCGACGGCGGTCATCACGGTGATGTCGAGGAGCAAACTGACCATGACCTTGATCCAGAAACTGATCTTGGTGATAACCACGACCTTCACGCTGCGGAGGCGATCTTGGGCTATGTGCCGACTGAACTGTATCCACCATCACTGACCTGCTATGGATTCTGTTGCGCGACTGGGAAACTGCCGAGTTCTGTTCACCAGCCGCCCTAAGCAAGGCTCGGATTTGCCGTAGCCCTTCTCTGGCCTCAGATCGGGATGGTTGGATGGAATCTGCAATGCGTGCCGTGGCAGCAACATTCTGAATCGGAGTGCCGAATACCTCAAACTCGCCTTGCGGCCCACTCAGAAATAACTACCGCTGCCGCCGACTGGAACTTGGGGGTTGCCTGCGAGCGCGATCGTCGAGCGACTTCTGGAGATCTTCTAGACGCGCGCGTTCAGCCAAAGTGGCTATGCGTGCAGCTTCCAAGGCCTGGGCCTCGGAAGTCTCCCCAGCAATGGGGGTCTGGAGAACCTGCTCGTTCCTGCGCCGCAGCTCTTCTCTCTGTTCCGTAGTGAGGGCCTGCGGGTAGTACTTGTCGTTGGTGTGCGACGGACCTCCACTTTCACCTCTGCCACGGGGAAACCCGGGTGGGCTACGCTGGGAGCCAATCACGAGGACTTCCGCCGCCGGGTCATTGCTCTCGTACTCGGAAAGCGTATCCGAGTGGCCAGACGATAGATCGAACAAGCCGTAAAGGGACTCGTCGGGCTCGATCGCCGCGATCTGAGGAACGGACGACTGACGAGCCACCGCGTGCTTCACCCATCGCTGGAGCCGTGAGCGACCGGATCGCTTGCGACGGCGAGCCGCCGGGAGAGAAGACGCCACCGGAGTCGACCGATACCGAGTCGACGGCTACCGCAAGAGGACGCCGCAGGCGCTTGCACGGAAGTGCGCTCCCCCGCGAATAGGGAGCGCCTCGACGTCAAGGGGGGCTTCCTGGTGCTAGGCCGATTCGTCGGCGACGAAACTGAGTGCGCCGAGATGGATCTCGCGACCCAGAGGCAGTCCGCCGCCGGAAACCATGTCGAAGGAGTTCGACGAACGCAACCTCGCCGGAAGTTGCTTAGACGCCTGCCCTACGGTGGGCGGCAACTGTCGTGGGAATGGATATGACAGTAGAGGTAGGGGGTACGTAGGAGAGGGCAGAGCCTAGCTACGGCGAGGGTGTACCCTCGGATTTATGAGTTCATGCCCCTCTCGGAGAAGGTAAAAGCCCTACGTCTCGGTGCTACGGAAGCTTTGTTTCTTAGAGTGTTGAGTTACAGGAAGTGCGAACCCTTGTCCAGGAGGAGAGGGGCGGCTTATATAGAGTTCGCTGGCCCCTCGTAGCCCTCAGTTACGCAAGGATTCAATGAGAGAGTAAAGGTGAGAACATTACTGGAAACGCCCGTATTCAATGGTCTTTATAGTGACGGATTGATTGCCTGACCGTTGCCATCCTGGGGTTGCTATAGGTCTTCTGTTCTTCGAGTAAAGTCAGATGTTCCGAGTGAACGACGGCGGTCGAGTTGGGGTAGAGTAACCGAGTGGATCTTCTGTCGAGTGACTTGCGCGCTGCGGTGATTCCAGTCGGTACCTCCTTTCTAACCTCATAGGCCTTGGAGTCTTTGTGCAGTGTTCTCGGGTAGGGCATGTAGGTCAGGCCTAGTACCCTACCCTAGGTACATGTCATCATCATCCGGTTGAAGATGTTTTTTTTTTCTTGACAAGTTTGAAGATGTTTCTTATATCTAGGCAAAATGTCGAAGTTGTCCCCCGGACAAATGGGGCGGTTTGTGGGCAGATGTTGTGTCGAGCTGGGACGCAGGACACGCATCAGGTGGTGTTGGACGGACCTGATTGATCAGGACCTAAACAACGACTCCAAGTGTTTTTTTTTAAGTTCGACATCCCAGTGTTAGAAGACGAGCCAAACATGAGATATGCTACGAACTAATCTGTGGTTGGATGATTAGAGCGACAGTGCTATCTCCAGCCCACCAGATCCTAGTGCTCGCATTATTTCTGAATTTATTTCAGGATTTCGGACGAGCGCTTTCAGTGGGAGGAGACGTCCCCGTCGACGACGAGACTCCTACGATGATTTCATGAATCACAAGATAATATGCCGGCTCAGTCTCTCGAAAGTGCTCATAAGGGTAGAGTATGTGTTTGCGTTTATAGAGATGAATGTATGTGCATATGTACGAGCGCTTACGTCTGTACTGTGTTAAAAAAAAAATTACGTGCCGGTTGAGCCAACCGAACTACCGAAGCCCCCCTCTTTTCACATGGAGCTCTCTCCTCGGTTGGCTTCGCACGCACACGTCGCGTCCAGCACGAGCTCTAATCTCCCCACCCGAATATATATCACCCCCCACACCAACACCGTCAGTTTCAGGGCCATCAACACCACCACTGCACTGATACCCCCAGCAGCTACTTCCAGGATAGTGCTGCTTGCCACTACCGTAGCTCCCAGCTAGTTCGAAGAAACACCCGGCGCCGAGTCGGTCAGCTCACTACTCGCCACCAAGAAAGAATGTGCTTGGAGTTCGGCTCCTGCTTCGGCGGCCGCAGACGGGACGACTACGGCCGCAGCAGAGGGAACGCCAACTGGTCGGCGCCGGCGTACCCGCAGCCGCCCACCGTCGTCGTCCACGAGGCCGGGCACAAGGCCTACCACGACGGCGCACCAAAAGCCGAACACGCCGACGCTGGCGGCCACGGCGGGTACGCCTACTTGCAAGACAAGGCTGGCAGCGAGACGCCGCAGAAGCTTCCCGCGTGGCAAAACAAGGTCGGCGACGACGCCGGCTACGGCGCACACACATACACGCCGCGCCCCCATGAGGGTGCGGCTGCGGCTGATCATAAGGAGCACGCGCTCGCCGCCATGGATTACCACCAGTGCCCAACCACTACCGCCACTCTCGCAAGGTACCAGGTGGCCAGTCGTTAGGACTTGGGATAAGCTATAGCACTGCACGGCCATGGCAGTTCATCAATCCCTCCCTCCCCCTTAAACACTAGTACTGCCTCTGCTTCTGCTCTGTCCGGCAGCTCTGTTTTGTTCTGTAGCTATGTCTTTTTTTTTTCCCCCTTCTCTTTCTCTATTTGGGTTTTGGTCAGTCGTCTTCCAATCCGCTCAAAGGCACCTGGAAAACTGTGTGTGAGGAACCGGAGGCTGTGGATTTTGACACACAGCCTCCATGTTTTGTGCAGCAGGGAGAAGGTCCAGCAGCTCCAGGAAGCTTTTGTCGGCAGATGGTTTTACTTTTACCTTTACCAGTCCGTTTGTGTAGTTGCTTATAATTTAGCTGCAGCTGTTTTCACCTTTGTATAATACATAATCAAGTGAAAGAAAGCATCGCCAAATATATCTAAGATGAGTCTCCGCCTCTGTTTTCGCTATGTCTTCTCTCCTTTCACTTTCCTCACAAACATAGCTCAGCGCAATCTTGCACTGAATCAGCATACTCGCAGAACATACCAGATGCTAAATCCGTATATAGAATACTCCCTCTGTTCACAAATATAAGATGTTTCCAATATTTCAATATGGACTACATACGGACTGAAACGAGTGATCAAACACATTAAAATGCATCTATATACATCCAAATCAGAAAAGGTTGGATCTTACAATAGTGAACCGAGGGAGTATTATTTAACTCTTTAGTTTTCAAAAAGAAAATGACTGTTCACCCATTAAATTTCGTCACTGGTGTGACATAATCGATAACGAACAACTTATGTCATGGTGATGCGTGAGAAAGCCGCCCATATTGATGTACTGGAAGTTGGACAACAAGGCGATGTTAAAGCAGCCAGATACCCCAGATAGACAAAGTTTCTGCCGGCAAATTAGATAATAAAGTGACAGATGTAGGTGACACAACTCACTACTATAGATAATGAATAACTCAACTCTATCATGTTGTTGGAAGGTTTTTTTTAAAGAAGATGTTCCTGAAACAAAAAGGGCACTACCTTCCTTCCTTTCCAGTTTGCTTTACGCAACTCTTATCATGTTTACAGCCGCAGTTTTAGTTCTCAGAAAAGGAATGTGCAGATCTGCCCATGAATCATATTTCTGTTAGCATTTCTTTAGAAGATTGATGGCATATCTTTTTTTGCATCCATAATATACATGTGCTGGTCCAGTAGCACAGTCTGAAAGTTAATTGACTTTCTTCCAACTTATTCCTACAGTCACTTGCCCCGTGCTTAGCCGTTACTTAAGAGGAACCAGAGCATATCGAAGGTTATGCAGACGGTAAATTTTTTGCCTTTCTGGTTTGTGGAAAAAGTGGAAGGCCAATAGTCGCCCACAGTCTAGTTGTTTTTACTGTTGTTAAAGTGTTAACCATGCTTCCTGAAATGGCATTATTGGTTTTTGGCTAAAAACACACATTGGGATGCTAAGTGCAACTCTACCTAAGAAGTGAAGACCACCTTGTTGAATCCTAAAATATACACACCAAAGCATGTAGCTTTTTCCCGGTGTGCGTGCAACAGAAGCGTATTAAATCCAGCAAGATTAACATAACATAGAATCACAGAGCAGGCAGCAGTAGCCCTCATGGTGTAAAGCAGAGATTTGAGTGCTCTGGTGCCTTTACCTCTAGCTCAACAACTAAGATCTTCGATCCGTGTCGATCTCTTCTTCCTAGCTGGGAATAAGACCAAGGATGGGGAATAAATACAGTCGGTCAGTATACGTTTGCACTTTTGTTTATGAACTGATAGATACAGAGCCACTAGACCACTAGCTACCCTGGGCGGTGCAACCTGGTAGAGAATGTTCAATGCCTCTAGATATGCCTGTCATTATCGCCGCTCAGTTGTGCTTGTTTAACAGCGGAATAAGTTCGTACTCAGTACTTCCACCAGCCACTCACACGATGCTAACACATGATTTAGATTCAACAGGTGGCCCTAGAACAACTAGGTCAGAATATACTGAGCGAGTGATTTTTGTACACAAGAGGAACAGGCATAAACATGAGGGGGAGATAGCACATATCTAGTTCTAAACTCCTAATACTTGCTTAGTGCACACATAAAAAAGTTTTTGAGTCATGCTTACTGTACAAGGTACGCTAGTCGGTTCCACAGAGGGGTGAGTTACACACTTCCAGATTCCAAATCATTTCTTGATCTCCCGTTATGGTGTTGGCCGGTCAATCCGATATGATGCCCACCTCCAGATTGTTGGTTTTGTGCATTATTTGAGTTGCCCGCCTCAAGCTCCTCCAGCATGTGGAAGTATGCATAGGGCCCCCAACCTTGCAGGGAAAAAAAAGAGAGGAAGAAACAGTCAATTTAAACAGAAATAATCAAAATATCGGAACGATATTGATATTGAACTAATGGCGGAAAGACATTTGCATTAAAAGAAATTAGACATTGGAAGGCATTTTGCACAGTTGTGGCGATTGAACAACCTTGATGGTGATACGGAGGAGGGAAGAAGTGCAAATAGCACAGCACTGCCATAATAGATCCTGAAATCCATTGATTACACTTAGTTACTGAAGGCCATAGGATGCCTTGCATTTGTAAAGCAAGGGGGAAGAAGTACAAACCAATCAGGCCGCCGACAAACACATCCTCCCAGTGGTGTCGATAGTTGTCTATTCTAGAAATCCCAACAAGCGAAGCAAGAAGAAGAGGAAGAATCACGATGCAAAGTTTTGCCACGTGACCTTTGCGATCAAACGCCTTGATTTTGCCAGATAAGTATAGTGACAAAAACCCAAGCCCAGCAAACGACCCTGCAATGCAAATTCTGTTAAATACCGACTGCACGCAAAATGACCTACAACTCTATTTTGGAGGAAACAGTGGAAATGATATGATTATTCATAGTATCAACTTGAGAATTGAGATAGCTACAGGTCTGCAGGACAAAGTACCTAACATAAAGCATGGGGATCCAGACTATCAAGTCAAGTCCAAGCTTATAACTACACTAGAAAATATATAAACTACAATAGGTACGTGGCAATTGTTGACAATCAACCTCAGAGAGCTTTATCCATCAACATTGCATCTAGTGTAGACATGCACGTAAGGGTACAAACTTACACGACGTGTGTCCACTAGGAAAACTCTTGCGCCCATCGGTTAAGAAACCTTTCTCGCCATGGCAAATCACACCACCTGTCACTTGATCATATACCTGAGACAACATGCCAGCAAAAGTGCCATGTTAATTTTACCTAGCAATGAAAGATGCCAACGCTTTAAAGTATGGAACTATACGGACATACAAAAGTCAGAAAATGCATACCTGCCTTCCATCAGGAAAGCACCGCCAAAAGAAGTCTGGCCTTGGTCTCCCTACTGCAGTCTTTATCACATCAGTGAAAGCGGCAGTGATCAGCACGGCAAAAATAACACCTACATGTTCCATACACGAACGGATCACGCGGTTCCAGATCAAAGTACATAGAAGAACAAAATCATCAGATGGAGACACAAACAGAATCAATCACCTAGCGTTGCATGGTGAAGATCATAGACATCTCTTCTAGCAACATACAGTGCTATGAAGACAAGCACAGGACACAGCATAGAGATTACCTGTTAAGAGGTCCAATACCCAATATCAAAGATGGGAGAATATAAGATTACATCTGGCTATGAAACTGCAGAGGTTGGGAAACGTACAGGAACAGCCCATGCTGGCACAGTACTCTGTTTCACCGGGTACCTAATATCAGTCATCATATCCTTCCCGACGAAGCGGTTAAACGGGGGAGCATAATGCAAGACGACCACGACCGCAGCTAGGAGAGTAAGAACGACCCAGTCATATGTGTGCTTTCTGGCCAGCCCGTATCCATGCGTCTGAACCGTGTGCTGAACCTGCTGCATCCTATCCGGCTGGCCAGAAACCGGTGTGCCAAGACCCTCAGTGATCTGTGAGCAGTTCTGCTATTAGAAAATATAAATGGTGAATATCAGCAGGCAGTAGCTCAATGTAAGCAGACTGCACGGTGGCGTAAATTCGACTGAAGAATTTGGCTGCATCGTTGAATGGGTTATCTGAATATGCTAGGCCTACTAGCCTCGGTCTGATTCTTAAGAGAACATGATCATATCCTGACGAAATATGTTTGTGGAATAGCTACAGTAGCATGCAAAAATCTACAAGACCTAGGTGACAATGCAGCAGTAACAGTAAATATGAGCCGTCGTACTTCAGACAGAGTAGCAGGCTTTCTGAATTCATAAAACCTGGCCGACTGTATTATCTGCGACAAAAAGAACTCATGAATTTAGACGGCACGCACATTACGACTTACTGAACTCGGAGATAACGCACAATCCCCGGCCGGACAATCTTTGCGGAGCAATACTAGAGCAGAGATCCAATGCAGAGCTGTATTATGCAGGCAATGCAGAGTTGGATCCAATGCAATGCAGAGTTGTGTGACACAGAATATATAAATAGCAGAGTTGGATCCTCTTGGTCTCACCGTGTTGCCTCCACCACGCATCGAAGACCGCGAGACGAAACAGGACAGGCCGCAGGCCTGTATGTACGCCGTAGGCAGGCAGGAGATGCTCGGAAATTCCCCTGAACCAAGCAAGCAAGAAGGCAACAATTTAAGCACCGCGGGTATTGCACTGCACTTTCAATTACCATCACCTGAACTGAATCTAGACTGGAAAGTGCGAAAGGGACGCTGTCGACTCACGGACGGATGGCTTAAAACCCCAGCACAGGGGAGCCAGGCTACTAAACCCTCCTCGCCTCAGAACAATAAACCGAAAACAGATGAAATTAAACACAGATGCGGTGGTGGATCAAAACCCTAGAACACAAAATGGCGTGATTCACTGGACAAAATCTCGTTATTTTAGGACGGAAAAAAGAAAGGAATTTGGGGAGCGGTGCGCCTCACCTCGGAATTAAACCCTTGCGGGTGGAGAAGGTGGCGATGGAACGGAGGCAGGGACGGATCCAGAGAGTTTCGCCGCCGATGAGGGGGGAGGGAGAGCGGATACAAAGAGATTGTGGTTGGGTGCCACGGAGGGCGGTGCCGTCTGCCGTGCCGCGACACGTGCGGGCACGCCGGAACAAGAACGGACCACACCACCGCCGCTCTTCTCCTCTGTTTCCCTTTCCATTTCTGCGGATGGGCTGGGCCTTGGAGTTCTTTTCTCTGAGAAAACATGGGCCCTGGATTTGGCAGGATCAGCGCTTCAGAAACAAGTTAAACGGGCACCATGCATTCTGAGCAGCTGGGCTTACATATTGTTTTTTTTAGAGAGAAAGCTGGGCTTCATGCAAACCGCTTCTTGCGCTGTCGTGTCTGTGGCCTCGGCCCACGATCGTTAACACATGTCCATTGCGCTCACTTGACCCTGTGCAATTGTTCACCAAGCGAGAAAGAAAAAAAAAACCAAGTCTTCTGTAGAAAAAGAGAGAGGCACGGCCTGAACCCCAGTACATATGAACCCATTTTTTTTAAATGTATTTTAAGCGCGTTATAAAATTTCAAAACATAATTTCGCACATACATGCTCGCAAAATATGTGAGCGGCACAAGGTTTTGCGAGAAAATATCTTTTTATTTTGCCTCCATGGACACATATTTGTTTGTCTTTTTATTTTGCGCAGGCCAAAGAGGAAAAATCCATGAAACTTTCTGTGCGCACATAGAAGTGGCGATGTACCTGCGTAACTTTTTTTCAGAATTTTTTTGCCTTTAAAAATGTATTTTTCGAAGAGGGTTTATATGTATCCGGGTTCATACATGTATTTTCCTGAAAAAGGACTCCTACTAAACCCAGAATGGTGGTGATGCTACCACGGAATATCTGACGAAGAATCCTCACAGGAGTAAAGAAATCAATGCCGTCGGGTCAAGCCTAAAGCTGCTGATGTTTATTTATGAATCTCCGACCCATAAATTTCCTCCCGCATCCATCCGTGAACAGCATGGGATCATTCCATGGACACGGTTGTGGGAGGACGTCATCCAACCATAGCCGCGTACATTTCAACCTGCATTTAAATAAACCGGACGAAATTCATGCAAATCAGCTGAGATTCATCAAAGTTCGGATAGAAAATAGCACAAATCATTCATATATAGCATGCAAATCAAGTCTAGTACAACAAGTTTTTCATCAACGAGTCAGGTCGTTCCCCACAAACTCCCTCCTTCAGCTTCATCCAAGACTTTGCACGTAAATGGCCGTCACCATGTCCTGTGGTACATCACGACAGCGTGTGCGGGCTACATATAATGTGTAGATCATCATTGAGTGAATGAATTAATCCACAAGTTGAGCAGGAGTAAGCAAAACTTACGATCTCGTCATCTACCACGTGCAATGGCCACCTTGCCTCGACTTGACGAACCACCTCGCAAAACTTGATGACACTGATCTGGATAGTGTGCCAGCGATACGACGACGACCTCATGTTGCGTGGTCGAATGATGTACATGTCATAGGGCGTAATGTGCTTTCGTGCGTGAAACGTTTCGTGCATTTCCTGCCAGAAGGCCTGCCCTTTGCTCCTGCCTATGAAATCCATGGATACGGTCAACCACGCACCGCACAACAACTTATCCTTAATGATCGAGTAGCTCACCATCCTTCATACTCTAAAAAACGACATAGCATTTGAAAATAAGTAAATGGCATTTAACCGAACACCTGCCAGTTGTGGTGCCCGCGATGGAGGTCGTCGACAGGTGGGCGGAGTGTACCTGGGTACAAACGGCTCCAGGGTGGACAACTCCGTCGTAAAGGCGAGCGGGGCGCGTCGGTGCTGGTTGCGGACGTCCGGTAACGCCTCTGTGACGGCCGGAGAGGTGCAGCGGCGGCGGCGGAGGTGGAGAGTATGGATACAAAATAAGGGGAGAAGGGGTAGATTGGAAGAAAATGGGACCCGAAGGGGGATTTGGTGGGCCAGAGGTGTCGGAGTCCTACGTTCCAGGCGTCCGGACTCCCGTAAATCCCCTTGGAGATCCCCTTGGAGATGCCCTTGAAGGGATTAGAAAATGTGTTGGAACCGCGCCGCGGACACGATGAACGACCGCGCTGTTCGGATCCCCTTGGAGATGCCCTTAGATGTGGATGAACCTTCTGGTGTTGCGTTCCTTGCCCTTTTGGGACAAGAGGTGCTGTACTTTCCCATAACTTTGCCAATGGACCATAGGGTAAACTTGCACTGCACCGTGTGTTCGGTTTCGTTTTCTACAAAAATGGAACCAGCGTAGGGGCTGATCGGATAAAAAACACTCCTGCTATACTACACAATGAATTCACATACGTCAAAAAAGAAATGAAGTCAGATACTGGATATGCATGTCCTCCGGTCCTACTACGAGTTGCCACGTCCTGCGCCCACGCGCACACGTATGCAGCCGTCCGAAACGGTCCTGCCGTCGCGTGCCGACCTCGGCGGAACAGTGACACACGTACCTCTCCGATGTGGCGCCCAGTGTCCACACCACTAGACGATACGGCGATCTAGCTGGACGAACCACCATGGATCGATCATCATAGAATAGTAGCGAGGATGAGTCACCGCAAGGACGAGCGAGATTCCAGTTGCCTGGCCTGGTTGCTTGTGGGACACCGGGAACGCTTTCCCTGTAGGATCCACGTACCTCACACCTCACCTCACCGGCCACTGCATGCATGATTGCTTGCCGCCCACCAACCGGCGGTTCAATTGCTCTTCCCTTTCTTTTTTTTTTTGCGGTAGAATTGCTCTTCAGTTTCTTCATAAACAACTCACAATTTGTTCTTCTCTACGTACCTCATCCAGGACACCATGCATACTCTAGTCGAGCGTGATTTATGGAGTTCGCAGGATAGCTAGTTAAAAAGCTTCATGTCACGGTTAGGCTGTCATCGTCCTGATCGAGCGTCCAAAACACCGGTCTCTTTCGTCGACATACAGACGCCGCTAGCTAGATTAAGTGATCTACAAGGTTCAAGCATGGAAGATGCTCCAAGCTTGCAACGGTCCATTGAAACGAGTACATGTATTCAGTACAATATTGATGAAATATATACATGAGCTTGCGCGGCTGGTGGGGGAGACGAGAAGGTATATCCGTGTACATCTGGCTCTGATATGAGCTCTTATCAAAACTCATTTAACAAGCTAATCCAGTCCATGTCAACGTCGTATCGACTAATAATCAACTACTCCTCGCTCCGTTCTATAATATAAAAACGTTTTTGACACCAGTATAAAAAACGGTTTTATATTATGAAACAGAGGGAATAATTGGTGTAGCAGGTCAACCACTGTGGCGTCGTGCGACCAAACCTATAATGCTTGGTAATGAGGTGAGCACTGTATATTATCTCATAGAAGAATGGATGGTCCCAGGGGAATAATCCTCGTTGTACTCCTGCTAAATGTTTTCATCCAACACAAGGAAATGCGCCTCTCACGCATGCATGGTGGCGATCGATGACGTGCGCCTCTCATGTACTCCCTCCGTCTCAAAATAAGTGACTCAACTTTGTACTAACTTATTTTGGTATGGAGGGAGTAGTTAAGAGTCTTTTTTGGTCACATGCAAAGCTTTCCAGTAGTGACTTCTTTATTTTCATCGAAAGTGAGGGCAACAATACATGGCGGTTGAAGTCTAGTGGCGTTATCGAGCACATGATCTCGAGCTCCGGTGTGAAAACTCAAGGGTCTGATTTGCATTGATTGTATCTGTCAATGGGGGTGTTCCACGTCATATCTTTGTTGGACTTATTGCCTCGAGTTTGCTCAAACTTCTTTGGGTGAAAAGCCAAGATCTAGTCTCTGTGGAAGGATCTGGTGACGACGACGATGCTTGTGTGGGGTTCTCTTCTTGACGGTATAGTTGTTGAAGCACTTTTTTTTTGTAGTCTAGATACTGTCATCAGCGATGGTTGATGTTGATGATTGCTGCTACATGCATGAGTACGTTTCGACGAGACGTCCAGAGGTTGCTTTTTTCTGTCCTTTTTTTCCATTATTTTCTTTGTGTGTTTTCTTCATGCGATATTATGAGTCAATAAAATACACCTTTTATTGGGAAAAAATGTCAATTTATATCTATGGTGACTGAGATTTACTTTTCTATTATCTAATAAATTGATTCCAAAAATTACGATTTCAGTCTTCCTTTCAACTAAACCGAAATGAGCTTTCATATATGAAAACCTTTTTGAAAAAAATCGAAAAATTTCATTAAAAAACTGTAAAGAATTTTGAAATAGCAAATGTATTTTTGAAATGCAAATAATTTACGAAGTTCCAATACCATTTTCTTCAAAAAATATGACACGGTAAAATTTTGCCAAATGCACATTTAACATTTTTTTAATGACAATAAACAATTTATAAAATTATATAAAAAATTTAAAAGATTCTTCAGTTTTTAAATTTGTTTCCATTTTTCTAAATTTTTATGTTTCAAATAGTGTTCACTCAAAATTGATTGTGTTTTAAAAAAATGCTCATTTTTTAAAAAGTATTCAGAATTTTTAAAAGTGTTCACATTTTTAAAAAATTGGAGATTTAAAAATTGTTCGGGCCTGCACATTTTTAATACTAGTTTGCCCTTTAAAAATCTTTGAAATCTCGACGCTGTTGTGCGTGGATAAATAGTTCGGGCCTCGCTGTATAGCAATGACAGCTAATGCTTCTAGTGGCTAGCCGGAGGAGTTTGGCAGCGGCAGATCTCAAGTTCGATTTATGCAGATCTTTTTTTACTTCACGTGTTACGAACAAGGAAAAAATCGCCTGAAGTTCGATTTCTGCAGAGCTTTTTTTACTTCACGTGTTACGAACAAGGAAAAAAACTCGCTTCACGTCTGTTCGCGACCGCTATCAACCATCCATTTTGGTATTTTCACTTCACGTGTTACGAAAAAAACAAATCGTTTCCGTCTGTTTGGCCGGCCCAGTTGCGGCTGGAGTTAACAATCCCGGGATTCGACATGCCACGTCGATAATCCTTGTTTGAGAAGGCTCTCAAGGTTTAAAATAGACCGGGATCTAAGAGTTCGGTGTGTTGATTTTCGGGATTGCAAGTTCAGGGTTTGATTTAGTTTTCGTCTACAAGTTGAGGATTTGTTTTGGACTTTTTCCTCTATCTACTGGTCAAGAATTCCTGTTAGGTACTGGTGTGGCAATAGTTTACGTAACATGGGATCCCTTGATCGAAGGGAGGCCAACTAATAAAGAGGACAAGTTTGCTACAAGCCTAGCCGCCACCTCCTCCTCCTCCACAAAAAGCTAGGGTTCCTGCCTTCCGCCGACGCCGCCGCAGGTCCGCCTCCTCTTCGGTGGCCCTAGGGCCATGGGGGCGCGGTGGATCTCGGCAAGGGCCGGCAGGAGGGCTCCGTTTTTAGTCGTTTCTTTCAGTTTTGCTATGGTTTGTGTCCTGCTCAGGAAGACGAGACGGCGGCGGCTCCCTGAAGATGGAATAAAGGTCTCCCCGCCTAGCCCCCGTTCCGGCGGTGCATCTAGCATCGTTGGTGGGCGTGTGGAGGTGTGTCTCCGGCGGATCTATCTTTGGTGGATTTGCTCGGATCTCGTCGTTGTTCGTCTATGTTCGTGTGTCTTCGGATTGGATCCTTCCGATCTACGTTATTCTTCATCTGCGGCGCCTGCTGTTCTGGTGCGCTGGTCCTATGGGGCCTTAGCACAACGACTTCCCGACTGTCTACTACAACAAGTTGTGCCCGACTCCGGCGATGGAGGGGCGATGACGGCGGCGCGCACTAGTAGAAAAACGACCTAATGTTCACCTCATTAGTCCCGGTTCAAATACGGACCGGCACTAATGTGACCATTAGTGCCGGTTCCAACGGCTAGGCGGGCGGCACTCATTAGTGCCGATTCGTGTTGAACCTCTAGTACCGGTTCGTGCCACGAACTGAGACTAAAGAGATGGTGGCAGGCTGGTGTCAAGCTGGGGCCCCACCAACCCCTTTAGTCCAGGTTCGTGGCACGAACCGGTACTAGAGATGCACCTTTAGTCCCGGTTTGTATAACCAACCGGGACTAAAGATGCCTCTATATAAAATCTTCGTCGAGCCCGAGCCCATTTCTCTCTGTTTTCCCCTTTCATTCCTTCCTCTCCTCTGTTCTTCCCCATTGCTCGAGCTCATCCTTCATTTTTGCCAAAATTTGTCAAGATTTGAAGGCCCCCTGTGACAACCCCCGCTTAATCGTGCACTAATCATACACGCAAATGCACACGATCAAGCCTAAGGACTCACTTGAAGATATCACAACACAACTCTAAAACATAAATAAATTCATACAAGCTTTATATTACAAGCCAGGGCCTCGAGGGCTCGAATACATAGCTCGATGGCATACAAGCGTCAGCGGAAGCATCAGATATCTGGGTACAGATATATTACAGAAATGAAGATAAGCCTTTAGAAGGCGGGGCAAAATAAAAAAAACTACGATCGAAAGGCGTAGGCCTCCTGCCCTGGACCCTCCGATCCTACTCCTGGTCGTCAGTCGGCTCCTCGTAGTAGTAGTACTCTCCGGGCTGGTAGTATTAGTGGTCGTCAACGGGGGCGTCTGGCTCAGAGGCTCCGACGTCTGGTGACATCAATTGGATATGGGGAGAAAAAGAAAATAAAGCAAACGTGAGTACTCATCCGAAGTACTCAGCAAGCAAGTATCTAAACTACATATGCAACATTTTCAAAGGATGGCTGTATATGTGGATTGGGCTGCAAAAATGCCAGAGTAGAAGGGAAAGCCTAGTCCTATCGAAGACTAGCATCTTCATTAGTCTTGCAGCATTAGAAGAGAGCAGAATAACACAATGTAAAGTAGTAGTACCATCATCAACCTCGGCCAGAGATCGTTTCTTGACTCCCTGCGAGAAAGCAATCCCAGAGCCATACTATCCAGTTCTCATCTCAGTTCTAGTTGTACCGATCGGGATACAACTCCGAGTGTCCGTTACCGTAGGACAGGCTATCGATAGATTAGTTTCTTCCCTGCAGGGGTGCACCAACTTACCCACCACGCTCACCTAACTCCGGTCGGACACACTTTTCTGGGTCATGCCCGGCCTCGGCTAAGCAACACGCCGCAACCCGACCAAATACTTAACAGAGAGGTCAGCACGCCGGACTAAACCTATGCCCCCAGGGGTCTTGGGCCATCGCCCCGGGAACTCCTGCATGTTGCGAGGGCGGCCGAGAGCAGACCTAGCAACCCCTTAATACAAGCGCAGTTGCTTAACCAGTCCAACTCGGCGCGCGTCGCTCAGTCGCTGACGTCCATTAAGCTTCGGCTGAAGTATCACTAGTAGAAAATAGGGCTTTGGTTCGGGCCAGCCCAGCCCATTAGTCCCGGTTCAATCACGAACCGGGACCCATGGGGGGCATACGTCCCGGTTCATGCGCCCAGGGGGCCGGCCGGGGCCTCGTGGGCATTGGTCCCGGTTCGTCTGGACCCATTTGTCCCGGTTCCTGGCACGAACCGGGACCAATGGGCCTCGCTCCTGGCCCACATCCATTGGTCCCGGTTCGTGGCTTGAACCGGGACAGAAGGGGGGCCTTTAGTCCCGGTTCCACGCACGAACCGGGACCAATGAGGTGGCTATATATACCCCATCGCCGGCGAGCAGAGCACTCCACACTGCTCTGTTTTTTCTGGCCGGCGAGGGGAGAGCTTTGTGGTGCTCTAGCTCACCTCCTATGCACATGAGGTGTTTGATGAAATGCCCGAGCCACACTAGTTAAGCTTTCTCCTCTCGAAGCTCGACCTTCAAGCTCCATTTTCCTCATGATTTGTCTAGGTTTAGCGGTCCGTCACGTCCCGTCCCCGTCTTCACCGCCGTCGATCGCCCGCGCCGATCTCGTCGCCGGCATAACCGTAGTGAGCCTCTTGTTCTTATCTTCTTTCTAAAAGAAAAAAATTCTTGTCTAATTTTCTTACTTTTATTATTGTTTGTTATTATATAGTGCGATGGTTTTGGTATCCGCCCCCGTCGGCCCTCGTCCTGTCTATGATTCGGATGTGGTATATATTATATTTTATAACTATTTGGTTCATTTATTGTTTATGACAATTATGCCGACCAACGTGACATAGATTTTTTTATCTAGGAGGTATGTGAACCAGAAATTCCAACCAACCCTATTGTCGAGAGATTAAATTTAGTTGAAGAAGAAAACAATTACTTGAAGGAAAAATTGAAAAAAATTGAGGACGAGAAGATGATATTGGAGTTGCATGTTGCGGATGTCATCGATGATCACAAGATCAAGATGGATGCAATGCGCTTCAAGATTAGAAAGTATAGAAAATATGTCATTCATACCAAGGCTTGGTATCATTATGCCGTTGGATCAATTATTACCTTGGTTGCGATTATGATCGCATTTGTTGTTGCATTGAAATGTTTTACATAGTTTCAATGTATGGTTTAATTAGATGCTCTGGAGAGCTATATGTTGTTCAATGAGAACTATGTATGTACTTTGGTTTTAATGTGATGATGAACTTCTATTAATTTGGTCACTTATCTATTCATGATGTTTTGTAATGGATTTTTACACACTTAATTATATATAATGCACGCAGATGAACCGGCAATGGATGTACGGTGACAGACGCACCTCCGAGTACATTAAGGGCGTGCATAATTTTCTCGAAGTGGCTGAGGCAAACAAGCAGAATGGTTTTATGTGTTGTCCATGCCCTATATGTGGGAATACGAAGTCTTACTCTGACCAGAAAATCCTTCACACCCACCTGCTTGAGAAGGGTTTCATGCCACACTATCATGTTTGGACCAGGCACGGAGAAATAGGGGTTATGATGTAAGATAGCGAAGAAGAAGAGGACGATGACAACTTTGTGCCCCCTGAATACGGTGATGCTGCAACAGGGGGAGCTGAAGATCAAGAGGAACCAGACGATGTGCCCGATGATGATCTCCGCCGGGTCATTGTTGATGCAAGGAGGCAGTGCGAAAGTGAAAAGAAGAAGCTGAAATTCGATCGCATGTTAGAGGATCACCAAAAAGGGTTGTACCCCAATTGCGAAGATGGCAACACAAAGCTCGGTACCATACTGGAATTGCTGCAGTGGAAGGCAGAGAATGTTGTGCCTGACAAAGGATTTGAGAAGCTACTGAAAATATTGAAGAAGAAGCTTCCAAAGGATAACGAATTGCCCGACAGTATGTACGCAGCAAAGAAGGTCGTATGCCCTCTAGGATTGGAGGTGCAGAAGATACATGCATGCCCTAATGACTGCATCCTGTACCGCGGTGCGTACGAGGATTTGAACGCATGCCTGGTATGCGGTGCATTGCGGTATAAGATCAGACGAGATGACCCTGGTGATGTTGACGGCGAGCCCCCCAGGAAGAGGGTTCCTGCCAAGGTGATGTGATATGCTCCTATAATACCACGGTTGAAACGTCTGTTCAGAAACAAAGAGCATGCCAAGTTGATGCGATGGCACAGAGAGGACCGTAAGAAAGACGGGAAGTTGAGAGCACCCGCTGACGGGTCGCAGTGGAGAAAAATCGAGAGAAAGTACCGGGCTGAGTTTGCAGGTGACCCAAGGAACGTATGGTTTGGTTTAAGCGCGGATGGCATTAATCCTTTCGGGGAGCAGAGCAGCAATCACAGCACCTGGCCCGTGACTCTATGTATCTATAACCTTCCTCCTTGGCTGTGCATGAAGCGGAAGTTCATTATGATGCCAGTACTCATCCAAGGCCCTAAGCAACCCGGCAACGACATTGATGTGTACCTAAGGCCATTAGTTGAAGAACTTTTACAGCTGTGGAATGGAAACAGTGTACGTGTGTGGGATGAGCACAGACAGGAGGAATTTGACCTGCATGTGTTGCTGTTTGTAACCATCAATGATTGGCCTGCTCTCAGTAACCTTTCAGGACAGACAAACAAGGGATACCACGCATGCACGCACTATTTAGCTGACACCGAAAGTATATACCTGGACAAATGCAGGAAGAATGTGTGCCTGGGGTATCGTCGATTTCTTCCGACCAACCATCAATGTCGAAAGAAAGGCAAGCATTTCAAAGGCGAGGCAGATCACCGGAAGAAGCCCGCCATGCGTACCGGTGATCACGTACTAGCTATGGTCAATGATTTACACGTAATCTTTGGAAAGGGTCCCGGTGGACTATCTGTTCCGAATGACGCTGAGGGACGCGCTCCCATGTGGAAGAAGAAATCTATATTTTGGGACCTACCCTACTGGAAAGACCTAGAGGTCCGCTCTTCAATCGACGTGATGCACGTGACAAAGAACCTTTGCGTGAACCTGCTAGGCTTCTTGGGCGTGTATGGAAAGACAAAAGATACACCGGAGGCACGGGAGGACCTGCAACATTGGCACGAAAAAGACGGCATGCCTCCAAAGCAGTATGAAGGTCCTGCCAGCTACGCTCTTACCAAAGAAGAGAAGGAAATCTTCTTTGAATGCCTGCTCAGTATGAAGGTCCCGTCTGGCTTCTCGTCGAATATAAAGGGAATAATAAATATGGCAGAGAAAAAGTTCCAGAACCTAAAGTCTCATGACTGCCACGTGATTATGACGCAACTGCTTCCGGTTGCATTGAGGGGGCTTCTACCGGAAAACGTTCGATTAGCCATTGTGAAGCTATGTGCATTCCTCAATGCAATCTCTCAGAAGGTGATCGATCCAGAAATCATAACAAGGCCAAGGAGTGATGTGGCGCAATGTCTTGTCAGTTTTGAGCTGGTGTTCCCACCATTCTTCTTCAATATCATGACGCACGTCCTAGTTCATCTAGTCGACGAGATTGTCGTTCTGGGCCCCGTATTTCTACACAATATGTTCCCCTTTGAGAGGTTCATGGGAGTCCTAAATAAATATGTCCGTAACCGCGCTAGGCCAGAAGGAAGCATCTCCATGGGCCATCAAACAGAGGATGTCATTGGGTTTTGTGTTCACTTCATTCCTGACCTTAAGAAGATTGGTCTCCCTCAATCGCGGTATGAGGGGAGACTGACTGGAAAAGGCACGCTAGGAGGGGACTCAATAATATGCAGGGATGGGCATTCTTGGTCTCAAGCACACTACACAGTTCTACAGAACTCTACCTTGGTGACCCCGTATGTCGATGAACACAAGAACATTCTGCGCTCCAAACACCCGGAGCAGTGTGACGACTGGATTACATGTGAACACATCAGGACTTTCGGCAGTTGGTTGGAAACACGTCTCAGAGGTGACAACACTGTTTCTGATGAGCTGTACTCGTTGTCCAGGGGACCATCTTCGACTGTATTGACTTACAAAGGATACGAGATAAATGGGAATACATTTTACACGATCGCTCAAGATCAAAAGAGCACCAACCAAAACAGTGGTGTCCGCTTTGATGCAGCAACCAAGAGGGGAAAGGACACATATTATGGTTACATAGTGGACATATGGGAACTTGACTACGGACATGATTTTAAGGTCCCTTTGTTTAAGTGCAAATGGGTCAATCTGTCAGGAGGCGGTGTACAGGTAGAACCACATTACGGAATGACAACAGTGGATCTGAACAATCTTGGGTACACAGACGAACCATTTGTCCTAGCCAATGATGTGGCGCAGGTTTTCTATGTGAAGGACATGTCTACCAAACCGGGAAAAAGAAAAGATAAGGAAGCGAATACATCATACGATGAGCCAAAGCGCCACATAGTTCTTTCAGGGTAAGACAGACATGTCTGAAGATTATGAAAAGTTTCATGAAATTCCTCCCTTCAAAGTCAAGGCTGACCCAAGCACCCTGTTAAGCGATGAAGAATATCCATGGTTACGGCGCAATAAGCAAAGGACACAAGCGAAGAAAAAGTGAAGACAGATGAAGTCAGAAAGGGTTGAAAATTCATGATATCGCTTTGAATGGTTCATTTTGAGCACACAAAAAGTCTCGAGTTCAAATAAGTTCAAAAAAATGAAATCCCTTTGTAACAGATGAGTTTTTGTCCGAAACCCTAATACTTCGAAAGAGATTGTCCATTTTGTACACGAAGTGCATCCAGTTTTTGCCGTAACCCTCTCAACTTTTTAGCACATGCTATGTGGGTGAAATGATGATATCATGCCAATTTTCAACCTCTTCAGAGTTCATGTGAAGTGCTTTTCGATTTCAGGGTCATTTAGCTCAAAAAATCAGTAAATGCATGAAAAATTACAGATGAAGTCAGAAAGGGTTGAAAATTGATGATGTGGCCTTGAATGGTTCATTTTGAACACGCAAAAAGTCTGGAGTTCAAATAAGTTTAAAAAAATGAAATCCCTTTGTAACAGATGAGTTTTTGTCCGAACCCCTGATACTTCGAAAGAGATTGTCCATTTTGTACACGAAGTGCATCCAGTTTTTGCCGTAACCCTCTCAAATTTTTAGCACATGCTATGTGGGTGAAATGATGATATCTTGCCAATTTTCAACCTCTTCAGAGTTCATGTGAAGTGCTTTTCAATTTCAGGATCATTTAGCTCAAAAAAATCAGTAAATGCTGAAAAATAACAGATGAAGTCAGAAAGTTGAAAATTGATGATGTGCTTTGAATGGTTCATTTTGAACACACAAAAGTCTGGAGTTCAAAAGTTCAAAAATGAAATCCCTTTGTAACAGATGAGTTTTCATCCGAACCCTGATACTTTGAAAGAGATTGTCCATTTTGTACACGAAGTGCATCCAGATTTTCCGTAACCCTCTCAACTTTTTTAGCACATGCTATGTGGGTGAAATGATGATACCATGCCAATCTTCAACCACTTCAGAGTTCATCTGAAGTGCTTTTCAATTTCAGGGTCATTTAGCTCAAAAAAATCATGTAATGCATGAAAAATAACAGATGAAGTTAGAAAGGTTTGAAAATTGATGATGTGGCTTTGAATGGTTCATTTGAACACACAAAAAGTCTGGAGTTCAATAAGTTCAAAAAATGAAATCCCTTTGTAACAGATAGTTTCGTCCGAAACCCTGATACTTCGAAAGAGTTGTCCATTTTGTACACGAAGTGCACCCAGTTTTTGCCGTACCCTCTCAACTTTTATGAAACTCTAATAGCAAAAATAATAAACTAAAAGAATGAACTAGAAAACTTTAATCAAACTCTAATAGAAAAAGAATGAATAGAAAACTTTAATGAAACTCTAATAGCAAAAGGAATCAACTAAAATTTATGCACTAAAATATATCAAGTATTTTCTGTTCAAAACATTAAAAGCGAAAAGAATTTTCATAAAGAACTTTTTTTGTTAGAAACTTTAATAGCAAAAGGAATTATCATAAAGATTTTTTTTGTTAGAAACTAAAATAACAAAAACTATTTTTTAATATAATGATAAAACACAGTAATATTAAATAGCAGGAAAAAGAATCACTCCAAAATCTATTTTTATAGTAAAGTTAATCACAAACTAGTGATTCACACAAATCTCAAAGAATTCAAATTTAAACTATTCAAATTGGAAAACTAATGGCACTAACAGCAAGTTTATAATTTTTATTACCTAAAAGCAAAAAGAATCACTGAAAAACAATTTGTATTTTGTTGTAAGTAGAAACAAAATAAAATAAATAAAGCAAAAAAGAAAACAAAAAAACTAGAAAATAAAATAAAAAAAATGCCACCTACTGGGCCACCACGGCCTGAATACGACTAGAAACCCATCCATGGGCCAGGATTCAGGCCCGCAGAGGCCCAACAGGCCCACGGGCAAAGAGTAGCAGAGAAGGCCTGAAAGCCTGCAGTTGAGAGGAGCTCGAGAGGGTCGGCGCAGCAGCGCTTATAAACCACTCTCGAGCTCTCTCAACTAGCGAGGTGGGACTAAACATCCCACCGCACCGTGCCAGCGCAAGGCCTTTAGTCCCGGTTGGTAGCACCAACCGGGACAAAAGGGGGCATTGGTCCCGGTTGGTGGAACAAACCGGGACCAATGCCCCCCTTTGGTCCCGGTTCGTGCCACCAACCGGGACCAATGGTGTCTGTTTCCCGCCCTTTGGGCTGCTGAAAAGAGACCTTTGGTCCCGGTTGGTTGCACGAACCGGGACCAAAGGGTGGCATTGGTCCCGGTTCGTGGCACCAACCGGGACCAAAGGTGTGGCTATATAAGCCAACACTTAGGAAAATTTCCCCAAGTGCTCCCATTCTCCCCCGACGCCGCCAGGCCGCTCCTCGCCGGCTTTCTCCTGTCTCCCTTCCCACCTTCGCCGCCCTTTCCCCTTCGTCCCCATTCTCCATTCTTTGTCCGGTTCTCCCTGAGAATCACTCCCCGTCGTCGCCGTCGCCATCGTCTTCCCCCGAGCCCGCGCCCCTGCCCCCGCCCCTGCTGCCCCGCCCCCGACGCGCCCCTGCCCCGCCGCCCCCACCATCGCCGTCGCCGTAGCCACCATCGCCCCCCCCGCTATGAGCCATCGCCGCCGTCGTCGTAGCATATTGTATTAATTGTTTTGTTCATAGCATTTTTTTATATGATGATTTTTTTTTCATAGCATTTTTCATAGCCATATAAGTATGTGGCTATATGTATGTATATATGGATGTTCATAAATTTTTTTTATATGTATGTGGCTATATGTATATGTCATTGTCATATGCCCATCCCCAATAAATTCGACATGAGGGGGGGGGGTCGATATACCCCCTCCCCGATAACATTTTTTTTATATGATGATTTTTTTTCATAGCCATATATATGTATGTGGCTATATGTATGTATGGATGTTCATAGAATTTTTTTATATGTATGTGGCTATATGTATGTCGTTGTCGATATAGCCCCTCCCCATAACTTCGACACGAGGGGGGGGGGTCGATATACACCCCTCCCCGATAACTTCGACATGAGGGGGGGGATCTCCTACCCCCTCCCCCCCTACCCGACAAACTTTCGAGGCCACCCAAACCACTAGAAGATAACCCGGGAACTATTGCTTGAGGGGGGACGTCGATCAACCCCCTCTCGCCCGAACAAGTCTATGTATTATTTTATATCGCGGTGGACATATATCAAAGTTTGATCATATGTCAAAGTTTGAATTTTGACATATGCAACATTTGATCATATATCAAAGTTTGATCATATGTCAAAGTTTGCGATATACCCCCTCCCCGATAACATTTTTTTTATATGATGAATTTTTTTTCATAGCCATATATATGTATGTGGCTATATGTATGTATGGATGTACATAGAATTTTTTATATGTATGTGGCTATATGTATGTCGTTGTCGATATAGCCCCTCCCCGATAACTTTGACATGAGGAGGGGGGGGGGTCGATATACCCCCTCCCCGATAACATTTTTTTCTAAGTTACTAAGGTAAAATGTTCACCCCCCTCTCGATATACCGGGCGACCAACTCTCGAGGCCACCCAAACCCTAGAAAAAAAGCGTTGTCGATCTCCTACCCCCTCCCGCCCCTACCCGACAAACTCTCGAGGCCACCCAAACCACTAGAAGATAACTCCGGTAACTTCGACATGAGGGGGGACATCGATCAACTCCCTCTCGCCCGAACAAGTCTATGTATTATTTTATATCGCGGTGGACATATATCAAAGTTTGATCATATGTCAAAGTTTGAATTTTGACATATGCAACATTTGATCATATATCAAAGTTTGATCATATGTCAAAGTTTGAATTTTGACATATGCAACATTTGATCATATGTCAAAGTTTGATCATATGTCAAAGTTTGAATTTTGACATATATAGATTTATCAAGAATGCCCCCATTATGGATGTGCACAAGTTGATCCAATTTTTTTCTGATCTCATCTATATATATATTCTTCTATATGTCACGTTGTCTGTCAAAGTATTGAAGAAATCCATGGCTTCATCATTAGTCGGAAGTAACAGGTGTATGATGCTACAAAGCTCTTCAAAGTTGTTTTGGAACGGAGTTCCGGATAGAATAATTCTCCTTTTGGTACGAATTTCAGCAAAGGCCTTCCAAATAGCGATATTCGGAAGGCTCTTGCTGAACTTTGTACCAAAAAGCGAATTATTCTATCGGGAACTCCGTTCCAAAACAACTTTGAAGAGCTTCGTACCATTATACGCCTGTCATTTCCGGCTAATGATGAAGTCATGGTTTTCTTGAATTCTTTGACACTAGACAACGTGACATATAGAAGGGTAGATGAGATCAGGAAAAATATGGACCATTTTCTGCACATCCAGAATGGCGTCATTTTGTTAAAACCCTTGTCGGTCCGGACGTCGGACATTCATGAGAGAGGCGGTCCGACCCAAACCCTAAAAGCGTTGTCGAGGCCACCCCAAACCCTAGAAGCGTTGCCTAGGCCACCCCAAACCCTAGAAGCATTGTCGAGGCCACCCCAAACCATAGAAGCGTCGAGCTAGCTAGGTCTACGTTTGCACTAATATATCCATCTGTCATGTTTGTATATTAATTGCCATGTTGTAATATTTGCAGAAACTATGGAGCACCGAGACATCGAAGCAGAACAGTTGTTGGGGGACATAATCCTCGGCGGAGGTGATGTCTTGTCGTTTCTCAACGACACCGATGGTCTGGAAGGAGAGGGTGAAGCAGGCTCCGGTGATCGAACAATGGAGGTGGAAGGACATGATTATGATGGCTCCGGTGACGGAATGCCGGTGGAAGAAGGAGACCGTGATGACTGCTCCGGTGAGCGAACGGAGGAAGGAGATGTTGCAAAGTCCGGCGAGGTATATATATTAATTAAGCCTGTGCTGACTAGCTAATTGATGCATTAATTGTTTTGGTATGTACACATATTAACTCTCTTCTTTCTTCTTTTCTAGCCCTCCGGATCGAGCCAAACTTCGGTAACGAGACGAGGCCCGGAGAAAAGGTTGCGCCAGGATGAAAGGTTCACGATCACAGCAATCAAGGGCGATGGCCAACCGATTGAACCCAGCCGGACCAAGGAAGCATTTTCTGCTCGGTGTGGGGTTCTTGTTAGGGACATGATCCCGATCAGCATCCACCAATGGAATAAGCCTAAGAGCGAAGACCCTCAAGTGTCTTTTGTCAATGATAGACAGAAAGATGATCTTTGGACCGCGCTGAAGGCAAATTTCACCCTACCGCCAGAGGAGGATCCGGATAAGCCAGTTATAGAGCCATTGGTCAAGGCTCATGCTCTTAAGAAGATGGCAGATCTATTCAGGAGGTGGAAGAATGAGTTGAAATCAACGTTTGTCGACAAAGGGAAGACTCCAGAATTCACCGGCCGATTTGAGAAGATAAGAGATCACTGGCCCGCATTTGTGGCCCACAAGACATCGGAGAAGAGTAAGAAGGTGTCAGCGACAAACAAGAAAAATGCTGCAAAGAAGGAGTATCACCATCGCACGGGGTCAGGTGGCTACCTCAAAGCCCGGCAGTTGTGGGACAAGGCTGAGAAGGACCTGCTTAATAAAGGGGTCGAACCAGAGACATTGAACTGGCCAGACCGTTCAAGGACTTGGTTCTTCGGGGTTGGGGGAACCTTGGACCCTGAAACAGGGAAGTGCCGTTAGACGAAGGAGCAACTTGAAATACCCGTCAAGAAGCTTCAGAAGTATATCGCCGCAGCGCAGGAAGGGACGTTCGTTCCCGACAGAGAGAACGACGAGCTCACACAGGCCCTCGGGAATCCTGAGCACCTAGTGTTGGAAATATTCCCTAGAGGCAATAATAAAATGGTTATTATTATATTTCCTTGTTCATGATAATTGTCTATTGTTCATGCTGTAATTGTATTAACCGGAAACCGTAATACATGTGTGAATACATAGATCACAGCATGTCCCTAGTAAGCCTCTAGTTGACTAGCTCGTTGATCAATAGATGGTTATGGTTTCCTAACCATGGACATTGGATGTCATTGATAACGGGATCACATCATTAGGAGAATGATGTGATGGACAAGACCCAATCCTAAGCATAGCACTAGATCGTGTAGTTCGTCTGCTAAAGCTTTTCTAATGTCAAGTATCATTTCCTTAGACCATGAGATTGTGCAACTCCCGGATACTGTAGGAATGCTTTGGGTGTATCAAATGTCACAACGTAACTGGGTGACCATAAAGGTGCACTACAGGTATCTCCGAAAGTGTCTGTTGGGTTGGCACGAATCGAGACTGGGATTTGTCACTCCGTATGACGGAGAGGTATCTCTGGGCCCACTCGGTAATGCATCATCATAATGAGCTCAATGTGACTAAAGAGTTAGCCACGGGATCATGCGTTACGGAACGAGTAAAGAGACTCGCCGGTAATGAGATTGAACAAGGTATAGGGATACCGACGATCGAATCTCGGGCAAGTATCATACCAGTAGACAAAGGGAATTGTGTACGGGATTAATTGAATCCCCGACATCGTGGTTCATCCGATGAGATCATCGTGGAACATGTGGGAGCCAACATGGGTATCCAGATCCCGCTGTTGGTTATTGACCGGAGAGATGTCTCGGTCATGTCTACATGCCTCCCGAACCCGTAGGGTCTACACACTTAAGGTTTGATGACGCTAGGGTTATAGGGAAAGTTTGTACGTGGTTACCGAATGTTGATCGGAGTCTCGGATGAGATCCCGGACATCACGAGGAGTTCCGGAATGGTCAGGAGGTAAAGAATAATATATAGGAAGTGAGGTTTTGGTCACCGGAAGTGTTTCGGGCGTCACCGGTAATGTACCGGGACCACCGGAAGGGTTCCGGGGGTCCACCGGGTGGGGCCACCAGCCCCGGAGGCTTGCATGGACCAAGAGTGGGAAGGGACCAGCCCCTGAGTGGGCTGGTGCGCCTCCCACCAAAGGCCCAAGGCGCAGCAAAAAAGGGAGAAGGGGGAAACCCTAGGCGCAGATGGGCCTAAGGCCCACCCTAGGGCGCGCCCCCCCTCTCTCCCCCTCTTGGCCGCCCCCCTCCAACCCATCTAGGGCTGCCGCCCCCCTTCCCCTCCTCCTATATATAGTTGGGGTTTTGGGGCTGTCAGGGACACGAATCTCTCTCCCTCTTGGTGCAGCCCTACCTCTCCACCTCCTCGTCTTTCGTAGTGCTTGGCGAAGCCCTGCTGGAGAACCACGCTGCTCCAACACCACCACGCCGTCGTGCTGCTGCTGGAGTTGTCTTCCCCAACCTCTCCCTCCTCCTTGCTAGATCAAGGTGCGGGAGACGTCACCGGGCTGCACGTGTGTTGAACACGGAGGCGCCGTTGTTCGGCGCTTAGATCGGAATCGACCGCGATCTGAATCGCTGCGTGTACGACTCCTCCAACCGCGTTCTTGCAACCCTTCCGCATCGTGATCTTCAAGGGTATGAAGATGCACTCCTCTCTCTCTCGTTGCTAGTCTCTCCATAGATTGATCTTGGTGATGCGTAGGAAAATTTTTGATTTACTACTACGTTCCCCAACAGTGGCATCATGAGCTAGGTCTATGCGTAGTTTCTTGCACGAGTAGAACACAAGTTGTTGTGGGCGTCGATTTTGTCAATTTACTTGCCATTACTAGTCTTATCTTGATTCGGCGGCATCGTGGGATGAAGCGGCCCGGACCGACCTTACACGTACGCTTACGTGAGACAGGTTCCACCAACTAACATGCACTAGTTGCATAAGGTGGCTAGCGGGTGTCTGTCTCTCCCACTTTAGTCGGATCGGATTCGATGAAAAGGGTCCTTATGAAGGGTAAATAGAAATTGGCATATCACGTTGTGGTTGTGGCGTAGGTAAGAAATGTTCTTGCTAGAAACCTATAGCAGCCACGTAAAAATTTTGCAACAACAATTAGAGGACGTCTAACTTGTTCTTGCAGCATATGCCGTGTGATGTGATATGGCCAAAAGGATGTGATGAATGATATATGTGATGTATGAGATTGATCATGTTCTTGTAATAGGAATCACGACTTGCATGTCGATGAGTATGACAACCGGCAGGAGCCATAGGAGTTGTCTTAATTTATTGTATGACCTGCATGTCAATGAAAACGCCATGTAATTACTTTACTTTATTGCTAACCGTTAGCCATAGTAGTAGAAGTAATAGTTGGCGAGACAACTTCATGAAGACACGATGATGGAGATCATGGTGTCATGCCGGTGACGATGATGATCATGGTGCCCCGAAGATGGAGATCAAAAGGAGCAAAATGATATTGGCCATATCATGTCACTTTATGATTTGCGTGTGATGTTTATCATGTTTACATCTTATTTGCTTAGAACGACGGTAGCATAAATAAGATGATCCCTCGCTAAAATTTCAAGAAAGTGTTCCCCCTAACTGTGCACCGTTGCGAAGGTTCGTTGTTTCGAAGCACCACGTGATGATCGGGTGTGATAGATTCTAATGTTCGAATACAACGGGTGTAAGCCAGATTTAGACATGCGAAACACTTAGGTTGACTTGACGAGCCTAGCATGTACAGACATGGCCTCGGAACACGGAAGACCGAAAGGTCGAACATGAGTCGTATAGAAGATACGATCAACATAGAGATGTTCACCGTTGATGACTAGTCCGTCTCACGTGATGATCGGACACGGCCTAGTCGATTCGGATCATGTATCACTTAGATGACTAGAGGGATGTCTATCTGAGTGGGAGTTCATCAGATGAACTTCATTTTCATGAACATAGTCAAAGTGTCTTTGCAAATTATGTTGTAGATAGCTCGCGCTGTAGCTCCCTTGTTTTATTGATACGTTCCTAGAGAAAAGTAAGTTGAAAGATGAGGGTAGCAATAATGCGGACTGGGTCCGTGGTCTGAGGATTGTCCTCATTACTGCATAGAAGGCTTATGTCCTTAATGCACCGCTCGATGCGCCACCCCCTCAAGCATTGTCTGTAGATGTTTTGAACATCTGACATGCACGTTCTGATGACTACTTGATAGTTCAGTGCGTCATGCAATACGGCTTAGAATTGAGGCTCCAAAACGTTTTGAATGTCACGGAACATATGAGATGTTCTAAGAGCTGAAATTGGGATTTCAGGCTCATGCCCGCGTTGAGAGGTATGAGACCTCCAACAATATTCTTTGCCTGCAAGATGAAGGAGAATAGCTCAATCAGTGAGCATGTGCTCAGATTGTCTGGGTACTACGATCACTTGAATCGAGTGGGAGTTTATCTTCCAGATAAGATAGTGATTAATATAGTTCTCCAAGTCACTGCCACCTAGCTACTAGAACTTCATGATGAACTATAACATGCCAGGGATGGATAAGATGATCCCTGAGCTGTTCGCGATGTTTAACACCGCGAAGGTAGAAATCAAGAAGGAGCATCAAGTGTTGATGGTTAGTAAAACCACTAGTTTCACAAAGGGCAAGGGCAAGAAGGGAAACTTCATGGATGGCAAGTCAGTTGCTGCTCCAGTGAAGAAACCCAAGGTTAAACCCAAACCTGACACTAGGTGCTTCTGTTATGAGGAGAACGGTCGCTGAAGTGGAACAACCCTAGATACTTGGTAGATAAGAAAGCTGGCAACATCGACAGAAGTATATTTGATATACGTGTTATTGATGTGTACCTTGCTAGTACTCCTAGTAGCACCTGGGTATTGGATACCGGTTCGGTTGCTAAATGTTAGCAACTCGAAATAAAAGCTATGGAATAAACGGAGGCTAGCTAAGGGTGAGGTGACGATGTGTGTGTTTCCAAGGTTGATGTGATCACCATCGCACACTATCTCGGGATTAGGGATGAACCTAAATAAATGTTATTTGGTGTTTGTGTTGAGCATGAACGTGATTAGATCGTGTTTATTGCAATACGGTTATTCATTTAAGTTAGAGAATAATGGTTATTCTGTTTACATGAATAATACCTTCAATGGTCTTGCACCCAATGTGAATGGTTTATAGAATCTCGATCGTAGTAATACACATGTTCATAAAAGATGCAAAATTGATAATGATAGTACCACATACTTGTGGCACTGCCGCTGAAGGTCATATTGGTGTAAAGCGCATGAAGAAACTCCATGCTGATGGATCTTTGGACTCACTCGATTTCGAATCGGTTGCGACATGCGTACCATGCCTCTTAGGCAAGATGACTGAGACCCCGTTTCAGGTATGATGGAGCGGGCTAGTAACTTATTGGAGAAAATACATGTTGATGTATGCGGTCCAATGAGTGTTGTAACATGCAGTGGATATCGTTATTTTCTTACCTTCACTGATGATTTGAGTGGATATGAGTATATTTACTTAATGAAACACAAGTCTAAAACGTTTGAAAAGTTCAAACAAATTCAGAGTGAAGTCTAAGATCATCGTGACAAGAAGATAAAAATGTCTACGATATGATCGTGGAGGTGAATATCTGAGTTACAAGTTTTGTATACAACTTAAGACAATGTGAAAGTTGTTTCACAACTCACGCCACCAGGAACACCATAGTGTGATGGTGTGTCCGAACGTCGTAGTCGTACTCTATTGGATATGGTGCGTACTATGATGTCTCTTATCGATTTGCCACTATCGTTTTGGGGTTAAGCATTAGAGACAACAACATTCACTTTAAATAGGGCACCATCTAATTCCGTTGAGATAACACCGTATGGTTTGGCAGAAACCTAAGCTGTCATTTCTCAGAGTTTGGGAATACGACGCTTATGTCTGATAAGCTCGAACCCAAAGCAGAAATATGCATCTTCATAGAACACCCTAAGGAAACATTTAGGTATGCCTTCTATCTCAGATCCGAGGGCAAAGTATTTGTTGCTAAAAACGGGTCCTTTCTCGAGAAAAGGTTTCTCTCGAAAGAATTGAGTGGGAGGAAGATAGAACTTGATGAGGTTGTTGAACCTTTGTTTCAACTAAAGAGTAGCGCATCACAGAAAGATGTTTCTGTGGAACCTACGTCAGTTGAAGAGGAAGTTAATGGTGATGATCATGAAGCTTCGGATCAAGTTACTATCGAACTTTGTAGGTCAACAAAGATGCGTACTGCTGCTGAGTGGTACGGCAACCCTGTCTTGGAGGTCATGTTGTTGGACAACAACGAACCTACAAACTATGGAGAAGCGATGATGGGCCCGGATTCCAACAAATGGTTAGAGGCCATGAAATCCGAGAAAGGATCCATGTATGAAAACCAAGTATGGACTTTGGTAGACTTGCCCGTTGAATGGCAGGTCGTTGAGTACAAATGGACCTTTAAGAAGAAGACAAACACTGATGGTAAATGTTACCATTTATAAAGCTCGACTTGCCGCAAACAAGTTTCTGACAAGTTCAAGGAGTTGACTACGATGAGACATTCTCACCCGTAGCGATGCTAAAGTCTGTTGGAATTATGTTAGCAGTTGCTGCATTTTTCGATTATGAAATCTGGCAGATGGATTTCAAAACATCGTTCCCTTGAGTAAAGGTTGTATGTGATACAACCAGAAGGTTTTGTCGATCCTAAGGATGCTAAAAGGTATGCAAGCTCCAGCAATCCTTCGATGGACAGGAGCAAGCATCTCGGAGTTGGAATATACGCTTTGATGAGGTGATCAAAGTTTTTGAGTTTATACAAAGTTTATGAGAAACTCGTATTTACAAGAAAGTGAGTGGGAGCACTATAGAATTTCTGATGAGTATATGTGGATGACATATTGTTGATCGGAAATGATGTAGAATTTCTGGAAAGCATAAATGGTTGTTTGAAAAGAGTTTTTCAAAGGAAGACCTGGATAAAGCTACCTAATTGATAGACATCAAGATCTATAGAGATAGATCGAGATGCTTGATGAGACTTTCAATGAGTACATACGTAGACAAGATTTTGAAAGAGTTCAAAATTGATCAGTCAAAGAAGGAGTTCTTACCTGATTTGAAAGGTGTGGAGTTGAGTGTGTAGAGTAACGCAGCAGAAAACAAAAAATTTCCGACCTACGCACCAGCCCAGGACCACTATGGAGACTGCATACAAGGTTTGATCATTTTCGTTACAGACTCGTAGCGCAGTGGAAGTAGAGTCGATGACGATCGGCGGTGCAGATCCCCGCAGCTAGGATTTACAACCTCCCAACCGCGAGGATGTATACGCTCATCCGCCACTCGGACAGCCCTCCGGGAGGCGGTCGGACAGTCCCCCGGACGGTGTCGCGGACAGCCCTTCGGGAGGACTCATAGAACTCGGACCATCACTTGGACAGCCCTTCGGGAGGACTCACAGAACTCGGACCGTCACATGGACAGCCCTTCGGGAGGCACTCTCGAACAGCCCCTCGAGCACTAAGATCGAAACTACGACCTGTCTACAGAGTTGCACACATACGGTGTCATCTATCCGGCAGGGCTTCGCCGTCCAGAACTAGTTCCCACCGGAACCCAGATAGCCTTTCGGCTCTACGAAACTCTTTTCGTGGGAGGGAGAGAGAAGCCAGATAATGCATGGCACTTGTATGTGAGAATGAGTGAGTTTGGGCAGCCCCCTCCACCTCTATTTATAGGAGAAGGAGGGGTGGAGGGGCTGAAATTTCAGCCACATCCATCCATGTCATCTCCAAGATATTTTGGAG
Source organism: Thinopyrum elongatum (assembly GCA_011799875.1). Lineage (NCBI taxonomy): Eukaryota > Viridiplantae > Streptophyta > Magnoliopsida > Poales > Poaceae > Thinopyrum > Thinopyrum elongatum. The sequence continues at coordinate 40,281,937 of CM022299.1, read as the reverse complement.
CAAAAGCCCAAAAAGGTGGCTTTCCAAAAAGTAACCCAAAAAGCACTTTCACTATTCATGACAACATTTTTCAGCGTCCGTTCGAACTGAAAATATTTATGTGGGCTTAGAACATTTCCAGTACCCACTAAAATAATTTTCAATGCGTTTTGGAACAATTCCAGATTAGTGATTTTCATCTGCGAAAAGCATCTGAAGTGGTTCCGGCAGCTCCGGAACATTTCCGGTTTTTCTTCCAGAAAATTCCCAAAAGTTTCCAGAATGATTCTGGCACCCTCCAAGAATTATCGGGCATGTGCCGAAACTAATTTGACTTTATGGTATCCTCTGAAACAACTTTTCAGTTTCACCAGAACTCATCCTGTGACCTCTCTCTGCGGAACTTTTCCGCTGTCCGAAACTTTTTCGGTGTCCGAAACTTTTCGGTGATTTTATCTCAGACTCCCTGTCTAGTATTCAGCAGATAGATGACCCTTAAGCGTGTGACCCTATAGGTTCGGTGAAGTATAGACATGACACGGAACCCTTTCCGATCAATGATCAACATCGGAGCCGTGGACACCCATATTGACCCCTATACCCACACGAATGAATATTTGAGTGAACCTCTAGTTGCCGTGTGCTATTCCTGTTGCTTTGCGATATGTTACAAATACCCGAGGTGAGACATGTTGGCATTCCCTCGGATCAACAACTTGTCCACTATGCTAGTTACCTCGTTACCGGTATTGTTCTCTTTTCTCATTACCGTGTTCCGGCATCCCCGTGATCAAATCACAAAGTGTCTGGCCAGACGATGATGGATACCGTAACACCGAGAGGTCCCAGAGATATCTCTCCATCGTCGGAGGAGCAAATCCCAATCTTGAGCTATCAAGTTACTTGACATACTTTCCCATGAACCCGTAAGCCGCCGTAATAGCCATCCAGTTACGGATGACGTTTAACAAATCCCAAAGTTCATGAATCAAGCACGAAGAAACTCGATACTCTCATGGTCTGAGGAATCATGCAAACATTAACCATCTCTGTGTTATTAACCATTAACTTGTGACGAATGAATCTCATAGCATAACATCAATCGGGTCGATTCAACACAAATGTTCTTCTAACATTGTGCCCTCAAAGCTGCTGGCATAGACATGCCCATGATTGGGAAAACATAATCATCATGCAACACTTGAGCTAGTCTTAGAGGCATGACTAGGAATACTTTTTACCGTTTATTATTCCACACGTGCACATGGGTTTTCCCCAGAGCCTTTATGGATATACGGGCTCGGGAACCACAACAGTTATAGCATGGAACATAAACATAATTATGAGCAAGGAGATAAATAATAACATTTATTATTGCCTCTAGGGCATATCTCCTACAGACTCCCACTTGCACTAGAGTCAATAATCTAGTTAATGTTAATGCACTTTACACCTATGGAACATTGGTGTAAAATATGCCTCGCATGTGGTATAGCCTGATGTCCAACGGATCTGACGACTTCAGATCCGTGTGTATCTTTGCATATCCTCGCGTTTTCACGCTTTCACAAAATTCATATTTTGTGTACACCTTGCTTTGTATATGTGTGAATCATTGGTCGAAACCTGATTCCTCAGACTGAGCTATGGAGCAACTATCTGCAATAGTGTCCCATTGACCAAGCCTTCTTGGAACCATACTAAGTTCATGAATGAACTATATGATTCAACAACTTCTTTGTCGCTTCTAAAGCGTCAACATACTTAGCCTTTGTTATAGAATTCGCCTCGGTATCTTGTTTGGAACAATTTCCAACTACCGTGCCACCATATTGTGTATTGCACAAAACCCTTAACTTTAATCGAAAATCGCTTGGAGCATGGATAAAGACTGTATCGATGTAACCTTTTACAACGAACTCTTCATGATCTCCGCTTGCGAGAAAACATGTCATCAGTGCTACTATAGTACTCAATGACCCTTTTTCACTGTTGTCCCATGATCAATACTTTTGATCACCTTGGTATCTATACTCGCAACAACTTTGGAGTATTGGACATATCTGGTTGTTTTTACATACCATGGAATACATGATTAATCCAAACATGAAGGTGTGTGGAATCTCCATCATGTATTTTGCTCATCAGTGTTTTTGGGACACTGAGTCTTGCAAAAACTCTTTCCATGTGACTTCGGCAAGAATCACTCCTTGGCGGTTTTTAAATGCTAAAAAGTTTTAGCATCTTGTCAATATGTATTCATTGCTTAGCCTTATTAGGCAAATCTATCTCCATAGATCATTATGCCTAATATTGAGGCCATTTAGCCCAAGCACTTCATCGAAACACTATTTTCAAATGAAGTCCTAATTCGTGTCAAGAAATTTATTTCCATTTAACAATGTGTCAAGCACACAACGTTCTTAGAAATATTATTATGCTCCCACTTACTTTCTTCAATCACAAGCATCTTCGTTACCCATTGATGAAGTCAAAACCCTTTTGACTAATCCATCAAAACACGAAGATTCCAACTCCATTTTGCTCTCTTCTGTCCATTGCTGGAACTCTGAAGTTTGCATAGTTACTAGCATCCTTTGGACTGACAAAATACCTTGGACTGTAGCACATGCAAGTCCTTGGTTTCATTTCCATCAGATGGAAATCTTTTTGTCATCCATGTTTCATATCTCATGATTGAAATATGTATCATTTACTAGTTCAACCCGAACCGACTTTAAGCTTCGCTATGATGAAACAACCTCATCATAGTCAACTCCTTGAACTTGTTATTGCAACAAGTCGAGCTTTATGGATAAAACATTTTATCCACATCAGTTTATATTTCCATAAAAGTTCGTTAGACTCTAAGTCTTCCGAAGGGATCATCAAGATATGATCTTGAATCATTTATATGGAAACTATCTCGGATTATATTGGCATTTAGCCAATCCCGGAGTTAGGGCCCATCAACGCTTCCTTGTGTATCGTAGGTATACTGTTGTCTAACAACAATATCTCGTCTGCGCACCTGAGAGGTTTGCACGAGCCTTGCCTACATGGTTCAGCTGCAAGTTCGACCGAAGTCCATACAGTTTATTGTAGAGACTTCCGTATCAGTCGCAGTAGGAAACTCCGGAATCACTTCCAAGGTTCCTTTCCTTTGACCTGATGACGAAGATACTGGTTATCTCGTCGATTTGCACTGTCCTCCCACTCACCTTTTGCAAGAACAATTCTCTTTAAAAGCATACCGTTTTGTGGCAAAAACTTTTGCCTCGGTATAGTGGTGGGGGAATACCCAATGACTTGGGATAACCTACAAAGTAGCACTTGTCTGATTTGGAATAGGTTTGTAACCTTTTACACAAGCCCCATATTCCAAATGTTAAGAAAAGATATAACATGGTTGGGCGTACCATACCATGGTGTCATTTCAACAGACCTGATGGAGCTCTTTTCAGTGTAAAAGCCGCAGTCTCTAAAGCATCACTCTTTAAAAGGGATAATGGCAAATTTATTTATGTCATCTTTGATCTTACCATGTCATAAATGGTTCGATTACATTTTCACGGACTTTCCACTTGCAGTGGTGTTCCGGGAGGTGCAAGTTATGAAACCCCTTTCACAACTCATCAGACATTCGCTAAACTTGTAACTCAAATATTCTTTTCTGCAATAGAATTGTAGAAACATAATCTTCTTGTTACAATAACTTCTACTTCATATTTGAAAACCTTTTGAATGAATTCAAAAGATCCAGACTTACGTCTCATCAAGTAAATATCCACATATCTACTTGAGTCATTTCTGAAGATAGATAAATCCACTACTTGCAACAATATTTATTGAACTACATACATCAAAATGTATGATCACCAATAAGTTCTTTGCTCGTTCCTTATGGCCTGTGAACGGTATTTTAGTCACTTCTCTTTTCGGAGGAAAGTTGCAAGTGTCAGATGATTCAAAATCAAATGACTTCAAAATCCATCATAATGGAATTTATCCATGCCGGTTTCTCCAATGTGACCAAATGCAGTGCCACACTTGTGTGGTATTCTTTTAGTCTTTATGATATTTAGCGTCAGTGTTATGGATGTATCATATTACCATCAATATTCATAACATACGTCCCATTGAGGATGGAAGCATGGCCCTTCATGTTATTCATAATACTGAACAACAATTGTTCTTTTTATGAACAACCTTTTTGCAACAACATTGTGCAAGGGGCTAGAATGTAAAACTCTAAAATTAATTATGAATGTAAATCCAGAGGTAATATATTATTATCAATATTCATAACATACATCTCATTCATAATGAAAGTATGGCCCTTATGTTATTCATAACACCGAACATCAAAAGTTCTCTTATGAACAACCTTCTTGCAAGATACCTTATGCAAAGGGCTAGAGTGTGAAACTCTAAAATGAATTATGAAAGTAAATACATAGGTAATACACCGATGGAAGGTATAGTAACATTTACTATGTCCCATGTGTGTATCTCAACCTCATTCCTGGCTAGTCTTTCAGGCCATAGTAGTTCTTACATCGAGTTGCAACAGAATGCAATCGAGCGGGTATCTTTGTGATTGTCAGACAATACCCAAGAATTAGTGATTAACATGTTTAACCATAATTCCCAAGAACTATATCTTTGACCAGCCTTCTATACATTAAAAACTTTGTATGACATTCATACATGAGCTGGATATTCCAGTCTTCTTTCTTATTGCCTTTATACTTTTAACAGTTTTAACTTTTAGTATTTCTCCTACTCTCAGAAGAAGCACCCAACTTAAGAGTGGCGTTAGCCTCGGACTTCCTAGGCGTGAAAGTTTCACTAACACCCTTCGGACACTTCCTTTCTCTTAAGTTGTTGTTTTATTCACCTTTTATCATATGATAGGCGTTCTTCTGGATCCCTCTCTTATCAGTCTAATGCATAGTAAACTTCTTTTACTAATAGTTTGCAAACAAACATTGCTTTGGATATCTCATATCTTTTAGCCTTTGTCTGTCTCTGAAAATGATTTTCAGATTCCATGAATATCACATAACTATCCAAACTTTCGAAGTTCGGGTCTCATGGAAACAAACATATTGCACTTGACTGAAACGGAATTCTAGCTTTTGGATCGAAGGACGAGAGTCACATGATCCATAGCATAAGCGAGAGAATACCAAAGTATGCGATAGGACAAAGTCCTTCTTGGCACTCTTGAGGACAATCCTCACATTACGTTACCAACCGTAAAGTTTTAACCAGATATTTAACAGCTATTCAATTTTAATAGGGAAGGTGGAAACGCGAGCCATTATTCTACAACTATTATGCATATAACACTTAGACAGTGTTCACAATTAATTGCACCGAGAATTAAACAAGATAATTCTACAGTGCACTCCCACTCAAATCAATATCTCTCATAATTGATTGTGAGTGATTCAAGACCCGTGTTTTGATTATTCGTCATTGATGTTAGTCACCACTGATGACGAAAATCTCAACCGGTAGGCCAACCTGCCAATCACATCTCTATGCGACTCTTGTTCATCTTTCGATGGGCGTGTTCCGAGCTCATGACTGTCATGCCTGAACGTCAAAGACAACCAAGTGATCTCGCTGCGAGGTCTGAACTCACCCGCCTCACACATCCCTAATCGTTCGTACCCATGTTAGTCATGGCGCACCCCGAAAAGTTAGGTGCCGTGACGGTGCTACACTTGGGAGAACACTATCAACTATGATATTTTTGTGAGAGATCACCCTAATAAAAAGCGACTACCGCGCAATCTAGAAGGGTGCATCATAAGGGATAAACATCTCAGGCAATTCATAATAGCATGATATGGTATAGCCCTTTCTGACGGAGAAGTCTTGTATTTCTTCGTCTTCAGCATTCGCGTCGGTGTTCACCTTCGCGAAGATTGCCACCACCTTGTCGATGCACCAGATAATATTGCTATCTCTATAGCTAATAAAATAAGTGCATTACACAAGGTTGACACGCAGGTCATTTAAACTGCAATCATATGGCTCCAGCCATCATGCCGAATCATGACACGCAGGTCATGTTAATTAATTTACATCATATAGTCATCTCATACAATATCAAATTATTATGAGCACTGCTATACCACATCACATGCACATGCAAACCCTCCTGCAAAACCAAGTTAGACGTCTCTAATCGGTCCATGCAAAAACTTGTTTTTCGTGGCTTCTAAGGTTTCGAAACAAACCGAAGCTACCAACGTCCATCATCAAGTATGATAATTCAAGTCGCTAGATTAACAATGCAGGGTGTATGAAGCACGAGATAATAAAATCTCGAACCCCATACTAAACTTCGTCATACGCATGACCCCCGTGCAGATCATATCTGCATCGCCCTTTCGTCTGCGAAATTTCATCTTTCTTTTTAACTACGGTGGAATTCAATGAACTGTTAGCACTTCGTTGATCAATCAGGATCGCGGATTGCCAGAACATTGAAACTCCACCATACTGTTATCAAGATCAGAAATATGCAAATTCCAGGGAAGCAACAAGAACATCGGGTAACAGATTTCATCTGCTACCCGCACAAATAATTTTCAGTAATAGAACTTATCTACTACCTAATTATATTGTGCAACACCCATACATCTCATGTATTCTAGATCGCAACCTGCATCTACGCATAGCACGGCTCATGATGCCACTGTAGGGTAACGCAGCAGAAAACAAAAAATTTCCGACCTACGCACCAGCCCAGGACCACTATGGAGACTGCATACAAGGTTTGATCATTTTCGTTACCGACTCGTAGCACAGTGGAAGTAGAGTCGATGACGATCGGCGGTGCAGATCCCCGCAGCTAGGATTTACAACCTCCCAACCGCGAGGATGTATACGCTCATCCGCCACTCGAACAGCCCTGCGGGAGGCGGTCGGACAGTCCCCCGGACGGTGTCGCGGACAGCCCTTCGGGAGGACTCATAGAACTCAGACCGTCACTTGGACAGCCCTTCGGGAGGACTCACAGAACTCGGACCGTCACATGGACAGCCCTTCGGGAGGCACTCTCAAACAGCCCCTCGGACAATAAGATCGAAACTATGACCTGTCTACAGAGTTGCACACATACGGTGTCATCTATCCGGCAGGGCTTCGCCGTCCAGAACTAGTTCCCACCGGAACCCAGACAGCCATTCGGCTCTACGAAACTCTTTTCGTGGGAGGGAGAGAGAAGCCAGATAATGCATGGCACTTGTATGTGAGAATGAGTGAGTTTGGGCAGCCCCCTCCACCTCTATTTATAGGAGAAGGAGGGGTGGAGGGGCTGAAATTTCAGCCACATCCATCCATGTCATCTCCAAGATATTTTGGAGCAAAAGCCCAAAAAGGTGGCTTTCCAAAAAGTAACCCAAAAAGCACTTTCACTATTCATGACAACATTTTTCAGCGTCCGTTCGAACTGAAAATATTTATGTGGGCTTAGAACATTTCCAGTACCCACTAAAATAATTTTCAATGCGTTTTGGAACAATTCCAGATTAGTGATTTTCATCTGCGAAAAGCATCTGAAGTGGTTCCGGCAGCTCCGGAACATTTCCGGTTTTTCTTCCAGAAAATTCCCAAAAGTTTCCAGAATGATTCTGGCACCCTCCAAGAATTATCGGGCATGTGCCGAAACTAATTTGACTTTATGGTATCCTCTGAAACAACTTTTCAGTTTCACCAGAACTCATCCGGTGACCTCTCTCTGCGGAACTTTTCCGCTGTCCGAAACTTTTTCGGTGTCCGAAACTTTTCGGTGATTTTCTCTCAGACTCCCTGTCTAGTATTCAGCAGATAGATGACCCTTAAGCGTGTGACCCTATAGGTTCGGTGAAGTATAGACATGACACGGAACCCTTTCCGATCAATGATCAACATCGGAGCCGTGGACACCCATATTGACCCCTATACCCACACGAATGAATATTCGAGTGAACCTCCAGTTGCCGTGTGCTATTCCTGTTGCTTCGCGATATGTTACAAATAACCGAGGTGAGACATGTTGGCATTCCCGTGGATCAACAACTTGTCCACTATGCTAGTTACCTCGTTACCGGTATTGTTCTCTTTTCTCATTACCGTGTTGCGGCATCCCCGTGATCAAATCACAAAGTGTCTGGCCAGACGATGATGGATACCGTAACACCGAGAGGGCCCAGAGATATCTCTCCATCGTCGGAGGAGCAAATCCCAATCTTGAGCTATCAAGTTACTTGACATACTTTCCCATGAACCCGTAAGCCGCCGTAATAGCCATCCAGTTACGGATGACGTTTAACAAACCCCAAAGTTCATGAATCAAGCACGAAGAAACTCGATACTCTCATGGTCTGAGGAATCATGCAAACATTAACCATCTCTGTGTTATTAACCATTAACTTGTGACGAATGAATCTCATAGCATAACATCAATCGGGTCGATTCAACACAAATGTTCTTCTAACATTGTGCCCTCAAAGCTGCTGGCATAGACATGCCCATGATTGGGAAAACATAATCATCATGCAACACTTGAGCTAGTCTTAGAGGCATGACTAGGAATACTTTTTACCGTTTATTATTCCACACGTGCACATGGGTTTTCCCCAGAGCCTTTATGGATATACGGGCTCGGGAACCACAGCAGTTATAGCATGGAACATAAACATAATTATGAGCAAGGAGATAAATAATAACATTTATTATTGCCTCTAGGGCATATCTCCTACAGAGTGAGACTCAAAGCTCGACCACGGTGGATCAAACAGATAGGACGAAGGTCGTCCCCTATGCTTTATCCATAGGCTCTGTATAATATGCCATGCTGTGTACCGCACATGTGTGTGCCTTGCCATGAGTCTGTCAAGGGGTACGAGAGCGATCCAGGAATGGATCACTGGACCGCGGTCAAGATTATCCTTAGTAACTAGAGGACTAAGGAAATATTTCTCAGTTATGGAGGTGATAAAGAGTTCGTCGTAAAGAGTTACGTCGATGCAAGCTTTAACACCAATCCAGATGACTCTGAGTAGCAATCCGGATACGTATAGTGGAGCAGCCATTTGGAATAGCTCCAAGTGGAGTGTGGTAGCAGTGTCTACATTATGACATAGAGATTTGCAAAGTACACACAGATCTGAATGTCGCAGACCCGTTGACTAAAGACCTCTCTCACATGCAAAGCATAATCGAACCCCAGAACTCACTGGGTGTTAGATTCATAACAATGTAAATCACATGGTAATGTGAACTAGATTATTGACTCTAGTGCAAGTGGGAGACTGTTGGAAATATGCCCTAGAGGCAATAATAAAATGGTTATTATTATATTTCCTTGTTCATGATAATTGTCTATTGTTCATGTTGTAATTGTATTAACCGGAAACCGTAATACATGTGTGAATACATAGATCACAGCATGTCCCTAGTAAGCCTCTAGTTGACTAGCTCGTTGATCAATAGATGGTTATGGTTTCCTAACCATGGACATTGGATGTCATTGATAACGGGATCACATCATTAGGAGAATGATGTGATGGACAAGACCCAATCCTAAGCATAGCACTAGATCGTGTAGTTTGTCTGCTAAAGCTTTTCTAATGTCAAGTATCATTTCCTTAGACCATGAGATTGTGCAACTCCCGGATACCGTAGGAATGCTTTGGGTGTATCAAACATCACAACGTAACTGGGTGACCATAAAGGTGCACGACAGGTATCTCCGAAAGTGTCTGTTGGGTTGGCACGAATCGAGACTGGGATTTGTCACTCGGTATGACGGAGAGGTGTCTCTAGGCCCACTCGGTAATGCATCATCATAATGAGCTCAATGTGACTAAAGAGTTAGCCACGGGATCATGCGTTACGGAACGAGTAAAGAGACTTGCCGGTAACGAGATTGAACAAGGTATAGGGATACCGACGATCGAATCTCGGGCAAGTATCATACCAGTAGACAAAGGGAATTGTGTACGGGATTAATTGAATCCCCGACATCGTGGTTCATCCGATGAGATCATCGTGGAACATGTGGGAGCCAACATGGGTATCCAGATCCCGCTGTTGGTTATTGACCGGAGAGATGTCTCGGTCATGTCTACATGCCTCCCGAACCCGTAGGGTCTACACACTTAAGGTTTGATGACGCTAGGGTTATAGGGAAAGTTTGTACGTGGTTACCGAATGTTGTTCGGAGTCCCGAATGAGATCCCAGACGTCACGAGGAGTTCCGGAATGGTCCGGAGGTAAAGAATAATATATAGGAAGTGAGGTTTTGGTCACCGGAAGTGTTTCGGGCGTCACCGGTAATGTACCGGGACCACCGGAAGGGTTCCGGGAGTCCACCGGGTGGGGCCACCAGCCCCGGAGGCTTGCATAGACCAAGAGTGTGAAGGGACCAGCCCCTGAGTGGGCTGGTGTGCCTCCCACCAAAGGCCCAAGGCGCAGCAAAAAAGGGAGAAGGGGGAAACCCTAGGGCAGATGGGCCTAAGGCCCACCCTAGGGCGCGCCCCCCCTCTCTCCCCCTCTTGGCCGCCCCCCTCCAACCCATCTAGGGCTGCCGCCCCCCCTAGGGTGGGAACCCTAGAGGGCGCGCACCCCCTTCCCCTCCTCCTATATATAGTTGGGGTTTTGGGGCTGCCAGGGACACGAATCTCTCTCCCTCTTGGTGCAGCCCTACCTCTCCACCTCCTCGTCTTTCGTAGTGCTTGGCGAAGCCCTGCTGGAGAACCATGCTGCTCCAACACCACCACGCTGTCGTGCTGCTGCTGGAGTTGTCTTCCCCAACCTCTCCCTCCTCCTTGCTGGATCAAGGCATGGGGGACGTCACCGGGCTGCACGTGTGTTGAACACGGAGGCGCCGTTGTTCGGCGCTTAGATCGGAATCGACCGCGATCTGAATCGCTGCGTGTACGACTCCTCCAACCGCGTTCTTGCAACGCTTCTGCATCGCGATCTTCAAGGGTATGAAGATGCACTCCTCTCTCTCTCATTGCTAGTCTCTCCATAGATTGATCTTGGTGATGCGTAGGAATTTTTTTGATTTACTACTACGTTCCCCAACACCTAGGACGAACACGAGGCACGGCAGGCTCCGTTGCGTGGAAGGAAGGGTTTCCCAGCGTAGGCAGTTACAAAACCCGGGAGAGGAGGAGGAAAGTGGAGCAGACCGAACTGCAGAAGCTGAATGCAAGGGTACGAGCGCTAGAGGAACAAGCACTAGTTCAGAGGCAGCGACCTGCCGAAGCTAACCCAGAAGCTACCCCGCCATCTCAGCGGAGAAGCAGCGTGGCTTCCACCGAGCTCCTTCAGCAGCCTCACTTCATAGCTCCCAGCTACCCCATGGATGCTATCACGGAGGCTCAAGATTGCCACCTTATGGCGCAATGGCAGCACCTCAAAGTCAAGGTGGCTGTCGGCTCTGTTGCACCTCCTCAACCCGGCGCAACTTTTCACTGCCTTCCGATTCCAGAAGGCTATGCTGTTGTAATGGTCGATGAAATAATGAAGGGATTTGAGGAGCTCGAGCTTGACCACCCTACCGGTGAAGGGGAGACTCAGCTGGGTCTTGCTCTGAAGACTCCATGTCTATGGCGGAAGGAGCTCATCAACCTTCCGAACTGGACGCCTCCGCCTCCTCCTCCGGCGAGTCAGGGCACTCCGCCTCCTCCTCCGCCTCCTCCTCTGGCGAGTGATCAGGGCACTCCGCCTCCTTCTCCGGCTGCTCCGGCGCGTGGCAGCACTCCGCCCCCTTCTCCAACTGCTCCGGCGCGTGGCGGCACTCCGCCTCCTTCTCCGCCTGTGCCGGCGCGTCCGAGCAGCCCGCCTCCTTCTCCACCTCGTCAACAACAGCGGAAGACAGCCGCCGCTGCTCCGGCTGCTGTGGCGCGTCGTAGCACTCCGCCTCCTTCTCCGCCTCGTAAGCAACAAAGGAAGACAGCCGCAGCCGCTCCGGCTGCTCCGGCGTCTAGCAGTACAGCCAGAGGCGGGAGGCAATACAAATTCGGTCCATCTCTCAAGCCTCTAGAGAAGTTACCATACGAGATGACCGAGGAGGAAAACACGGAGATCTGTCAAGCCCAAGTGAAGGACTTTTTTGCAAAGAAAAATCCACCTCCGGAGGAGAAGATGGATCCGGTGAAATTGAAGCGCACTTTGAAGAACCTGAAGCGACCACCACCGCCTCCGCCAGATGACAACCATGCCCGCGCTCTGAAAAAGGCAGTGGAAGGAGTGCGCCGGTCGGGAACTACTTCAAGTGACAAAAGGTTACAAGAACGAAGAAGAGGGAACAAAATTCCCCAGCTCGGCGAACAGGCAAACCAATCGTGCCCCCCGCTCAAGGTGTCTAGCGATATCATCGCAAATCTGCCGGGGATGCTGCCCGGTACCAATCCTGGTGATTACCTGCCCAACGATGCACATTTTGATACAATGGAGGTGGACGAACATAAATACCAGTACGGGAAGCCTCTCATCAGACCTGGTGATCCTCCTCTAACAACGATGATGCGAAGATTCCATAAGTGGTACATGGACACCTGCAAGTCTAGGAAGGATATTTTGATGCTGAGAGTTAAACAGGAGCACGACCTCGTTGGAATTGATCTGTTGTCTGTTCCATTTGTGGAGTTCTTCCAGTTTTTCAATCAAAAGGAGCTCGATAAAATAATCATCACTTGCTACTGTCTGTAAGTACTATACTTCTGTAATTAAGTCTCTATATATAGCTCAGCTCTTTCATTGCATGTATATATAATTATCCTCACTATATTATGCAGATTGAAGATCGTCGAATGCAGAAATGCACAAATCTATGATATTGGGTTCATTAACACAAATCTCATAGATGAATGGACGGTTACATATCATGCGAAAGAAACCGAGGCCAACTTGCTACAATCGTTGCTTAAAATTCAAAACAAAGATAAAATACTCTTTCCTTACAACTTCAAGTGAGTGTTACTGTCTTCTGCATATTCGGTTTCCCTTATTACTCGAGGTTATAGTAATGTAACTGATGAGTTATGCATGCGTGCGCAGCTTCCACTTTATTCTCCTAGAGATTAAGCTTGAGCAGGGACTAGTAACCGTCTTAGACTCAAGACGAAAAGATCCCAAGGAGTATGCGGCCATGACTGAAATGCTCCAGAAGTAAGTTCAATCGATCATTATCGCACCATATCGGCAACTTTGGTCATTTCCTGATATTAAGTAATTATTTTCTTTGTCTCGCAGGGTTTGGAAAGTGTTCACCACAGAAGCTCCAGGACTGCCGGGGGAGCTACGATTTACACACCCGAAAGTAAGTACTACTAGGTAGTTCCGCGCATCTCCCATTGATTCTAGCTAGTTTCATCAATACCATTTATAATGCTTGATTATCTGTTTGATTGACCTTTATTTCTCATAAAGTGGTTGTGGCAGGAAGGCGGGAATAATTTTTTTGGATACTACATTTGCGAGTACATCTACAACGCGACGACCTCTAAGCGGGGCTACTCTGAAAAACAATATGAAGTGCGTAAGCAATAATATTCACAATTTTATTTTATTACCATCATTTGTGTTGAGTTTCATTCATATATATGTATTGACCCCCTTCTTCAAATTAGATTTGGCAGATGCGGGATGAACTCCTACCACAAGATCGCATAAAAGCAATTCAAGAGGAATTGGCGGGATTCTTTCTTGACCACGTCATCAATCCAGCCGGAGAATACCATGTGGAACTTGACATCAAATGTTAGGGATTGTAAGAGATCTTATATTGTATATATGTAGCTAGTAGCGTCGGATAGATATACGAAAACTTGTTGTTCGACCAATCTCTCGGAGAAGGAGGAGGTCGATCACTTCTCTCTGTATATGTTCATGACGATCTTGTGTACTTAATGGTTTCCTTCATTTGCTTACTAGCTAGCGTGTCGAGTCCTGTCTATACGTATAGTACGTAGCGTCGACCAAGCACGGAGATAAGAGAGGACACTTCTCTCTAGCTATTAGCTAGCTAACCCAATATATGAAACCCCTAAATTAACCCTACAAAACCCCCAAATCCCCCCCCCCCTTTAAAAAAAAAACAAAAACCCCAGCTCCTGAGCTGCTGACACGTGGATGATCTTTGGTCCTGGTTGGTGTTACCAACCGGGATTAAAGGCCCTCCTCTCTGGGCTCGCCGCAGCGGCCACGTGGAGCCCCATCTGTCCCGGTTCGTATAAGAACCGGGACTAAAGGTGTTGGGCTTTAGTCCCGACCCTTTAGTCCCGGTTCCCGAACCGGGACAAATGGGCCTTATGAACCGGGACAAATGGGCCTTTTTCTACTAGTGTATACGACGCAGAACGCCCATACTATGCTCATGTGATGGTTAGTGCTATCAGGCCAGAGGCCCCTCGGATCAAATATCCAAACCGTTTAGTGGTTTAGGAGCGCGCGGAAACGAGCAGAGACTCACGATCGATGTGACCCCGTCGCCCCGTCTCGAGGACTTGCGACAAGGGCTAAGAATGCCCGGCCACGCCTCATAGTTATCTCGCGGGCACCTCTCAGGTCAACCCGACTCCACATCACTTCACATTCATGCTCGCGCGGGTACCCCTCAGGGCCGACCCGTCTTTAGTATCAAGGTTCAGTGTTCAGTCATAGTAACCAAAGTCTCCGTGTGTCTGACACCAAGGGGGAACCCGGAGGAATCACCCCCGATGGGATCCCACTCGATGCTATCATCAAGGTGAACGAAGGAGGAATCACCCTCGAGGTCCAGACTTGAGGTGTTGCACGACGGCGTCGGTATCGGGGGTGCTGTAGGAGGAATCTCCCTCGCTTACCACGACCGATTAACTAATCTACAAGGTTATCATCAGAAGTGCTGACGAGGTATCACCCTCGGCACTCGATAGTAACCCAGTAGTGTCGAACAATTTAAGGGGGAAGTGACGTGCGGTGCAAGGGTCTGATCTTCGATCCCGCTGCTCGGGTCTTCTGAGAGTCCAGCGGGGCAGTCGGGACAAGTGGGTCTCTGATAAGGCTCTACCCATCCTATACTAAACAGTTTAGGAGAACAGGCAGGTATCAAAAGTAGGCTACAATAAAACAAGCTATGCAGCAGATATAGGACAACAGTAGCAGTAGTACTTCTAATGCAAGCATAAGAGAGAAGAGAGTGGGCGATATCGGAATGCTCAAAATGGGGGTGCTTGCCTGTCTGCTCGACGGCAAGGGCAGGGTCGTCGGGGACGTAGTCGTAATCCGGAGCGACGTCTGCCTCAGGAGCTACGTCGACGTCGGGGTCTACCGAGAGAGAAGAGGGGGAGGAAACAAGTAAATACAATGCAATCAAATGCAACACGGTGCGTGCTATGCTATGATGCAGTGCAGAGTTGACTAAATATGCATCTAAGTCATTTTGGTTATCTTTAGGATTAACCGGGGATTTATTAATCGGCATGTGTGCACTATTCATCTACCGGATTCGGGCTCGGAGTTACGAGTTCTTCTACATAGGAGGTTCCGACAGGAAAACAGACGGCACGATCAGACCCGTCTCGTCGTTCTGAGCAACTTTCATGTTTTAACTTTTTCGATCTGAGCTACGGTTTAAAAGTTATTAATTTTCGAAGTTTAAATGATTTTCTGGAATTATTATTAAGAGAATTGAATTATGATGTCAGCATGATGCCATGCTGACATCAGCGAGTCAGCAGGTCGGCTGACCAGTCAAACCTTACGTGTGGGTCCAGTGGGACCCACATGTCAGCCTCTGTTAGACTAACAGTGGATTATCTAAACTAACAGAGTGATTAGTGGGGTGGGCCCCATATGTCAGTGAGTCATTAGTCTAAACTAATTATCTTTTAATTTTTAAAACATTTTAATTAACTATTTGCGGTGGGGCCCGCCTGTCATAGCCACAGGGTGGCCACGTCGGCGTTGACCCGGGTCAGCGGGGTCAAAGGGGCCCGCGGGGCCCCACAGTCAGTGGCCCAGAGGTGGGGGCCACCGAGCCACGTCGGCGGCGACCGGAGAGAGCTCCGGCGAGCCACTGCCGCGGCGGTCCACCGCCGGAGTTAGGCGGAAATCGCCCATAGGGGGCCGTTCGGCTTGCGCGTAGGCTCGTTCGAACGAGCTTCGAGCGCCGCATCCATCTATGCTAGCGCGGGGACGTGGGGGTGGCTGGAACGGCGCCGACGACGAGCAAAGGCGGCGCCGGAGTTCGGGCTTCAGCGAATCCCTAGCTAGGGAGTACGGGAGAGCGCAGGCGCGGGCGCGTACGACTCCTGGAAGCAGCAGGAACACGATGTCGTGCTCAGACGAGCACGACGAAGACCATGGCCACGGCGGCGAGGCGAACCGCGGCGTCAGGCTCATGGCAACGG
Organism: Thinopyrum elongatum; assembly: GCA_011799875.1. Taxonomy (NCBI): domain Eukaryota; kingdom Viridiplantae; phylum Streptophyta; class Magnoliopsida; order Poales; family Poaceae; genus Thinopyrum; species Thinopyrum elongatum. The sequence goes on along the minus strand of CM022299.1, from coordinate 40,265,549 downwards.
CGGCGAAGTAGCTACAGTGCTCGAGGGGTCAACTGGAAGGAGTAGGGGATGGCGTAGCTCACCAGGCGGCACGCTGAAGGCCGTTGACAGTTTAGTAGCAGCAGAATCGGCGAATCGACGTCGGCTGCGCCCGGTGATCCGAGGAGGAAGATGAGAGCATGCGCTCGATGCAGAGGCTCCCAGCTCCGCCCGGTGGCACTGTCCGATGCAACGTTCGACGGCGGAGCTGACAGTCACGGGGAGGCGATGAGGCGGTGGCTGTGGCCACGGGAACGACGGACATGCGGCGGCGGTGGTGCTCGGCCAGAGAGGGGAAGAGGCGAGCGCGTGTGCGAAGGGGAAGGAGAGGGGAAGAGTGACGATGGGAAGCCAGGGAAGATGGACGAGCTCGTCCTTATCCCCTCCCACGCCCCTGTATTGTCGGCGGTGCCGGTGTGTTGCCGCGCGAACGGCGCGCGAGCGCTCGGCCGTGGAGGAGACGACACGCGAGGGAGAGATAGGTTGGGCCAGGTGGGCTGCGGTCGGGGCACTGTGCACTTAGGCCCAGTGCACAGTGCCTCGTTTTATTTTCCTGTTTTCTTTATTGATTTTTCTTTATTTATTTTCTGTTTCGAAATAGTTAGCAAACTTTAGCACTTTTGTAAAATGTGAGAGTTGACCCAAATATTGATGTGTAGTATTAGCCTTTACCAAAAATTGGTTTGAGCCAAGTTGGGTTTCATTTGAAATTGATATGATTTTAAATGGATTGAATATTGCTGTTTTGGTGTTGTTTCAACTTGTTGGAGTCATTTAGCTAATCCCAGTAGCATTAGTTTTAATTTTAAGAGTGCTTCTGGAATATTTGCTATTTAGTGAACATTTTTCCAAAGGTGTTTGAGCAAATTTTATTTTGCACTTTTGAATTGAGTTGATTTTTAGAATGGAGTTGAATTGCTTTGGTTATCCACTATGTTTAAGCACTGCAAATGATATGACTTGGCATCATCATTAGCTGATCATCATGGCAATTACATAGGGGTTTTACAAATTCTCCTCGTCTAAAAGAAATTCTCGTCCCGAGAATTTAGGAGGTGGAAGGAAATAGGTCGGGATATTCTTCCCGAAGATGATCCTCGCGTTCCCAAGTGGCTTCATCTTTAGTGTGATTCGACCACTGCACTTTCAGGAACTTGGTCATCTTCTGACGAGTTCGATGTTCAGCTTCATCAAGGATGCGGATCGGATGCTCCTTATAAGATAAGTCGTCTTGCAACTGAAGCATCTCGTGATCCACTGCGCGGTGCGGAGATTCCTTGAAGCATTTACGAAGTTGCGACACGTGGAAGACATCGTGAATATGAGAGAATTGCGGTGGCAACTCCAATTTATATGCCACCTGTCCACGTCTCGCAACTATGCGAAAGGGACCAATATAGAGAGGAGCTAGCTTGCCCTTGATTCCAAAACGACGGGTGCCCTTCATAGGAGTGACACGCAGATAAGCTTGATCACCCGGTTGATAAGTCAGACCCCATCGCTTGCGATCGTAATTGCTCCTTTGGCGGTCCTGAGCTGCCTTGAGATTTTCTCAGACAATTCTAACTTGTTCTTCGGCATGTTGAATAATGTCTGGACCCACAAGTGGTCGTTCCCCAGTTTCTGACCAATTCAGAGGGGTTCGACACTTACGTCCATAAAGCACTTCGAAGGGGGCCATTTTCAAGCTGGCTTGATAGCTGTTATTATAAGGGAATTCGGCAAACGGAAGAGATTCTTCCCACTTCTTACCCAATGATATAACACAAGCACGAAGCATATCTTCAAGCACTTGATTTACTCGCTCGACTTGGCCTTGGGACTGAGGATCATAGGCTGAACTCCATGTAATGTGAGTTCCCATAGCTTCTTGGAAACTTTCCCATAACTTGGACGTGAAAAGTCCGCCACGGTCCGAACTGATCTCCTTCGGAATGCCGTGGAGTGAAACGATTCTGGAGATATATAGCTCTACTAGTTGGCTAGCAGTGATAGTCTCCTTGACCGGCAGAAAATGAGCAACCTTGGAAAGTTGGTCAATGACGACAAGAATAGCATCGTGACCTTTCTGAGACTTGGGAAGACCAGTAATGAAATCCATCTGCACTTTATCCCATTTCCATAGAGGAATAGGGAGTGGTTGAAGAATTCCAGCAGGCTTCTGATGTTCTGCTTTCACGCGACGACATACGTCACATTCAGCAACGTATCGAGCAATGTCCTGCGTCATTCTGGACCACCAGTACCTTTGTCGGAGATCGCGATACATCTTGGTGCTACCCGGATGGATAGACAGCGGTGTATCATGAGCCTCCTTCATGACCTTGTCAGTCATAATCTCGAAGCGAGGTACTACGATGCGGTCTCTGAAATATAATGTTCCATCTTCAGCAACTGAGAAATCCCGGTACTTATCAAGGTGAAGCTCTTTCTTCATCAAGTCAATTTCAGCATCTTTGGCTTGCGCTTCCGTAACAGCCTTTTGAAGGTCTGGTTGTACCACAAGGTTATTAATAGAACCTTGGGGAACAATTCGCAGATTCAGCTGAGTCAGTTCTGCATAAAGACGAGGTTGAGCTCGCCTAACCATGAGGTTGTTACAATATGACTTGCGGCTCAGGGCATCAGCCATCACGTTAGCCTTGCCAGGGGTATATGAAATACCGCAGTCATAGTCCGTAATTGTTTCTAACCATCGTTGCTGACGGAGATTAAGATCCGGTTGAGTGAACAAGTATTTCAGACTCTGATGATCGGTATAAATCTCACACCGATTACCAAGAAGGTAATGTCGCCATAACTTTAATGCATAGATCACTGCAGCAAGTTCAAGATCATGCACTGGATAATTTTCTTCATGTGGACGCAATTGACGTGAAGCATACGCAATCACTCTTCGTTCTTGCATTAGGACACAGCCTAATCCTTGACGAGAGGCGTCACAATATATCACAAAATCTTTGCGTGAATCTGGAGGAGCAAGCACTGGAGCAGAAGTAAGCTTGTCCTTGAGGGTCTGGAAACTTTCCTGACACTTGTCTAACCACTCAAACTTAACGCCTTTGTGGAGCAGATTAGTCAGGGGCTTGGCGATCTTGGAGAAGTTCTCGACGAATCGGCGGCAATAACTGGCTAGACCGAGAAAACTTCGGACTTGCTTGGCATTCTTCAGAGGGGTCTAGTCAAGGATAGCCTGAACACGCTCCGGGTTAACGGCAATACCGTCCTTGGAAATCACATGTCCAAGGTAGGTCACTTCAGAAAGCCAGAATTCGCATTTGGAGTACTTGGCATATAACTTGTGCTCTCGAAGCCTCTCCAGAACAAGGCGAAGATGTTCCGCATGTTCTTCCTTATTCTTCGAATATACTAGAATATCATCCAGATACACCACGACGAATTTGTCGAGGTAATCCATGAATATATAATTCATCAGACGTGAGAACGTAGCTGGAGCATTCGTCAGGCCAAATGACATGACAGTGTATTCATAGGAGCCATATCGAGTAACGAATGCAGTCTTTGGAATATCCTCTTCACGGACACGGATCTGGTGATAACCCAACCTCAAGTCGAGTTTAGAGAACACCGAAGATCCTGCAAGTTGATCATATAAGTCATTGATCCGGGGAAGCGGATATTTATTCTGAATGGTTGCCTGGTTGATAGGACGGTAATCTTGAACCAACCTATTCGTACCATCTTTCTTCTTGACAAAGAGAGACGGTGCTCCCCAGGCAGAGGAACTAGGACGGATGAAGCCCTTCCTAAGATATTTATCGATTTCTTCCTTAAGCTCAATAAGGTGGTGCGGAGGCATCTTGTAAGGACGCTTCGCAATAGGAGTTGTGCCAGGCTTCAAGTCGATGACAAACTCGACAGCTCTAGAAGGGGGTATTCCTGGAAGTTCTTCTGGAAAAACATCCGGGAAGTCGCAGACAACTTGGATGTTCTCGATCCCCTCAAGTGGAGAAGCATTCAACGCGTTCAAGGCATAAATCTGAGCCTCGGCGTTCTGAGTGATATGAGCTCGGTAGTTCACTAACTCATCTGATGGATGAAGGAGGTGTACAACTTTAGTGGCACAATTGATTGAGGCGTAGTGAGCCTTCAACCAATCCATTCCCAAGATAAGGTCAATCTTGGAGGATTTCAGAATAATGGGAAATGCCTGGAACTTCAACCCCTCAATTTCAACAATGACTTCGGGGCTGAATAAGGAGGCTCGGCATTGGCCCGCGGGAGTGTTAACCGCTAATGGATATTGCAAGCTTTCATATTTAATGCCATGCATGAATGCAAATTCTTTCGACATGAATGAATGCGATGCTCCTGATCAAATAAAACAGATGCTGGTACTGAATTATAGAGAAGTGTACCCATCACGGTTTCAGGTTGGTCTTGAGCTTCAGCCATGTTGACGTGGTAGTTCTGCCCACGACCATAAGAAGGTCTGACATTGCTGTAACGAGGCTGAGAATTCCCACGGCCATTACCACGGCCAGCAGAAGGAAGAGCTAGTTGATTCTGATTCTGAGAACAATCTCTGGCACGGTGACCTGGCTGGCCACACTTGAAGCAGAGTGCACTGTCAGGACGTGGTGCAGGAGCTCGAGGTGGTGGAGCTCGAAGAGGCTGCCTCGATGGTGGAGGAGGCAGTCAAGGTCCAGCATATGCTGGCCTGTACACTGGAGCTGCTGGACGGTACATGCTCTGTGGTATCCAGATGCGGCGCTTCTAGGAAGACGAGCCCGAAGATGAGCCTGCCTCACGGGTGCGTCTGGTTGCTTCCTTGTGCTTCTTCAGACCAGTTTCGACCATAATAGCCTTATTCACCAAGGTGGCGAAATCAGGATAGTCTTGGACAAGCAGAGCTAACTGAATATCATGATGCAGCCCTTCACGGAATTTCTCCTGCCTTCGGTCATCAGTGGGAACGTCCTCTTCAGCGTAGCAAGACAAGTCAAGAAACTCGCGCTGATAAACTTCCACAGATTTATTGCCCTGAATGAGACTACGGAACTCGGCCTTCTTCCGGGCTATGACAGCTTGAGGAATGTAGCGGGCACGGAAAGCAATCTTGAATTCTGCCCAAGTGTTGACAGTACCAGGTGGTAGGGTCTGTCGGTGAGTGGCCCACCATTATGATGCGGGACCCTTCAGAAGGTATGTCGCAAAGGTGACATAATTGGCCGGGGCGACATCAGCAGACTCCATCTCATAGGATATGTCACGCAGCCAATCATCGGCATCCAGTGGGTTGACTGTGTTGCAAAAGAACGACGGATTGAGTCGCATAAATTCTGGCAAGGTGATGGAAGGTTGCGGCTGGTCGGCATTGGGATGGGGAAATTGTTGCATAATCCCCGTCATGAACTGATGGTTATGTTCAAACTGTTGCATCATCGCAGCCATATAGTCAGGCGGTGGCGGCGGAGGTGGATTGTTATCACCCATCCTGCTAAGTCAACAGGGGTAGTTTAGCAGAAGCCAATGCGAGTGTTTAGCGACAAGCATGATGTAACGCGATGGAATTTAAGTAGTACAACAGATGCTTAATAATAGTCATTATATCATACAGATCCATACAGAGTCGGTTACATTTGGGCAGCATAACAGCGCAAACTTAAAAGCTAGACATGCTAGGCGGCGCAGGCACGCGGTAAGAAAGTACACAACGAGACATAGCAAAGGCTACATCAACGTCGGAGAAAACCACTGAAACGGGGTAGCTGCAAGTGCGGACGACGGACGTTCGTCGCAGAAGGATCCTGCGCTCCATGTGCACTCTGATGCAGAACCCGGTCGCGAGCTGAAAGAAGGGGTCCACGTGCAGGCATGTGACCTCCCACAGCAGGCCAATCGATCCCTGACGGCATCTCGGTCCTGCTCGGGTAAAGAATGTGCTCCAGATGTATCCCTACACGAATAGCTGGTAGCAACTGTGTCATAGCCTCGTAGAGTCGTGCTCGAGTGGCAAACAACTCGACAGCAAGAGCGCGAACAGTGCGATCCAGAGCCTGAGTACACTGAATCAGAACTCGCTGATCGTAGCGACGAGGCTCGTACGGGGCACAGACAGCTGTGTAGTATCCAGTAGCATCTCCAGCAGGGGCATACGGAATGTACCGATACTCAGAAGCATCCAAGCTAGCGCTGTGCTCTCCTCGGAGACGTGCGACAGCAGAGTAAGCGGCATCATGGACTGCCATCTCAATCATCACACCGATACCGTGGAAAAGGTGTAGCTCAATGTCGGAGCTATCCTACTGACCGTAGATGCGAACATCAGCATAGTACTGCTCCTGGTTGAACTCACAATAAACCTCGTAGACCATGTACTCGGGGCACCAGCGGTATCCCAACCTGATCAAGAGGGCGATCAGAACAGCTGGAAACCCAGGGACATCTCGAGCCCAGGTGCGAAGCACAAGCTGCGTCGTAGGGCGCGGGGGAAACAGACGGTCCATCTGAAACAGAGAAGATTCAGGATTGTCATTCGACGGCGAGAAATATAACAGATCTCGAATGGAAAGATTAAAGAAAACAATGGAAAGGAAATGATTATCAGACTAATCAGATCAATGACAGGGAAATCGCACTGAATCCAGCTCTCCGGATGGATAGAATTTACGAGATCCTAAGTGTCGGTGTTAGTAATTAACCTGAATAGAAGAGAGATCAGGGTCCCAGAGTAAAGATCGAGGCATAAAAGATCCTAATACCACCCAGTTGGGATTTTGTCCCGACCCTTTAGTCCTGGTTCCCGAACCGGGACAAATGGGCCTTTTTCTACTAGTGTATACGACGCAGAACGCCCATACTATGCCCACGTGATGGTTAGTGCTATCAGGCCAGAGGCCCCTCGGATCAAATATCCAAACCGTTTAGTGGTTTAGGAGCGCACGGAAATGAGCAGAGACTCACGATCGATGTGACCCCGTCGCCCCGTCTCGAGGACTTGCGGCAAGGGCTAATAATGCCCGGCCACGCCTCGTAGTTATCTCGCGGGCACCTCTCAGGTCAACCCGACTCTAGATCACTTCGCATTCATGCTCGCGTGGGTACCCCTCAGGGCCGACCCATCTTTAGTATCAAGGTTCAGTGTTCAGTCATACTAACCAAAGTCTCCGTGTGTCTGACACCAAGGGGGAACCCTCAGGAATCACCCCCGATGGGATCCCACTCGATGCTATCATCAAGGTGAACGAAGGAGGAATCACCCTCGAGGTCCAGACTTGAGGTGTTGCACGACGGCGTCGGTATCGGGGGTGGTGTAGGAGGAATCACCCTCGCTTACCACGACCGATTAACTAACCTACAAGGTTATCATCAGAAGTGCTGACGAGGTATCACCCTCGGCACTCGATAGTAACCCAGTAGTGTTGAGCAATTTAAGGGGGAAGTGACGTGCGGTGCCAGGGTCTGATCTTCGATCCCGTTGCTCGGGTCTTCTGAGAATCCAGCGGGGCAGTCGGGACAAGTGGGTCTCTGATAAGGCTCTACCCATCCTATACTAAACAGTTTAGGAGAACAGGCAGGTATCAAAAGTAGGCTACAATAAAACAGGCTATGCAGCAGATATAGGACAACAGTAGAAGCAGTACTTCTAATGCAAGCATAAGAGAGAAGAAAGTGGGCGATATCGGAATGCTCAAAATGGGGGTGCTTGCCTGTCTGCTTGACGGCAAGGGCAGGGTCGTCGGGGACGTAGTCGTACTCCGGAGCGGCGTCTGCCTCAGGAGCTACGTCGATGTCAGGGTCTACCGAGAGAGAAGAGGGGGAGGAAACAAGTAAATACAATGCAATCAAATGCAACACGGTGCGTGCTATGCTATGATGCAGTGCAGAGTTGACTAAATATGCATCTAAGTCATTTTGGTTATCTTTAGGATTAACCGGGGATTTATTAATCGACATATGTGCACTATTCATCTACCGGATTCGGGCTCGGAGTTATGAGTTCTCCGATGTAGGAGGTTCCGACAGGAAAACAGACGGCACGATCAGACTCGTCTCGTTGTTCTGAGCAACTTTCATGTTTTAACTTTTTCGATCTGAGCTACAGTTTAAAAGTTATTAATTTTCGAAGTTTAAATGATTTTCTGGAATTATTATTAACAGAATTGAATTATGACATCAGCATGATGCCATGCTGACATTAGCGAGTCAGCAGATCGGCTGACCAGTCAAACCTGACATGTGGGTCCAGCGGGACCCACATGTCAGCCTCTGTTAGACTAACAGTGGATTATCTAAACTAACAGAGTGATTAGTGGGGTGGGCCCCATATGTCAATGAGTCATTAGTCTAAACTAATTATCTTTTAATTTTTAAAATGTTTTAATTAACTATTTGCGGTGGGGCCCGCCTGTCATAGCCACAGGGTGGCCACGTCGGCGTTGACCCGGGTCAGCGGGGTCAAAGGGGCCCGTGGGGCCCCACAGTCAGTGGCCCAGAGGTGGGGGCCACCGAGCCACGGCGGCGGCGACCGGAGAGAGCTCCGGCGAGCCACTGTCGCGGCGGTCCACCGCCGGAGTTAGGCGGAAATCGCCCATAGGGGGCCGTTCGGCTCGCGCGTAGGCTCGTTCGAATGAGCTTCGAGCGCCGCATCCATCTATGCTAGCGTGGGGACGTGGGGGTGGCTGGAACGGCGCCAGTGACGAGCAAAGGCGGCGCCGGAGTTCGGGCTTCGACGAATCCCTAGCTAGGGAGTATGGGAGAGCGCAAGCGCGGGCGCGTTCGACTCCTGGAAGCAGCAGGAACACGATGCCGTGCTCAGATGAGCACGACAGAGGCCATGGCCACGGCGGCGAGGCGAACCGCGGCGAGGTAGCTACGGTGCTCGAGGGGTCAACTGGAAGGAGCAGGGGATGGCGTAGCTCACCGGGCGGCATGCTGAAGGCCTTTGACAGTTTAGTACCAGCAGAATCGGCAAATCGACGTCGGCTGCGCCAGGTGATCTGAGGAGGAAGATGAGAGCGTGCGCTCGATGCAGAGGCTCCCAGCTCTGCCCGATGGCACTGTCCGATGCAGCGTTCGACGGCGGAGCTGACAGGCATGGGGAGGCGACGAGGCGGTGGCTGTGGCCACGGGAACGACGGACATGCGGCGGCGGTGGTGCTCGGCCAGAGAGGGGAAGAGGCGAGCGCGTGCGCGAAGGGGAAGGAGAGGGGAAGAGTGACGATGGGAAGCCAGGGAAGATGGACGAGCTCGTCCTTATCCCCTCCCGCGCCCCTGTAGTGTCGGCGGTGCCGGCGTGTCGCCGCGCGAGCGCTCGGCCATGGAGGAGACGACACGCGAGGGAGAGAGAGAGGTTGGGCCAGGTGGGCTGCGGGGGGGCACTGTGCACTTAGGCCCAGTGCACAGTGCCTCGTTTTATTTTCCTGTTTTCTGTATTGATTTTTCTTTATTTATTTTCTGTTTCGAAATAGTTAGCACACTTTAGCACTTTTGTAAAATGTGAGAGTTGACCCAAATATTGATGTGTAGTATTAGCCTTTACCAAAAATTGGTTTGAGCCAAGTTGGGTTTCATTTGAAATTGATATGATTTTAAATGGATTGAATATTGCTGTTTTGGTGCTGTTTCAACTTGTTGGAGTCATTTAGCTAATCCCAGTAGCATTAGTTTTAATTTTAAGAGTGCTTCTGGAATATTTGCTATTTAGTGAACATTTTTCCAAAGGTTTTTGAGCAAATTTTATTTTGCACTTTTGAATTGAGTTGATTTTTAGAATGGAGTTGAATTGCTTTGGTTATCCACTATGTTTAAGCACTGCAAATGATATGACTTGGCATCATCATCAGCTGATCATCGTGGCAATTACATAGGGGTGTTACACCCCCCATCCATCCAAGTGATCACAAAGGTTAGCAACTTTGTCCTTTCATCTCTCATTGCTAGATTAGCTCTTGCAATGCTCTATAAGTATAGTGATTTGTGGGTTTTAGTTTGGGAGTAATTATATGTGGTAGTTTATTTGATTTACATGCAATTTGAGCTCAAATTAACTCTTAGTTTGCATATGTAGGTGTGGTTTACTTAGTGCCTTCCCGTCCCCGTCCTAACGACCACCGTCGATCGCTCGCACCGTCCCGTCGCCGGCACCACCTTGGTGAGCCTCTTGTTCTTATCTTTTTTATATAAAAAAAATCATGTTTGTGTGATTTAGATATATAGTTACTTGAATAATTTTCTTACCCGTACGTTGTTTGTTATACATAGTGGCATAGTTTTGAGGCTCGTCCGGTTTATGATTCGGATGTGGTATATTCTCTATTATAACTATTTGTTGCATTTCGTGTTTATGACAAATTATGCCCATCAAGTTGACATAGATATTTTTATCTAGGAGGTATGTTAACCGGAAATTCCAACCGACCCTCTTGTCGAGAGGTTAAATTTAGTTGAAAATGAAAACGAGTATTTGAAAGAAAAATTGAAAAGAATTGATGAAGAGAAGATGAAACTGGAGTTGTATGTTGCCGATGTCGTCGATGATCACAAGATTAAGATGGAGAAAATGCGCTTGAAGATTAGAAAGATTAGAAAATATGTCATAGATAGTGAGTCTTGGTATCATTATGCTGTTGGATCAATTGTTACCTTAGTTGCGATCTTGATCGCATTTGTTGTTGCATTTAATGCTTTAGCTAGAGAGTTTGTATGTTGTTTTATGAGAATAAGTGTGTATCAATTTTATGTATGAACTTGTATTAATTTGGTCTTTTTGATGCTGTGTAATGAAGATGAGCCGGCAATGGATGTACGATGACCGATGCTCTCCCCAGTTCGTTAATGGCATGCGTACTTTACTGCTTGCGGCTGAGGCAAACAAGCGGGCGGAGGGTTTTATGTCTTGTCCATGTGCTGTCTGTAAGAATGATCGGAATTACTCTAAGTCAAGAACCATTCACGTCCACCTATTTGAGTCCGGTTTCATGCCCCACTATAATGTTTGGACCAAGCACGGAGAAAGAGGGGTTATGATGGAAGACAATGAAGAAGAAGAGGACGACGACAGCTATCCAGGCCATGACGGGTTCCCTGAATACGATGGTACAACAATGGGGGAAGAAGCTGAGCCGGCAATGCGGGAAGAAGCTGAAGAAGAGGCATCAGATGAGCCAGCTGATGATCTTGGTCGGGCCATTGCCGATGCAAAGAGAAGCTGCGCAAGTGAAAAGGAGAGGCTGAAGTTGCAGCGCATGTTAGAGGATCACAAGAAATCGTTGTACCCAAATTGCGAAGCTGACAAGAAAAAGCTGGGCACCACACTGGAATTGCTGCAATGAAAGGCAGAGAGTGGTGTATCTGACAAGGGATTTGGAAAGTTGCTGATAATGTTAAAGAAGATTCTTCCTAAGGACAACGAATTGCCCGAAAGTACGTACGAAGCAAAGAAGGCTGTCCGCCCTCTAGGATTAGAGGTGCAGAAGATACATGCATGCCCTAATGATTGCATCCTCTACCACGGTGAGTACGTGGATTTGAATGCATGCTCGGTATGCGGTGCATTGCGCTATAAGATCAGCCGCGATGACCCTGGTGATGTCGAGGGCGAGCGCACCAGGAAGAAGATTCCTGCGAAGGTGATGTGGTATGCTCCTATAATACCACGGTTGAAACGTTTGTTCCAAAACAAAGAGTATGCCAAGTTGATGCGATGGCACACAGAAGACCGTAAGAAAGACGGGAAGTTGAGAGTACCCGCTGACGGGTCGCAGTGGAGAAAAATCGAGAGGAAGTGGTGGGACTTTGCAGATGACGCAAGGAACGTATGGTTTGGTCTAAGCGCAGATGGCATTAATCCTTTTGGGGAGCAGAGCAGCAATCACAGCACCTGGCCTATGACTCTATGTATGTATAACCTTCCTCCTTGGTTCTGCAGGAAGCGGAAGTACATTATGATGCCAGTGCTCATCCAAGGCCCTAAGCAACCCGGCAACGACATTGATGTGTACCTAAGGCCATTAGTTGAAGAACTCTTACAGCTGTGGAATGAAAAAGGTGTACGTGCGTGGGATGAGCACAATCAGGAAGAATTTGACCTACATGCATTGCTGTTTGTGACCATCAATGATTGGCCTGCTCTCAGTAGCCTTTCAGGACAGACAAACAAGGGATAGTGCGAATGCACACACTGTTTGGATGATACCGACAATATATATTTGGATAATTGTAAGAAGAATGTGTACCTGGGACATCGTTGATTTCTTCCGAGCAGGCATCCCGTAAGAAAGAAAGGCAAGCATTTCAACGGTGAGGCAGATCACCGGACAAAGCCTCGCCACCGTACTGGTGATGATGTACATGATATGGTCAAGGATTTAAAGGTAATCTTTGGAAAGGGTCCTGGCAAACAATCTGTTCCGAATGACGCTGATGGACGCGCACCCGTGTGGAAGAAGAAATTTATATTTTGGGACCTACCCTATTGGAAAGACCTAGAGGTCCGGTCTGCAATCGACGTGATGCACGTGACGAAGAATCTTTGCATGACCCTGCTTGGCTTCTTGGGTGTGTATGGGAAGACAAGATACACGGGAGGACCAGCAACGTATGCACGGAAAAGACGGTATACATCAGGGTCATGCCAGCTATGCTCTTACCAAAGAAGAGAAGGAAATCTTCTTTGAACGCCTGCTCAGTATGAAGGTCCGTCTGGCTTTGATGTCTACTAGAACTACGTCGGCTTTTCCCCAGAGAGGGAGGGATGATGCAGCACAGCGATGGTAGGTATTTCCCTCAGTGATGAGACCAAGGTTATCGAACGAGTAGGAGAACCACGCAATACCACGTAAACAGCTCCTGCACACAAAGAACAAATACTTGCAACCCGTCGTGTTAAAGGGGTTGTCAATCCCTTTCTGCTAACGAGATAGATAAAATTGTAGTAGATTGAAAGATGCAAATAAAATTCAGCAAGGTATTTTTGGGTTTTTGGATTAATAGATCTGAAAATAAAAGTTGCAAATAAATAAAAGAGCGAATAGCAAAATAGATCTTGAAGGCAAATATATTAAAGAAGAGACCCGGGGGCCGTAGTTTTCACTAGTGGCTTCTCTCGAGAAAAATAGCAAACGGTGGAAACAAATTACTGTTGGGCAATTGATAGAACTTCAAATACTCATGATGATATCCAGGCAATGATCATTATATAGGCATCACGTCCAAGATTAGTAGACCGACACCTGCCTGCATCTACTACTATTACTCCACCCATCGACCGCTATCAAGCATGCATCTAGTGTATTAAGTTCATGGAGAAATGGAGTAATGCAATTTGAACGATGACATGATGTAGACAAGATCTATTTTTGTAGAAATAGACCCCATCTTGTTATCCTTAATGGCAACGATACATACGTGTCGTTTCCCTTTCTGTCACTGGGATCAAGCACCGTAAGATCGAACCCATCACAAAGCACCTCTTCCCATTGCAAGATAAATAGATCAAGTTGGCCAGACATAACCCAAATATCGGAGAAGAAATACGAGGCTATAAGCAATCATGCATATAAAAGATCAAAGAAGACTCAAATAACTTTCATGGATAAAAAGATAGATCTGATCATAAGCTCAAAGTTCATCGGATCACAACAAACACACCGCAAAAAAGAGTTACATCATATGGATCTCCAAGAGACTATTGTATTGAGAATCAAACGAGAGAGAGAAAGCCATCTAGCTACTAACTACGGACCCGAAGGTCTACAATGAACTACTCACACATCATCGGAGAGGCACCAATGAGGATGATGAACCCCTCCGTGATGGTGTCTAGATTGGATCTGGTGGTTCTGGAACTTGCGGCGGCTGGAATTGATTTTCGTTGACTCCCCTAGGGTTTCTGGAATATTGGGGTATTTATAGAGCAAAGAGGCGGTGCGGGAGGCCCCCGAGGTGGGCACAACCCACCAGGGTACTCCTGGGCTCCAGGCGCGCCCTGGTGGGTTGTGCTCCCCTCGGAGAACCCCCCCCCCTCAGGTGCTTCTCCGGCCCACTGGATGTCTTCTGGTAAAAAAAAATCCACAAAAAGTTTCGCTGCATTTGGACTCCGTTTGGTATTGATTTCGTGCGATGTAAAAAACATGCAGAAAACAGCAACTGGCACTGGGCACTATGTCAATAGGTTAGTACCAAAAAATGATATAAAATGATTATAAAATTATTGTAAAACATCCAAGAATGATAATATAACAGCATGGAACAATAAAAAATTATAGATACGTTGGAGACGTATCAGCATCCCCAAGCTTAATTCCTGCTCGTCCTCGAGTAGGTAAATGATAAAAACAGAATTTTTGATGTGGAATGCTGCCTAACATGCTCATCACATATTCTTTTCTTAATAGCATGGACATTTGGACTTTTTATATGGTTCAAAGAAATAGTCTAGTTTTTACATGATAACTTAAATACTCAAGCATAGCAACAAGCAACCATGTCTTTCAAAATATCAACGCTAAAGCAAGTTATCCCTAGCCCGTCATGCTCAATCATTGATATATTCAAGAAACACACTCGAATATTAGCTACACCCAATGCTCAAGTACGATCATAGTGCCCCTTAGTTGGTGCTTTATAAGAGAAGATGGAGACTCAACTTAAAAATAAAAATTGCATAAAGTAAAAGAAAGGCCCTTCGCGGAGGGAAGTAGGGATTTGTAGAGGTGCCAGAGCTCAAAGCTTAAATTGAGAGATAAAAACAATTTGAGAGGCATACTTTTCCCACCAACGAAAATGACTTAGAGCTCCCCACACTTTCCATGCTAGATATATCGTAGGCGGTTCCCAAACAGAAAATAAAGTTTATTCCTTTTTCCACCATTTCTTTAATTTTCCATGGCTTGCCGTATCCACGGGTGCCCTCCATACCAACACTTTCTAAGGAATTTATTATTTGACAACATAAAGTAAATTCATTTTTTATTTCGGGACTGGGCATCCCTAATACCTTTGTCGTACTCTCGTGCAATGACAAGTGGATAAACACTCATCGTGAGAATAACACATCTAGCATGGAAAATATCGGCCACCCCTCACCGCCTCGCGAGCGGTATGAGCACACAAAAGAGAAATTTATTTTGAAAATTAGAGATGGCACATACAAATTTGCTTAGAACGGCACGGAAATACCTCATATAGGTAGGTATAGTGGACTCATATAGTAAAACTGGTTTAAAGGGTTTTGGATGCACAAGTAGTGATCATACTTAGTGCAAATGAAGGCTAGCAAAAAGATTGAGAAGCGCCCAACCAAGAAACGAATAATATCATAAGCAAGCATTAAGCATAAGTAACACCGAATAATGCACCATAAGTAAGATATAATTTCATTGCATAACTATTGACTTTCGTACTTGCATAGGGAATCACAAACCTTAACACCAATATTCTTACTAAAGCACAATTACTCATCAACATGGCTCACATATTATATCGTCATACATCAAAACTATTACAAAGAACCAAGTTTATTTTGTCCAATGATCTTCATGAAAGTTTTTATTATATACTTCTTGGATATCTATCACTTTGGGACTAGTTTCATATGTTGCTTTTAATAAGCTCAAACAAATAAAAGTGAAGATCATGAGCATAATATATCTTTCTCTCAAATTAATCTAAGTGAAGCAAGAGAGAATTTCTTCAAAATTTTACTAACTCCCAAATAAATCTAAGTGAAGCATGAGAGCATTTCTTCAAAAATAACAAAGCACACCGTGCTCAAAAAGATATAAGTGAAGCACTAGAGCAATTCCAAGGCTCAAAAAATTTAAGTGAAGCATAGGAGCAAGCATAGCATAGTTTTTGGCTCTCTCAAAAAGGTGTGTCTAGCAAGGATTCAAGACTTAAAATAAAAATCAAAACAAGAAAAGACTCAAATCATACAAGACGCTCCAAGCAAAACTCATAATATGTGACGAATAAAAATATAGTTCCAAGTAAAATACCGATGGTCGTTAGAAGAAAGAGGGGATGCCACTCGGGGGCATCCCCAAGCTTAGTTGCTTGATACTTCTTGAATATTATCTTGGGGTGCCTCGGGCATCCCCAAGCTTAGCCTTTTGCTAATCCTTATTCCTTCATCTATCGTAATATCACCCAAAACTTGAAAACTTCAATCACACAAAACTCAACAAAACCTTCGTGAGATCCGTTAGTATAAGAAATCAAATCACTACTATAAGTACTGTTGGAAACCAATTCATATTTTATTTTTCCATTATATCTACTGTATCCCAACTTTTATATGGCAAAAACTCTTCAAAGAAAACGATAGAATCATCAAAACAAGCACACAACGCAAAGAAAACAGAATCTGTCAAAAGCAGAACAGTCTGTAGCAATCGGAATATTTCGAATACTTATGTAACTCCAAAAATTCTGAAAAATTAGGACAACGTAAGAAATTTGTTTATTAATCTTATTCAAAAAGAATCAACTCAAAACCACTCTTCTGTAAAAAGTAATAAATATTTTTCATGAGCACAAAAGTTTCTGTTTTTCAGCAAGATCAAATCAACTATCACTCAAATCACCCCAAGGGCTTTGCTTGGCACAAACACTAATTTAAACCACAAAAACACATCTAACCAGAGGCATAATTGGGTATTTTATTTAAAACAGCAAGAAAACCAAAAAGGAAAAAGATACAAGTTGGGTTGCCTCCCAACGAGCGCTATCGTTTTACGCCCCTAGCTAGGCATAACGCAAAAGATCTACGTGTTGTCAACTTTATTCTTGTTTTCCTTGGAGGTGTTTTTCTCAGGAGGCTTTGCAAAAACAACATAAAACACATTATCCATGGAAACTTTAGCACAATCAAGTTGCTTATCATCATATTCCTTTTGATTTCTGGCAGTGATCCAAGAATAATGTTGATTAACATCATTAAAAACTTGTTGGATAATATCTAAAACAGGGACTTGCTTTTTAAGATTCTCATCAAAGATTTGATTATCCCCAAGTAAATGTCTTAAAGCATAATCACTATTATAGATAATTTCATCTATCACGGGTTTTTCACAATTCATACCATAAAAATCAAAGATTTCCCTAGCTTCCAGTATTATGTAATCAAATTCATTCATAAGAACAAAAGTGGCCAACTTTTTAGCTTTAGGATTCTTTATAAAGGGTAACTCATAAAACAATCTTTGCAAGGTAGGATGAGTACGGATAAATCTATTTTCAAGTTTCAGAACTAGCGCTGAAATAGCTTCCGCATAAGACTTAGTCCTTTTAAGTATAGGAGCATCATCAAGACTCAAATTTCCAACACAATTGAAAAATTCTTGGATATGTTCTTTTCCCATAACATCCCCCTGCCCCAAAACAAAAGTTTTGGCATCCAGATTACCCGTACGCTCCATTTTAGGAGTTAGGCCATCATCTGTTTCTGCCATACCAAAATCACTCATGATTGCAAGCAAAAAGATAGATCTGACAAAAAAAACGGCGAACGAAAAAGAGGGCGAATAAAAGGGCAAATTTTTGTGAAGTGGGGGAAGAGGAAAACGAGAGGCAAATGGCAAATAATGTAAATTGCAAGGAGATGAGATTTGTGATTAGGAACCTAGTTGTTGTTGATGATGTCTCCCCGGCAACGGCGCCAGAAACTCCTCTTGATGTCTGCTAGAACTACGTCGGTTTTTTCCCAGAGAGGAAGGGACGATGCAGCACAGCGACGGTAGGTATTTCCCTCAGTGATGAGACTAAGGTTATCGAACCAGTTGGAGAACCACGCAACACCACGTAAACAGCTCCTGCACACAAAGAACAAATACTTGCAACCCGACGTGTTAAAGGGGTTGTCAATCCCTTTCGGGTAACGAGATAGATAAAATTGTAGTAGATTGAAAGATGCAAATAAAAGCAAATAAAATTCAGCGAGGCATTTTTGGGTTTTTGGATTAATAGATCTGAAAATAAAAGTTGCAAATAAATAAAGGAGCGAATAGCAAAATAGATCTTGAAGGCAAATATATTAAAGAAGAGACCCAGGGGCCGTAGTTTTCACTAGTGGCTTCTCTCGAGAAAAATAGCAAACGGTGGAAACAAATTACTGTTGGGCAATTGATAGAACTTCAAATACTCCTAACGATATCCAGGCAATGATCATTATATAGGCATCACGTCCAAGATTAGTAGACCGACTCCTGCCTGCATCTACTACTATTACTCCACACATCGACCGCTATCCAGCATGCATCTAGTGTATTAAGTTCATGGAGAAACGGAGTAATGCAATAAGAACGATGACATGATGTAGACAAGATCTATTTTTGTAGAAATAGACCCCATCTTGTTATCCTTAATGGCAATGATACATACGTGTCGTTTCCCTTTCTGTCACTGGGATCAAGCACCGTAAGATCGAACCCATCACAAAGCACCTCTTCCCATTGCAAAATAAATAGATCAAGTTGGCCAAACAAAACCCAAATATCGGAGAAGAAATACGAGGCTATAAGCAATCATGCATATAAGAGATCAAAGAAAACTCAAATAACTTTCATGGATAAAAAGATAGATCTGATCATAAACTCAAAGTTCATCGGATCCCAACAAACACACCGCAAAAAAGAGTTACATCATATGGATCTCCAAGAGACCATTGTATTGAGAATCAAACGAGAGAGAGAAAGACATCTAGCTACTAACTACGGACCCGAAGGTCTACAATGAACTACTCACGCATCATCGGAGAGGCGCCAATGAGGATGATGAACCCCTCCGTGATGGTGTCTAGATTGGATCTGGTGGTTCTGGAACTTGCGGCGGCTGGAATTGATTTTCGTCGACTCCCCTAGGGTTTCTGGAATATTGGGGTATTTATAGGGCAAAGAGGCGGTGCGGGAGGCCCCCGAGGTGGGCACAACCCACCTGGGCGCGCCTGGGCCTCCAGGCGCGCCCTGGTCGGTTATGCTCCCCTCGGAGCACCCCCCCCCCCAGGTGCTTCTCTGGCCAACTGGATGTCTTCTAGTAAAAAAAATCCACAAAAAGTTTTGCTGCGTTTGGACTCCGTTTGGTATTGATTTCCTGCGATGTAAAAAACATGCAGAAAACAGCAACTGGCACTGGGAACTATGTCAACAGGTTAGTACCAAAAAATGATATAAAATGATTGTAAAACATCCAAGAATGATAATATAACAGCATGGAACAATCAAAAATTATAGATACGTTGGAGACGTATCAGGCTTCTCGTTGAATAAAAAGGGAATAATAAATATGTCAGAGAAAAAGTTCCAGAACCTAAAGTCTCATGACTGTCACGTGATTATGACGCAACTGCTTCTGGTTGCATTGAGGGGGTTCTACCGGAAAACATTCGATTAGCCATTGTGAAGCTATGGACATTCCTCAATGCAATCTCTCAGAACGTAATCGATCCAGAAATCATACCAAGGTTAGAGAATGATTTGGTGCAATGTCTTGTCAGTTTCGAGTTGGTGTTCCCACCATCCTTCTTCAATATCATGACGCACGTCCTAGTTCACCTATGTGAAGAGATTGCCGTTCTGGGTCCTGTATTTCTACACAATATGTTCCCCTTTGAGAGGTTCATGGGAGTCTTAAAGAAATATGTTCATAACGGTGCTAGGCCGGAAGGAAGCATCTCCAAGGGCCATGAAAATGAGGAGGTCATTGAGTTTTGTGTTGACTTTATTCCTGACCTTAAGCCGACTGGTGTTCCTGAATCACGGCATAAGGGCAGACTGGGTGGAAATGGCACGCTAGGACCGAAAGCAATAATATGTATGGACGGGCATTCTCTCACTCAAGCACACTACACAGTTCTACAAAATTCCGCCTTGGTGGCTCCATATATCGAGGAACACAAGAATATTCTATACTCCAAACACCCGGAGCAGTCTGACGACTGGATTACACGTGAACAAACGGGGACTTTCGCCGGTTGGTTGCAGACACGTGCCATGCATGACGACGCTGTTGAAGATGACCTGTACTTGCTGTCCCAATTACCATCTTCGAATATAATGACTTTCAAAGGGTACGAGATAAATGGGAATGCATTTTACACGATCGCCCAAGATAAAAAGAGCACCAACCAAAACAGTGGTGTCCGCTTTGATGCTGCAACCAAGAGGGGAAAGGACACATATTATGGTTACATAGAGGAGATATGGGAACTTGACTATGGACATGGTTTGAAGGTCCCTTTGTTTCAGTGCAAATGGGTCAATCTGACACGAGGCGGGGTAACGGAAGACGCGCAGTACGGAATGACAACAGTGGATCTCAACAATCTTGCGTACGCAGATGAACCATTCGTCCTAGCCAATGATGTGGCGCAGGTTTTCTATGTGAAGGACAAGTCTACCAAGCCGAGAAAAAGAAAAGATAAGGAAGCAAATACATCATACGATGAGCCAAAGCGCCACATAGTTCTTTCAGCGAAAAGAAACATCGTGGGAGTGGATGACAAGACAGACATGTCAGAAGATTATGAAAAGTTTCATGAAATTGCTCCCTTCAAAGTGAATATTGACCCGAGCATCCAGTTAAATGATGAAGATTGTCCATGGTTACGGCGCAAAGGGACAGACGCGAAGAAAAAGTTTTACATCCAAAGATAGCACTCTGGGATGTGACCAGCTTCACTGTCATCACTTTCTTTTCTAGTGAGTTTTCGGACTTATATATATATCTGAAAAGTCCCACTTTGGACAAACCGTAGGGAATCTTTGTAATTGTTAGGGTGCTTATGTGTTTTGGCATTTGAAACGTGTACTTTTGTGCTTCGGACAGACGTCGTCAATTTTCAACCCTTTACTGATTTTTTTAGCTAAATGACCCTGATATTGAAAAGCAGTACAAATGAACTCTGAAAAGGTTGAAAGTTGGCATGGTATCATCATTTCACCCACATAGCATGTGCTAAAAAGTTGAGAGGGTTACGGCAAAAACTGGATGCACTTCGTGTACAAAATGGACAATCTCTTTCGAAGTATCAGGGTTTATCATGTTTTTGCATCTTATTTGCTTAGAACGACGGTAGCATATATAAGATGATCCCTTACTAAAATTTCAAGAAAGTGTTCCCCCTAACTGTGCACCGTTGCGAAGGTTCGTTGTTTCGAAGCACTACGTGTTGATCGGGTGTGATAGATTCTAACGTTTGAATACAACGGGTGTAAGCCAGATTTACACAGCAATACACTTAGGTTGACTTGACGAGCCTAGCATGTACAGACATGGCCTCGGAACACAAGAGACCGAAAGGTCGAGCATGAGTCGTATAGAAGATACGATCAACATGGGGATGTTCACCGTTGATGACTAGTCCGTCTCACGTGATGATCGGACACGGCCTAGTCGATTCGGATCATGTAATCACTTAGATGACGAGAGGGATGTCTATCTGAGTGGGAGTTCATTACATAATTTGATTAGATGAACTTAACTGTCATGAACTTAGTCTAAATGATACATATCTATCTTGTAGATCAAATGGCCAACGCTAATGTTACCCTCAACTTCAACGCGTTCCTAGAGAAAAACAAGCTGAAAGACGATGGTAGCAACTATGCGGACTGGGTCCGTAACCTGAGGATTATCCTCATAGCTGCCAAGAAATCATATGTCCTTGAAGCACCGTTAGGTGACCCACCTGCTCTCCCAGCACTGCCAGACGATTTGAACGTTTGGCAGACACGCACCGATGATCACTCCTTCGTTCAGTGCGGCATGCTCTTCAGCTTAGAACCGGGGCTCCAAATGCGTTTTGAGCATCACGGAGCATATGAGATGTTCGAAGAGCTGAAAATGGTTTTCCAAGCTCATGCCCGGATCGAGAGATATGAAGTCTCCGATAAGTTCTACAGCTGTAAGATGGAGGAAAATAGTTCTGTCAGCGAGCACATACTCAAAATGTCTGGGTTGCACAGCCGCTTGTCTCAGCTGGGAGTTAATCTCCCGGATGACGCGGTTGTTGACAGAATCCTTCAGTCGCTTCCACCTAGCTACAAGAGCTTCGTGATGAACTTCAACATGCAGGGGATGGAAAAGACCATTCCTGAGGTATATGCGATGCTGAAGTCAGCGGAGGCAGAGATCAGAAAGGAACATCAAGTGTTGATGGTGAATAAAACCACTAAGTTCAAGAAGGGCAAGGGTAAGAAGAACTTCAAGAAGGACGGCAAGGGAGTTGCCGCGCCCGGTAAGCCAGCTGCCGGGAAGAAGTCGAAGAATGGACCCAAGCCTGAGACTGAGTGCTGTTATTGCAAGGGAAACGGTCACTGGAAGCGAAACTGCCCCAAGTACTTGGCGGACAAGAAGGCCGGCAATACCAAAGGTATATATGATATACATGTAATTGATGTGTACCTTACCAGCACTCGTAGTAGTTCCTGGGTATTTGATACCGGTGCGGTTGCTCATATTTGTAACTCAAAGCAGGAACTGCGGAATCAGCGTAGACTGGCAAAGGACGAGGTGACGATGCGCGTCGGGAATGGTTCCAAGGTCGATGTGATCGCCGTCGGCACGCTACCTCTGCATCTACCTACGGGATTAGTTTTAAACCTCAATAATTGTTATTTAGTACCAGCTTTGAGCACGAACATTGTATCTAGATCTCGCTTAATGCGAGATGGCTACTCATTTAAATCTGAGAATAATGGTTGTTCTATTTATATGAGAGATATGTTTTATGGTCATGCCCCGCTGGTGAATGGTTTATTTTTATTGAATCTCGAACGTGATGTTACACATGTTTATAATGTGAATGCCGAGAAATGCAAGGTTGATAACGATAGTCCCACATACTTGTGGCACTGCCGCCTTGGTCATATCGGTGTTAAACGCATGAAGAAACTCCATGCAGATGGACTTTTGGAGTCTCTTGATTATGAATCATTTGACAGATGCGAACCATGCCTCTTGGGCAAGATGACCAAGACTCCGTTCTCCGGAACAATGGAGCGAGCAACCAACTTATTGGAGATCATACATACTGATGTGTGTGGTCCAATGAGTGTTGAGGCTCGCGGTGGTTATCGTTATGTTCTCACCCTCACCGATGATTTGAGTAGATATGGGTATGTCTACTTGATGAAGCACAAGTCTGAGACCTTTGAAAAGTTCAAGGAATTTCAGAGTGAGGTTGAGAATCAACGTGACAAGAAAATAAAGTTCTTACGATCAGATCGTGGAGGAGAATATTTGAGTCATGAATTTGGCACGCACTTAAGGAAATGTGGAATTGTTTCACAACTCACGCCGCCTGGAACACCTCAGCGTAATGGTGTGTCCGAACGTCGTAATCGCACTCTATTGGATATGGTGCGATATATGATGTCTCTTACCGATTTACCGCTATCCTTTTGGGGTTATGCTTTAGAGACTGCCGCATTCACTTTAAATAGGGCACCGTCAAAATCCGTTGAGACGACACCGTATGAATTATGGTTTGGGAAGAAACCTAAGCTGTCGTTTCTGAAAGTTTGGGGATGCGATGCTTATGTGAAGAAACTTCAACCAGAGAAGCTCGAACCCAAGTTGGAAAAATGCGTATTCATAGGATACCCTAAGGAAACTATTGGGTATACCTTCTACCTAAGATCCGAGGGCAAGATCTTTGTTGCCAGGAATGGATCCTTTCTAGAGAAAGAGTTTCTCTCGAAAGAAGTAAGTGGGAGGAAAGTGGAGCTTGATGAGATGACCCTCGAACCGGAGAGTAGCGCAGCACAGGAAAATGTTTCTGTGGAGCCTACACCGGCTAGAGAGGAAGTTATTGATAATGATCATGATCAAGCTACCACTGAACTTCGAAGGTCCACGAGGACACGTTCCGCACCAGAGTGGTATGGCAATCCTGTCCTGGAAATCATGTTGTTAGACAACAGTGAACCTTCGAACTATGAAGAAGCGATGGCGGGCCCGGATTCCGACAAATGGCTTGAAGCCATGAAATCCGAGATAGGATCCATGTATGAAAACGAAGTATGGACTTTGACTGACTTGCCCGATGATCGTCAAGCCATAGAAAATAAATGGATCTTTAAGAAGAAGACTGATGCGGATGGTAATGTGACCATCTATAAGGCTCGGCTTGTCGCTAAGGGTTATCGACAAGTTCAAGGGGTTGACTACGATGAGACTTTCTCACCCGTAGCGAAGCTGAAATCCGTCAGAATCATGTTAGCAATTGCCGCATACTATGATTATGAGATATGGCAAATGGACGTCAAAACGGCATTCCTTAATGGTTTTCTTAAGGAAGAGTTGTATATGATACAACCGGAAGGTTTTGTCGACCCTGAGAATGCTGACAAGGTATGCAAGCTCCAGCGCTCAATCTATGGGCTGGTGCAAGCATCTCGGAGTTGGAACATTCGCTTTGACGAGATGATCAAAGCGTTTGGGTTCACACAGACTTATGGAGAAGCCTGTGTTTACAAGAAAGTGAGTGGGAGCTCTGTAGCATTTCTCATATTATATGTGGATGACATACTGCTGATGGGAAATGATATAGAATTCTTGAAAAGTATAAAGGCCTACTTGAATAAGTGTTTTTCAATGAAGGACCTTGGAGAAGCTGCTTATATATTAGGCATCAAGATCTATAGAGATAGATCGAGACGCCTCATAGGTCTTTCGCAAAGCACATACCTTGATAAGATATTGAAGAAGTTCAATATGGATCAGTCCAAGAAGGGGTTCTTGCCTGTATTGCAAGGTGTGAAATTGAGCTCGGCTCAATGCCCGACCACGGCAAAAGATATAGAAGAGATGAGTGTCATCCCCTATGCCTCAGCCATAGGGTCTATTATGTATGCCATGCTGTTTACCAGACCTGATGTAAACCTTGCTGTAAGTTTGGTAGGTAGGTACCAAAGTAATCCCGGCAAGGAACACTGGACAGCGGTCAAGAACATCCTGAAGTACCTGAAAAGGACTAAGGATATGTTTCTCGTATATGGAGGTGACGAAGAGCTCGTCGTAAAGGGTTACGTCGACGCTAGCTTCGACACAGATCCGGATGACTCCAAGTCACAAACCGGATACGTGTATATTTTGAATGGTGGAGCGGTAAGCTGGTGCAGTTGCAAGCAAAGCGTCGTGGCGGGTTCTACATGCGAAGCGGAGTACATAGCAGCCTCGGAGGCAGCACACGAAGCAGTATGGATGAAGGAGTTCATCACCGACCTAGGAGTCATTCCAAATGCGTCGGGTCCAATGGTTCTCTTCTGTGATAACACTGGAGCTATTGCCCTTGCCAAGGAGCCCAGGTTTCACAAAAGGACCAGGCATATCAAGCGTCGCTTCAACTCCATACGTGAACATGTTCAAGATGGAGACATAGATATTTGTAAAGTGCACACGGATTTGAATGTAGCAGATCCGTTGACTAAACCTCTTTCACGAGCAAAACATGATCAACACCAGTACTCTATGGGTGTTCGATTCATCACAATGTAACTAGATTATTGACTCTAGTGCAAGTGGGAGACTGTTGGAAATATGCCCTAGAGGCAATAATAAAATGGTTATTATTATATTTCCTTGTTCATGATAATTGTCTGTTATTCATGCTATAATTGTGTTATCCGGAAATCGTAATACATGTGTGAATACATAGACCACAACATGTCCCTAGTAAGCCTCTAGTTGACTAGCTCGTTGATCAATAGATGGTTACGGTTTCATGACCATGGACATTGGATGTCATTGATAACGGGATCACATCATTAGGAGAATGATGTGATGGACAAGACCCAATCCTAAGCCTAGCACTAGATCGTGTAGTTCGTTTGCTAAAGCTTTTCCAATGTCAAGTAACTTTTCCTTAGACCATGAGATTGTGCAACTCCCGGATACCGTAGGAGTGCTTTGGGTGCACCAAACGTCACAACGTAACTGGGTGGCTATAAAGGTGCACTACGGGTATCTCCGAAAGTGTCTGTTGGGTTGGCACGAATCGAGACTGGGATTTGTCACTCCATGTAACGGAGAGGTACCTCTGGGCCCACTCGGTAGGACATCATCATAATGAGCTCAATGTGATCAAGGAGTTGTTCACGGGATGATGTGTTACGGAAACGAGTAAAGAGACTTGCCGGTAACGAGATTGAACAAGGTATCGAGATACCGACGATCGAATCTCGGGCAAGTATCGTACCGATAGACAAAGGGAATTGCGTACGGGATTGATTGAATCCTCGACATCGGGGTTCATCCGATGAGATCATCGAGGAGCATGTGGGAGCCAACATGGGTATCCAGATCCCGCTGTTGGTTATTGACCGGAGAGTCGTCTCGGTCATGTCTGCGTGTCTCCCGAACCCGTAGGGTCTACACACTTAAGGTTCGGTGACGCTAGGGTTATAGAGATATTAGTATGCGGTAACCCGAAGGTTGTTCGGAGTCTCGGATGAGATCCTGGACGTCACGAGGAGTTCCGGAATGGTCCGGAGGTAAAGATTTATATATGGGAAGTCCTATTTTGGCCACCGGAAAATGTTCGGGATTTTTCGGTATTGTACCGAGAAGGTTCTAGAAGGTTCCGGAGTGGGGCCCACCTGCATGGGGGGACCCACATGAACGTGGGTAGTGGGGGCAAGGCCCCACACCCCTAGTCAAGGCGCACCAAGATTCCCCCTTAGAAGGAATAAGATCATATCCCGAAGGGATAAATCAAGATCCCTAAAAAAGGGGGATAACAATCGGTGGGGAAGGGAAAGGATGGGATTTCTTTCCTTCCACCTTTGCCAATGCCCCAATGGACTTGGAGGGCAAGAAACCAGCCCCCTCCACCCCTATATATAGTGGGGAGGTGCATGGGAGAAACAGCTCAGCCCCTGGCGCCTCCCTCTCCCTCCCGTGACACCTCTTCCTCCTCCAGTAGCGCTTGGCGAAGCCCTGCTGAAATCCCGCTGCTTCCACCACCACACCGTCGTGCTGCTGGATCTCCATCAACCTCTCCTCCCCCCTTGCTGGATCAAGAAGGAGGAGACGTCTCTGCTCCGTACGTGTGTTGAACGCGGAGGTGCCGTCCGTTCGGCGCTCGGTCATCGGTGATTTGGATCACGACGAGTACGACTCCATCAACCCCGTTCTCTTGAACGCTTCCGCTCGCGATCTACAAGGGTATGTAGATACACTCCCCTCTCACTCGTTGCTAGATGACTCCATAGATTGATCTTGGTGATGCGTAGAAAATTTTAAAATTCTGCTACGTTCCCCAACACTGGCCCCCCAGGTGCAGGACTTGGTTCTATGTGCATGGGGGAAGTTGGACCCAAGGACAGGCGAGGTTTTGGAGCGGGCAAGTCTTAAAGGAGCCACCGACAGTTTACTTGTTGCAATAGAAGAGGCTCGAACGGGGGTGTTCACGCCCAACAAAGAGAACGACGAGCTTACGCGTGCCCTGAAGAATCCTGAACACCCGGGAAGAACACGAGGCAAAGGCGTTGTTCCATGGTTTGCGGACTGGAACGCCGACTACAGAAACCGTGCGAGAAAGAAGTAGCAGGAGGAGCAGAAGAGGAAGCTGGAGGAGGAGGAGAGGAAGCAGGAAGCAGACCGCCTTCGCATCATAGAATCAAAGCATGCGGAGTTGGCACTCGCTTTCCAACGGCTGCAGCAGCAGATCGACTCACTTAGCCAGGAAAGGGGGTCTTAGCAGCGGTAGCAGCTAGCGGATCCAGCATTGGATAGCACCGTCCCATCCATGCCGAGAAGCAGCGTGGGTTCCACCCCGGGCGATGATGCACTGCTAGATAGACACCCTGTGGATGATATCATAGATACGACAACTTGTGAGCTACACTTTAAAATGAAGAACATATCCATGAAGGTGGCAGACGGCATTGCTTATACAAATCCCCCTGAAGCAACCTTCCATTGCAATCCGATTCTAGCTGGCTATGCTCTTGTCGTAGTTGATGAAGTAGTGGCACAATATTCGGGGCTAAAGCTTGACATTCCTGGAGGTGCCGACGAGCGCACACTGGAAGAGGCCGTACATCGTATCATTCTATGGAGAAAGGATTGCATCGTCTTTCCAAGGCCACCGACACCGCGTCAGCTGCCTCCTCCTCCAAGTCTGCCGCCGCCTCAGCAGACTCCCGCTCCTCCAAGTCCGCCACCGCGTCAGCAGACTCCTCCTCCTCCAAGCCCGCCACCGCGTCAGCCCACTCCTCCTCCTCCAAGTCCGGCACTGCGTCAGCCGACTCCTCCTCCTCCAAGTCCGGCACCGCGTCAGCCGACTCCTCCTCCAAGTCAGGCACCGCGTCAGCCGTCTCCGCCGCCTCAGCGGGCTCCGCCTCCTAAGCAACAGTGGAAGAGAGGCGCCGCAGCTACGGTACAACAGGAGGCGGCTAGCGGTATAACAGGAGGCAAGAAATACAGATTTGGTCCAAGCCTCAAGCCTCTTCCGAGGTTGCCTTACGACCTGACTGACGAGGAAAACGAGATCGACATGCAAGCCCAAGTGTGGGCCCATTTTGGACCGAAACCGCCCACGCCGCCAAAGGAGAAAGTACCTGAGCATGTCATTGACCACTTTATTCGTATGGCTTAACTACCAGCTCCCAAGCATGTTGACTCAGACTATGAACGCCAAATCAAGAAGTCATATCAAGCACACAAAAAGGAGTCGAGCTCGAGCTCGAGCCAAGCAGCTGCCAAAAAAAGCGGAAAAACTGTTCCCCAGCTGGGAGAACAGGTGGTGCAATCGATCCCCCCGCTTATTGTACCAACAAATGTGAGTACCGGCGCCGATCAGATGGTACTAACCGACGATCATAGAAGGCAGGCTGAAGAGGCCGGTGCCACTGTAGAACAACTCCTAGGCATCGAGCCCATCGAAACGTTTAAAGAGAAGGAACTAAAACGGAAATATGTCCGCGGCGAACCTATGGTCAAGCCTGAGGAGATCAAGCGTCTATCAACGAGAATGTATGAATTGCATCAATGGTACATGAGAGAAGCCAAGACTACCGATAAAGAGTCCCTCATGGTGAAAGTCAAGGCAGAGAATTACTTCCATGAAAAAGATCTGTGGGTTGAGTTTCAAGAAATATTTCAGTTATTCAATCAAGACGCACTCGACAAATCTATCGTCAGTTGCTATTGTCTGTAAGTGATTTCTTTCTGTAAGTTAAGTCTCTGACTAGCTGTAGTGCTCGTTCATTAACTGTAATTATCCTCACTATATTCTTTTCTGCGGTATTTTGCAGAATGAAGATCTATGAAATGAAAAAAGCTGGACGCTATGGCATTGGGTTCATTGACCCAAATACCATTAATGAAGAGACATGGTCACGTGAATATGATCGACCATACACAGAGAAAACCTTGCTAGAGTTCTTGGTGCGACTAAATACCCAACCAGAAATACTACTTCCTTACAACTTCGGGTGAGTGACACTGTCTTGTACTACAAATTCTATTTTTGCTTACCAGATGTTAATAAGTGTAGTTGATGAGTTATGCACATGCCCGCTTAATTATACAAACGTGCGCGCATGCAGTTTCCATTGGATCTTGTTAATCATTGAAGTTGACGAGGGAAAAGTTCAAGTACTGGACTCACTACTTAAAGATCTAAAGAATACTCAATCGTGAAGGGATGCTCGACAGGTAATTTCAATCATTATCGCACTATGTCGGCCTTTTTAGTTCATTTCCTGATATTAACTAATTAATAACTCCTTTATTCATTTTCTTTGCCGGCGGGTAGGGCTTGGGAAATGTTCATCAAAAAGGTTAAAGGCCAATGAAAACAACAGTTAAAATGGGTGCGAACCAAGGTAATTAATTAAGTAGTACTAGCTAGCTACCATCTCTTTAATTCTAGTTTCAATACGATTATCATGCTTGATTAATTTTTATCTGATTGAATTATATTCTCGTAAAGGCCCTGAAGCAGGCGCCGGGGACTAATTTATGTGCATACTACGTTTGCGAGAATATTCGCATGATGGCGTTCGAAAGGAGCAAAGATGATAGAAACCGATGGGTACGTTTGCCAAAACACTATTCATAATTTTTACATCATTATCTAATATATACACACACAACTAATACATGCATATTGATCTCCTTCTTGAAAGATGATGAACATGCGGGATAAGCTCCTACCAGAGAATCGCGTACGAGCGATTCAAGAGGAAATAGCGGGATTTTTGCTCGACCAGGTCATAGATCCCAAAGAAGAATACCATTACACCATACCTAACTAGATCGATCTAATGCCTCCATGTAATGATCTGCAAATTGTAGGAGAAATTGTATATACCAAATTGTATATATATATGTATGTGAATGGTCGTGCGAGAAATTCGATGATATATAAATGATCAGTTCTATGAGAAATTCTATTTATATATATGCATAACGTGTACAATATGTAGTAGCGTAAAATATGTTTGAAATGAAAAAAAAATTAAATGCAAAACACAAAACTAAAACGAAAAATAAATCATAAACCCTTAAACCTTTTAGTCCTGGTTGGTGTTATCAACCGGGACTAAATGTCTCCCAGCCCCCGGTGCGGGCTCGTGCCACGTGGTGGGCCTTTGGTGACGGTTCGTGTTGAACCGGCACTAAAGGGGGGGGGGGCTTTAGTCCCCACACCGGCACTAAAGGCCCTTACAAACTGGCACTACAGCCCGGTTCTGCACTAGTGGCGCCTTCGGCTCGCTTCAGTGCTTGTAGTCGTCGCTAGGTGGTCTACGGATCTGGATGTAATTTCTATTATTTCTGGCATTCGTTATACTGCCATGTTTGAAGATGAATAAATCGAAAATTTTCTTAAAAAAACACGGGATCCCTTGGGGCATATCAAGCCTTCGTTAATTTCGTTTGGGCAAAGAAAAGACTGGACAAGGAGAGCGGTGGTACTCAACATTTTTACGGGCGCTCCATCATGACTACTCCATCCGTTGCTCCTGCTCCTGCTCCATCCCCATAGCAGTCTGATAGGCTGACGGATCACCCGCGACCCAATTGGACCATGCATGCCACACTCATCTCTTCTGTCTCATCAGGCCAATGCTCTCACAAAACACCAATGTCTCATCGTATATTTGATACAAGTAAGCAGTAACTCTCACCATCGAATCAATCAACCAGCCAGCCAGTGATTCCCGGCTCGAAAGAGACGAGGCCGGAGCTAGCTTAGGTGGAACTAGGAAGCAGGTGGCACGTCTTTGTCGCCACGCCATCGATACCCGTTTTGCCGGGTCTCTCTTTCTTTCTCCACGGTAGGATGAGGACCGGCTCGCTAGCTCCCGCCACCGAATTTTTTTTTTTGGAAATAGTACTTTTTTTGAACAAATTCGGAAAATAAGATCAAAAAATCAGAAATTTCAAAAATAGCACACCGATATCCTATTGTTGGACGAAACCAGATGTTTCGTCCAACCGTTGGATGAAACATCTGGTTTCGTCCAACAATAGGACGACGGTGTGCAATTTTTGAAATTTCTGATTTTTTGATCTTATTTTTCGAATTTGTTCAAAAAAAATTACTATTTCCAAAAAAAAAGTCCCCGCCACCGATCCATACACGTACGAACAGACTTCCCTGTTTGGCGAGTAGACGTACGTACGCGTCGTTTCTCGGGACCATTCGATCGACAGCGATAGCAATCCAACGGCCGTGCATGCACGCTTGACTTGAGGCCAAACCCCGTTCGCTGGTCTCGTCATCTTGCTTTTCGTAATCATCCGTCGAATCCCCGTGGATTGCTCCGAAACTGCCCCCTACTACGGTCGGTCGGTTGTCTGATGGCTGATCGATTACATGCATGCATTTGGCCCTGAACTTGGCCTATTGCCCGGTCGCCATAGTTGAAACGTGAGGCACGTACCACGCCGCCACGTTGTGATTGCTAACGATGGGAACGGGGCTGAATTGCGTGGGTGGTCTTAGTACTTGTCGCATTTGTATTGGATATTTGTTGGAACGCCTAATAATTGAGTCACTCGGGCAGTTTTTACAGTATAAAAAGTGACAAGCTCAACTGCACCGTGAGTGTGACGTTTTAGCCGAACAGCGGTCACGACGAGCACTCTAGCTCCGTACTGATACTGATGCTTATAATTTTTTTGTGGCTCTACGTGGTACGTAGGAATGGCCAGTATAGTTGACTGATATTTGTGTGTTTTTTGTGGCTCTACATGCACTAGTGCAGAATCAGGCTTTAGTCCCGGTTCGTACGTACCACGTGGCACGACCCCGCGCCGGGGGGCTGGGCACCAATCGGGACTAAAGGGTTTGGGGTTTATGGGTTTATGGTTTATTTTTCCTTTTAATTTTGTGTTTTCCATTTAATTTTTTTTATTTCAAACATATTTTACGCTACATATATTCCTACATATTCAACTTGGTCACTTGGATACATCCACCTTAATCTAATATGTGTTTCTTCCACCCTAATGATATACAACTCATATCATCATCATAATGATATATATAACAACTATCATCATCGTAGTCATATATACAACTCATCTTGATCGTAGTGATATAACAATCTCACCATTATGATCATCATAAGTTAACCAACTGCACTAGGTAAGGTACACTAGTAGAAAACGGGCCTTTAGTCCCGGTTCCAGAGGGCCTTTAGTCCCGGGACTAAAGGGTCGGGACTAAAACCCAAAACTTTTAGTCCCGGTTTGCTTACGAACCGGGACTAAAGGAGCTCCACGCGGCCGGTTTCTGGAGCTCCACCTTTACCAACCGGGACTAAAGGAATTTTTTTGGAATTTGGTTTTTCTGGATATTTTTGAAAAAAAAAATTTGAATTTTTTTCTGATTTTCAAATTTCTGAATTATTTGATAATTTAATCTCTAATCACCCCTCATCCCAGCTCAAGTATGTACCACTCATTCCAAATCGTCTAACTTTCCGGCTGGTCACCCATCCTCTCACTACCCCAACCTAAGCACGCTTAACTTTCGAGTTCTATTCTCCCTAGTTCCCAAGCATGCACTTGCTGTTTTCCTGATAATAGTAAGCTGTCAATCATATTAACAATTAGGAGTTGAACTTGAGCATGATGCACCGTTTGAGTTTGGAACTATTATTCTAAAAAACAATAATTAATTAGTAACACTAATATTTCTTGAACGTTTTGAACCGGATTTTTGTGCTGAACATTTTGATATATTATACGTTTTTTTACATCGTATGCAAAAGTTATAGCCGTTTTACTTTTTCATAACACTTTTTTGCAAAACATGTCGAAATTTATGCTTTTTAATTTTCCTAACTAGTAGATGTAGTAACATAACTACATCTCGAAGGATTTTATTTTTTGAAGTTTTTATCATTTTCTTTTGTTTTTTTCAAAACTGAAATGGCGATAGGGGGGTAGAGTTTGATGGTGTCCAACAGAAGCATACTACAACATGGTGTCCATCCAATCCTACCGTCGACTACATCTGCTAGCATCATCCCAGCCAGAGTCACAACTAAGGTTAACCAAGCCAGAGTCATGTTCTATTAAAGTGGCAAAAAGAATTACTTTTAATATAGCAAAACTAATTCTATCAACTATTATTAAAGGCTAAACAACTATTAATACAAAACTTTACCAGAATTAATATTAATTAATTATTAAAAAAATCTACTGTTGTCTAACAGAAGCATACTACAACATGTTAAAATCTATAGAAAGAACTAACTAAAAATAAATGAAAACAACAATTAAAGGACTAAAACAACTATATAAACAAAACATTACTGTTTTAATTAAAATCGTAATATAAATTATTCTAAAAATAACCAAATAAATCTTACTGTGACAACAATCTAACATGTGACTAGGAGCAAAAAGAATTAAATTAAAAACTATTTTTAAACTCAAATTATTCACAATCTAGGGTTTGAAGCAAATTTGAACAAATTCATATTTAAATCATTCAAATTTGAAAACTAATGGCACAAACAGAAACTAGACAAAATTAATGACCTCCTTATTTTCATGGCACAAAATAAGTTAAAAAAATGAAATGCCTTTGTAACAGATGAGTTTTCGTCCAAAACCCTGATACTTCGAAAGAGATTATCCATTTTGTACACGAAGTGCATCCAGTTTTTGCCGTAACCCTCTCAACTTTTTTGCACATGCTATGTGGGTGAAATGATGATACCATGCCAACTTTCAACCTTTTCAGAGTTAAATTGTAGTGCTTTTCAATTTCAGGGTCATTTAGCTCAAAAAATTCAGTAAATGCATGAAAAATAACAAATGAAGTCAGAAAGGGTTGAAAATTGATGACATGGCTTTGAATGGTGCATACTGAACGAACAAAAAGTCTGGAGTTGAAATAAGTTTAAAAAAATTAAATGCCTTTGTAACAGATGAGTTATCGTCCGAAACCCTGATACTTCGAAAGAGATTGTCCATTTTGTACACGAAGTGCATCCAGTTTTTGTCGTAACCCTCTCACCTTTTTTGCATATGCTATGTGGGTGAAATGATGATATCATGCCAACTTTCAACCTTTTCAGAGTTCATTTGTAGTGCTTTTCAATTTCAGGGTCATTTAGCTCAAAAAATCAGTAAATGCATGAAAAATAGCAAATGAAGTCAGAAAGAGTTGAAAATTGATGACGTGGCTTTGAATGGTGCATACTAAACGCACAAAAAATTTGGAGTTGAAATAAGTTAAAAAAATGAAATGCCTTTGTGACAGATGAGTTTTCGTCCGAAACCTTGATACTTCGAAAGAGATTGTCCATTTTGTAGACGAAGTGCATCCAGTTTTTGCCGTAACCCTCTCAACTTTTTTGCACATGCTATGTGGTTGAAATGATGATACCATGCCAACTTTCAACCTTTTCAGAGTTCATTTGTAGTGCTTTTCAATTTCAGGGTCATTTAGCTCAAAAAAATCAGTAAATGCATGAAAAATAGCAAATGAAGTCAGAAAGGGTTGAAAATTGATGACGCGGCTTTGAATGGTGCATACTGAACGCACAAAAAGTTTGGAGTTGAAATAAGTTAAAAAAAAGAAATGCCTTTGTAACAGATGAGTTTTCGTCCGAAACCCTGATACTTCGAAAAAGATTGTCCATTTTGTACACGAAGTGCATCCAGTTTTTGCCGTAACCCTCTCAACTTTTTTGCACATGCTATGTGGGTGAAAAGAATCTAAGATGTCACTAGGAGCAAAAAGAATTAAATTAAAAAAAATTAAACTCAAATTATTCACAATCTAGGGTTTGAAGCAAATTTGAACAAATTCATATTTAAATCATTCAAATTTGAAAACTAATGGCACAAACAGAAACTAGACAAAATTTTGAATCTAATGCAAAAAGAATCACTCAAAAACACCAAATATCCTAAAAGATATAAGCAATTTAAAACAGAAACTAAACACAAAAACAAATGGAAAAACAAAAAACAAATTTCAAAACCCCTTTAGTCCCGGTTCCATTTGAACTAAAGCCTCAACCCCTTTAGTACCGGTTCATGGTTCGCGGCTCAAACCAGGACTAAAGGTCCCATTTGAACCGGGACTAATGCCTGCCCTGCGCCCTAGCCACTCGAACCAGGACTAATGCTCACATTAGTCCCGGTTCGTAATGCAACCGGGACTAATGTGTAGATTGAGCTTGGACCAGAGCCCTGTTTTCTACTAGTGGTAGCAGGACCTACTACTCTCTCTCGGGTAGCATAGCATAAAACAGAAAAAAAAACCTCCTTCTCCGTTATGCAGCATAGAGATCCAACTGTCTCCATTTTGTGGCCTTCGCTCAGCCACTATTTTTCTTCAAGCCTTGATTTTGAGGCCTCCATCTGTTTTAGAGGTCGAGTATGCATATTTGAGACCCGCCGACCATGGTCGTACACAAACAACTGTCATCTCACCTTCGACAAACATAAATGGAGGCACAACCACATCCGGGAGCTTCTGTTGAAGAGCATAATAGTAACATATATAGTTAGCAGTGAAGTTTACTTCAGAAGAATGTATGAAAAAGATGGACTAACTGGTGACACAATAGTAAAAATCTTACCATGATACTAGCACGAATGTTAGCATCGCACACCTCGTGGACTGGTGGCACCTATTTACCATAATTTTTTCCAACTCCATAGATGATCTTAAATTGCAGAACGGCTTTAACAAAGGAGATAAGATAATTCTTCTCCTCCCAAGTTAGCTCTGCGCCATGACTGTAGTAGGTGTCGTCTATTATCTTTTGTATTTCTTGGGAAGAGAGAAAATAAGCTGTCAATTATAAAAAACAAGTTCAGCAGGTATGAATAACAAGTATTTTTAGATAAGGAATATAGATCATTTAACAAATGAGTTTAACAAACTCGCACAGAGGCAGAGTCGGAATCATGTTAGGATCCAGCCAAATGTTTTCATCTTTCGGATTTCCAAGATCGAATGTTATTTCATATCCTCCTCGAATCCATAGGCCTTGCATAATCCTTCCCAATTTGAACATCCAAAATGAGTGTGACCTACTTCATTTATGATCTTAACCTCAAAATCGAAACGATGTTTTGTTTTAAGGTGAGCTATCTTCGTGTCCACCTTGGACATCTATTCGAAAGATAGCTTCTCAAGGACATATGGTCTTGCATAGCAGGGTATGCACTAGTCAAATTATAAAAAATGGAAATTACACGTTAAAGCAAAAATCTTAAGCCATGCTTAATTCAGAAGAAACACGTGCCACTGAAGTTACATACCGTAAAACCTTCGAAGCCCTCCTTAAGCGTGAGGGAGAAGCATGTACCGTTATCTAGGTGCGGTCTATCGCACATAACCCCCGTCGTCGGTGCAGTCATCGCACTCGGGGATCTTATCGTCGTCAGACATTTCCTACATATGTTCATAATTCAAAGATTAAAAATTACGGCATGACCTTTGCTAAAATAGGACATACCGAGCGCCTAAAATTTGTCGGAATGGAAATGAATCAACAATCCTCCTCAAAGGTATAGCATTCTTTGATGACAAACTGATAACGACATAAAAATTTATATTGTAAACCTATATTCAAAAAACCTATACGATTACTAGTTTACTATTCTATTCAAAAGACCATTCTACCTATGACATAAAAAACCTATATGCAAATTAATCTATACTAAAAGGTATAGCATGCTTGATTGTCAATACATGGTCAACTTTTTTCTATGCAACTTTTTCCTATGCAACTTTTTTCTATAAGTATAAAAAACTAAAGAAACAGAAATTCTATGCAATTCCACCGTTCATCTATATATACATACATACATTGTATAAAAACTAGTGAAAAAAAACTAAAACATACATACATATAGTGAAAAATAATCATCTAAAACATCTAAACTAATTAATTTCTATACATACATATATACTAATATACTAATTAATTCCTCAAACGTCAAAATTCCTCAACTTTTTTCTATACATACATATATACTAATATACCAAAATGTATAGTGAAAATTTTTCTGTAGATACATATATACTAAATAATCATCTAAAACAACTAAAACATCAAACATTCATGCATACTTGTATAAAAAAACTAGTGAAAAAAAAGTAGTCAAAATTCCTCAAAATTTATATACATACATTATACTAATGAATTCCGAGTTGGAAAAGATACATGTGGTCAAATGTTTTCTATGCAAATTGTATACATACATACATATATTGTATACATACATCATACATTGTATTCATACATATATATCATACACAACATCTAGTAAAAAAATCAATCTATGAATGAAAAAAAAGATGAACAAATTTTGTGCGTGTGTGCACCTGCGGTGGCGCGGCGGCTTCGATTGGAGGGAGGAGAGGGGGAGAGGGGCTCACAGCGCGGGCGAGGTCGAGGCGACGGCGACGGCGAGGCGCGAGCGAGGTCGAGGAGGAGATCGAGGGGGGCGTCGGATCGGAGAGGTGGCGCGGCGGCGTCGGCGACGACGAGGACGGGCTCGGGGGCAGCCTGGCGGCGTCGATCGGCGCGGGCGGAGGCGCGGGCGACGGCGGTAGCCTGGCGGCGTCTGTTCGGCGTCGATGAAGAATGGGGAACGAAAATTTCGTACGTGATGCTTATATAGGAGGCACCTTTAGTCCTGGTTGGAGCCACCAACCGGGACTAAAGGGTGAATTTTGGCCAGGCCAAGCCTTTAGTCGCGGTTGGTGGCTCCAACCACGACTAAAGGGGCCTTTAGTCGCGGTTGGAGCCACCAACCGCGACTAAAGGCTGGTGCTCGCGCAAGCGCAGTGCAGGAAGTTTAGTCCCACCTCGCCCAGCGAAGGGCAGCCGCACTGGTTTATAAGCCCCGCCGCGGCTGCTCCTTCGAGTTCCTCTCTAAAGCAGGCCTTCTGGGCCTACCGCACCTCCGCAGCCCTGTGGGGCCTACTGGGCCTTGCGGGCCTGCATCCTGGCCCAACTAGAGGTTGGGTTTCTAATCGTATGCAGGCCGTGGTGGCCCAGTAGGCAGGCTTTTTTTAATTTATTTATTTTTCATTTTTTTTTGTTTTCTGCTTTATTTATTTAATTTTGTTTCTGAGTTGTTTTTTGCTTTATTTAGAGTTTCTTTGTGAATCTTTTTGCTTTAGGTAAAACAAATTATAAACTTTCAGTGATTATTTTTTCTGCTGTTTAATATTAGTGTGTTTTATCATTATATTCAATTTGGTAATTCTTAGGTTATTTAAAAAATGAAATACCTTTGTAACAGATGAGTTTTCGTCCGAAACCCTGATACTTCGAAAGAGATTGTCCATTTTGTACACGAAGTGCATTCAGTTTTTGCCGTAACCCTCTCAACTTTTTTGCACATGCTATATGGGTGAAATGATGATACCATGCCAATTTTCAACCTTTTCAGAGTTCATTTGTAGTGCTTTTCAATTTCAGGGTCATTTAGCTAAAAAAATCAGTAAATGCATGAAAACTAGCAAATGATGTAAGAAAGGGTTGAAAATTGATGACGTGACTTTGAATGGTGCATACTGAACGCACAAAAAGTCTGGAGTTGAAATAAGTTCTAAAAAATGAAATGCCTTTGTAACAGATGAGTTTTAGCCCAAAACCCTGATACTTCGAAAGAGATTGTCCATTTTGTACACGAAGTGCATCCAGTTTTTGCCGTAACCCTCTCAACTTTTTAGCACATGCTATGTGGGTGAAATGATGATACCATGCCAACTTTCAACATTTTCAGAGTTCATTTGTAATTCTTTTCAATTTAAGGGTCATTTAGCTCAAAAAAATCAGTACATGCATAAAAATAGCAAATGAAGTCAGAAGGGGTTGCAAATTTCTTTGTACATAATATTTCTTCGCGTTTCAAATGCCAAAACACATAAGTACCCTAACTATTACAAAGATTCCCTCCGGTTTGTCCGAAGTGGCACTTTCCAGATATATAAGTCCGGAAACTCACTAGAGAAGAAAGTGAAGCCGGTCACATCCCAGAGTGGGATCTTTGGGTATAAAACTTTTTCTTCGCGTGTGTCCCTTTGCGCCGTAACTATGGACAATCTTCATCATTTAACTGGATGCTCGGATCTATATTCACTGTGAAGGGAGCAATTGCATGAAACTTTTCATAATCTTCTGACATGTCTGTCTTGTCCTCCACTCCCACGATGTTTCTTTTCTCTGAAAGAACTATGTGGCGCTTTGGCTCATCGTATGATGTATTCACTTCCTTATCTTTTCTTTTTCTCAGCTTGGTAGACATGTCCTTCACATAGAAAACCTGCGCCACATCATTGGCTAGGACGAATGGTTCGTCTGCATACGCAAGATTGTTGAGATCCACTGTTGTTATTCCGTACTGTGGGTCTTCCGTTACCCCGCCTCCTGTCAGATTGACCCATTTGCACCGAAACAAAGAGACCTTCAAATCACGTCCATAGTCAAGTTCCCATATCTCCTCTATGTAACCATAATATGTGTCCTTTGGCCTATTGGTGTTTGCTGCAACAAAGCGGACACCACTGTTTTGGTTGGTGCTCTTTTTATCTTGGGCGATCGTGTAAAATGTATTCCCATTTATCTTGTACCCTTTGAAAGTCAATATATTCGAAGATGGTAACTTGGACAGCAAGTACAACTCATCTTCAACAGCGTCGTCATGCATGAGACGTGTCTGCAACCAACCGGCGAAAGTCCCCGTTTGTTCACGTGTAATCTAGTCGTCAGACTGCTCCGGGTGTTTGGAGCGTAGAATATTCTTGTGTTCCTCGATATACGAAGCCACCAAGCAGGAATTTTGTAGAACTGTGAAGTGTGCTTGAGTGAGAGAATGCCCGTTCATACATAATATTGCTTTCGGTCCTAGCTTGCCTTTTCCACCCAGTCTGCCCTCATGCCGCGATTCAGGAACACCAATCGGCTTAAGGTCAAGAATAAAGTCAACACTAAACTCAATGACCTCCTCATTTTCATGGCGCTTGGAGATGCTTCCTTCTGGCCTAGCACGGTTAGGAACATATTTCTTTAAGACTCCCATGAACCTCTCAAAGGGGAACATATTGTGTAGAAATACAAAACCCAGAAAGGCAATCTCTTCGACTAGGTGAACTAGGACGTGCGTCATGATATTGAAGAAGGATGGTGGGAACACCAATTCGAAACTGACAAGACATTGCACCAAATCATTCTCTAACTTTGGTATGATTTCTGGATCGATTACCTTCTGAGAGATTGCATTCAGGAATGCACATAGCTTCACAATGGCTAATCGAACGTTTTCCGGTATAAGCCCCCTCAATGCAACCGGAAGCAGTTGCGTCATAATCACGTGGCAGTCATGAGACTTTAGGTTCTGAAACTTTTTCTCTGCCATATTTATTATTCCTTTTATATTCGACGAGAAGCCAGACGGGACCTTCATACTGAGCAGGCATTCAAAGAAGATTTCCTTCTCTTCTTTGGTAAGAGCGTAGCTGGCATGACCCTGATGTATGACGTCTTTTCCGTGCATACATTGCCGGTCCTCCCATGCCTCCGGTGTATCTTTTGTCTTCCCATACACGCCCAAGAAGCCTAGCAGGTTCACGCAATGATTCTTTGTCATGTGCATCACGTCGATTGCAGAGCGGACCTCTAGGTCTATCCAATAGTGTAGGTCCCAAAATATAGATTTCTTCTTCCACATGGGTGCGCGTCCGTCAGCGTCATTCGGAACAGATTGTCCGCCAGGACCCTTTCCAAAGATTACTTTTAAATCCTTGACCATATCGAGTATATCACGACCAGTACGGTGGCGAGGCTTCTTCCGGTGATCTGCCTCACCTTTGAAATGCTTGCCTTTCTTTCTTACGGGATGCCTGCTCGGAAGAAATCGACGATGTCCCAGGTACACATTCTTCTTACAATTATCCAAATATATACTATCGGTATCATCTAAACAGTGCATGCATGCGCGGTATCCCTTGTTTGTCTGTCATGAAAGGTTACTGAGAGCAGGCCTATCATTGATGGTCACAAACAGCAACGCATGTAGGTCAAATTCCTCCTGATTCTGCTCATCCCACGCACGTACACCTTTTCAATTCCACAGCTGTAAGAGTTCTTCAACTAATGGCCTTAGGTACACATCAATGTCGTTGCCGGGTTGCTTAGGGCGTTGGATGAGCACTGGCATCATAATGAACTTCCGCTTCATGCACAACCAAGGAGGAAGGTTATACATACATAGAGTCACAGGCCAGGTGCTATGATTGCTGCTTTGCTCCCCAAAAGGATTAATGACATCTGCGCTTAGACCAAACCATACGTTCCTTGCGTCATCTGCAAAGTCCTCCCACTTTTGATTTTTCTCCACTGCGACCCGTCAGCGGGTACTCTCAACTTCCCGTCTTTCTTACGGTCTTCTTTGTGCCATCGTATCAACTTGGCATGCTCTTTGTTTTGGAACAAACGTTTCAACAGTGGTATTATAGGAGCATACCACATCACCTTGGCAGGAATCTTCTTCCTGGGGCGCTCGTCCTCAACATCACCAGGGTCATCGCGGCTGATCTTATAGTGAATTGCACCGCATACTGGGCATGCATTCAAATCCTCGTACTCACCGAGGTAGAGGATGCAGTCATTAGGGCATGCATGTATCTTCTGTGTAACATCCCTAGCTTTACACCACAGTGATCACCCTCTGATCATGCCAAGTCACCATGACTGACAGAGCTTGATCATCGTTTGGATCATAGCCCATTATCAAATATCAATTCAAATTAAAGTGAAAATAAAAGTTGTTCAAATTGAAAACTAAAATGTACATATGGTTGCAAATAATCCAGAGGCAATTATAAAATTGTAAACAACATTTATAGAATTATTTAAGTGAATCTCAAACAGTAGAAGACAGCACCCATTTAATCCCAATACATTTAATAAAAACCCAAATGAAATCATATTTTTGCCCAAACTAATTTTTGGTGGTAGATAAAAATGCACTGTATTATATGGGCTAAGTCACATGTTTTATAAAAGTCATTAAGTGGCCTAGCAATTACAAAACAGAAACTATAGCAGAAAACAGGAACAGAAAAAGAAGATGGGCTTACCGCTTGCTGTGCCTTCGGGCCTCAAGTGCAAAGTAACCGCAGCCCAGCCCACCGCAGCTCATCCTCCTCCTCGCGCGAGCTGTCGCGCGCCCGCGTTGACACGGCACAGATCGCCAGGCGTCGCCCATCTGCCGGTTCCCCGGCTAGGTTAAGAGCAGCCCCGAGCCCTCTCGTCCTTCCTCGAACCCTAGCTGCTATCCATTCGCCCCCGTGCGCCCCTCTCTCTCTCATTCCCCACCTCGCCGAAAGTCGCCGCCGCTCCCGCGCTCTCCGGCGTCCTCAAGCTCCTCCGACATGTCGTAAAGCTCCGCCGCAGTCCTCTCCGTCGACTGCGCCCAGCCATTCGAGACGGGAGCCACCGAGTCGAGCCCGGCAACCTCATCTTCCTCCTTCGGCCGCCTCGACCCGGGCGATGATTCCGGCGACGGCAAGCTTCCCCGAGCCCATTTGAGCACACCTGCAGGGCCCGGTGAGCAGTCGCCGTCCTTTCCCTCTCTTACCCGTGCGGATCCGCCTCTGTACTCGCCGTTCCTAGCACGCCCGAACGCTCCACCGTAGAACTCGACGCCGGCGAGCCTTCGATGACCAAATGGTCATGTGGCGCTGCTCGTCGTGCTCGTCCGCGCGCGCAGATGCCCTCTGGCCTAGCCGTTCGGCTCGAACGCGTCCGTTTCGCCGTTCCTGTTAAGCTCCCGAAACCGCCGCCGCCGCCGACGTCACACCGCCCGATTCCGGCCACCGTAGCTCGCGTGGCCACCGCCGTTCAACGAGGCGTGGAGAGGCCGATCGAAAGCAAGAAACCGCGGCCGTTTTGGTGGACCACAGGAGAAGTCCGAGCTCGCCGGAGCTCTCTGTCGCGCCCGGCGCTCGTCTGAGCGTATTCCGACGTCGGCGACGATGTGGCGCCCATGTGGCCTCCTCTGTGAGGCTGACGGGTGGTCCCGGTGGGTCCCGTTGACCAGTTGACCTGGTCAACGCCGCTGACGTGGCCCTACAGTCACTGGCAAGTGGGGCCCCCACTGTTAACTAGCTAAATTAAACTGATTTTAATTAAAACTAAATTAAGTAAGCTAATGACTCACTGACAGCCCGGGCCCACTAGCTAAACCCCTCTGTTAGTTTAATTTAAACACTAACTAACCCCTCTGAGGCTGACAGGCGGGTCCCATAGGTCAGATTTGACCTGGGCCGACCTGTTGACTTGCTGACGTCATCATGACACACTGCTGACATCATATTTCAATTTATGTTAACTAAATTAATTCCAGAAAATGATTTAAACTTCGGAAAATCGTATAAAAATAACCGTAGCTCGGATCGAAAAACTTTCTACATGAAAGTAGATCAGAACGATGAGACAAATCCGACCGTGCTATCTGTTTTCATGTCGGGACCCTCTACGGAGGTGAACCCGCAACTTTTAGCCTATTTCTGATAGATGAATAGTGCCCAACTACCGTTTAATAATTCCAACTTAAATCCAAAAATAACTAATATGACTTAGACATGCTTTTAGGCAACCCTGCACTGCATGTTAGCATAGCATGCTCTGCGTTGCATATGTTTGCTGTATATTTATCTGTTTCCTCCCCCTCTTCTCCATCGATAGAGCCCGGTACCGACGCAGCTCGAGAGATCGACGACCCCACTGATGACCCTGCCTTTGCCGCCGAGCAACCAGGCAAGCCCCCCCCTTTGATCATCCCGATATCGCCCATTCTATTCTCTCATGCCTGCATTAGATTTTGCTACGGTAATTGATTGCTCCTATTCTGTTGCATAGCCTGTTTTTGTAACTACTGCTGATACTTGCCTGATATCCAAA
This sequence comes from Thinopyrum elongatum, assembly GCA_011799875.1. Lineage (NCBI taxonomy): Eukaryota > Viridiplantae > Streptophyta > Magnoliopsida > Poales > Poaceae > Thinopyrum > Thinopyrum elongatum. Next base: position 40,221,156 of record CM022299.1, on the reverse strand, counting down.
CTGCTTAGTATAGGCTGGTTAGTGACCCATCAGAGCCCCCACTTTGACCCAACTACCCCATTGGATTATCAGAAGACCCGATCAACGGGATCGAAGACCAGACCCTGGCACCGCACATCACCCCCTTAGTTGTACGACACTGCAGCGTTACTATCGAGTGCCGAGGGTGATACCTCATATAGCACTTCTGATATTAACTCTGTAGAGTAGCTATTCAGTCGTGGTCATCGAGGATGATTCCTCCTTCACCACTTCCGATAACGACGCTGTCGTGCAACACTTCAAGTGTGAACCCATTGAGGGTGATTCCTCCGAGTTCACCTTGATGGATACATCGAGTAGGAATCCAACGAGGGTGATACCTTGGATTCCCCTGATGTTATGGACACACGGATACTTGGACTTTACACTGTTACTTGGAAAGGCGGGTCGACCCTGAGGGGTACCCGCGTGAGCCTAAGTGGCGAGTGTTGTGGAGACGGGTTGACCTGGAGGTTAACCGAGAGATGAATACGAGGCGAGGCCGGGCATTCTTAGCCCTTGCAGCAAGTCCTCGAGATGGGGCGATGGGGTCACATCGATCGTGAGTCTCTGCTCGTTACCGCAAGCCCTAATCCACTAACAATTTGGAAATTTGATACGAGCAGGCCTCTGGCCTGATAGCACTAACCATCACGTGGGGAGAGTTATGGGCACTCTGCATCGTAGCATCAGCCGAAAGCTCTGTCAGACGTCCAGTTCAGCATCGCGGCCGGGCTGGGCCGGCACCATCCTATAGTGGTGGAGCCTGGTTCGCCCTGCTCGCAACGACCCGGAGTGCACAGGGCGATGGCCCAAGACCCCTGAGCGCTTAGGAGGTAGACCGACGGGGACCTCTCTGCTGAGCTGTAGGTAGGGTTGCGGTGTATCGTTTGGCTGAGGCCGGGCATGACCCAGGAAAGTGAGTCCGGCCGGAGTTAAGCGAGCGTGGTGGGTAAGTTGGTGCACCCCTGCAGGGAAGATCACATCTATCGATAGCCGGTCCTACGGTAAAGGACACTCGGAGTTGTATCCCGATCGATACAACTAGAACTTGAGATGATACCTGGATTTGTGGCTCCGGGATCGCTTTCTCGCAGGGAGTCGAGGAAGGATCTCTGGGCAAGACTGTTACTTGACACAACCACTACTACATTATACTGTGCTGATCTACTCTCTTCTATTGCTGCAAGACCGCTGAAGATGCTAGTCTTTGATAGGACTAGGCTTTCCTCTCTATTCTGGCATTTCTGCAGCCCAGTCCACATATATAGCCTTCCTTTGATAATGATGCATATGTAGTTTAGATCATTGCTTGCTGAGTACTTCGGAGTACTCACGGTTGCTTTGCTTTCTTTTCTCCCCATATCAGTTTGTCGTGACCAGATGACGGATCCCTGAGACAGCTGCCCCGCCGACGACTACTAGTACCACCTCAAGGGTGGTTACTTCTACAAGCTGGCCGACGACCAGGAGTAGGATAGGAGGGTCCCAGACAGGAGGTCTGCGCCTTTCGATCGTAGTGTTTTATTTTGCCCCGCCTTTCTAAAGGCATTTCTGTTTTTTTTTATATCTGTACTCAACTATCTAATGCTTCCGCTGACGCTTGTATGCCATCGAGCTATGTATTCGAGCCCTCGAGGCTCTGGCTTGTAATATAAAGCTTGTATGACTTTATTTATGTTTTAGAGTTGTGTTGTGATATCTTCAAGTGAGTCCTTAGGCTTGATCGTGTGCATTTGCGTGTATGATTAGTGCATGATTAAGCCGGGGGCGTCACAGGTTGGTATCAGAGCCGACTGCCTGTAGGAACCCCCCTTTCCAACTCCGTGGCCGAAGTTGAGTCTAGTAATCGAAAACCGTTTTACTAACATGGCTGTGTGGCTTACGGGCCCAGGTCGCCAATTGGGTGGTATTAGGATCTTTTTATTCCTCGTCTTTACTCTGGGACTCTAATCTCTCGTCTATTCGGGTTAAAGAATTTTACTAACTCTGACATTAGGTTCTCGTAACCACTTCATCCCGGAGAGCCCCTTCACCATAGATGATCGTCTGCTTCATCAGAAGACTCTGGAGATACACCTCGATGAATCCCGAGACCCTGTGCCCACTGCTTTGCAGTTCCTGACCACCGATAAACTTCGATGGATAACTACTTACACTCGTCGTTCTTATATTCATTTCAGTTACTCCCGGATTCCATCCGACATATCGAAATACTATCCGACATTTCGGGAATTCTCTGAACCTACTGCCTTGCAGTTCCTTTCCACCTGAACACACCTATGTATAAATCCTAATACTTATACGGGGTCCGTTCATCCCCAGTTATTCAAGTGCTTTCCAGAACACATTGAATTGCTATTTGATCTCCCGAATAGCCTCTGCAGATTAGTGCTCCCGAAAGTCTTGTCTGCCTGCATTATGGTTAAATCCATATGTCTCGCAATATTCATTAACATTCTTTGTCATTGTCATTCCGAGTCTATTGATTCAACATGAATGAGGATAATCCCTGGCATTTGTCGATTCCTAGAATTCATTCCTTCGGCTCAGACGTCATTCCGGACATGAGCTGATTCTTGGCAAATTATACCTTGATAGATTGTCCATCTAGTTCTAATTAACTTACTCGTCTTTCGATCAGAGTTCTACCTCTGATCGTTCATTCTGAAAGTCATGATTTCTCTGGATTTAAACATCAAATTATTCAGTTGTTTTACAATCTGATGCCTTTGGCAAATGGTATCCTCTGCTTACTTTCGAGCTTGTGATTATTTACTTCAGGAGTTTGCGGTATAGGTTCCTAAGTTGTCCCGATGGGTTGAACCTATGCTTTCCCTAATCCGTGTGAACTCGAAAGTTATGCGAGTCATACTCTTCTGGTACTTCGCCAGATAATTCTTCCGCACTACAATTTACTCGAAAACAAGGAGTGAATGAAAGGTGATGCATTGGAAAAGTGGGAGACGACCTTGAACCTTCGTGTTCATGCCCATGGACCCGATGTAGAACTTATCATGGAAGCTGCTCGTAAAAATAATTATTTCCTTGGTACAAATTCATCTTGTATCTGAGGATTGATACTTTGCAATCGTGGTTCCGACCATATTTTCTTCTTGATTCCATTTCCCAGACAAGATAAAGTACTTGTCCTCTGCAGATCATTTCACCTGTCCAACCTCTATTCTGATCTACCTTCAAGTATTGCCCCATGTCATCATGTCATTGCCCTACCTCTTGTTATTTCCTATTGGAATGATACCCCATCACATCATTCCTAGCCTGATCGGCTATATAATTATCATGCTAATCTTATCCGTGCTACCTGGTCCTCCTTCCCGGTGCACTTTTCCAACAATGGGCTAAGCTGGTGTCAAACTGTCTTCATCATATTGCTTTGCTTACACATTGTTCTCCCTGCTACTCTTGAAATTGGTCCTTTGCACTTCTGGTGATGTTCGAATGCAATCTTTGCTTGAAACACCATGTTACTGCTACCTCAAAGCATGCCTGTGGTACTCCGACTATCATTGAGAACAGTGGAAGCGCAATGCTACATGTTTCTTGATCAATTATCCAAACACCGTTGTATGGGTAATATCATGATTCTTCCCTCGCCCCCTTTAACTAAACTCTTTTTGAACTTGCTGTCCTATCATGTATATCATGCTCCACCTTTCCTTGGGAAGGACATGCTCCTAGTTCTTATGAGAAAACACATTTTCCTTTCCATTGATCTGTTTAATCTGATAATTTCATTTTCCTTTCCATTGGTTTGTTTAACCTTTCCTCTGAACTATATGGTATAAGCAGAAATAATTCCCTGCTTATAAAACACCTCGATGAACACCCTTGTCAGTGTGACCCTGTTACTATTGTTGATGACATTCCAGTAACCACCGATGGACGAGAACTTTGCCTATTGGTCCGCCTTGTTCTTATGAGCAGGAAAATGGTTCTCTTTGTCCCTCGCCCTTGGTACTGATGTTGTTACAATATTAACTGACAGACTATCCTCTGACATACCTTGTTGTCGTGACCGGTAAGATGACACTGTTCTCCCTACTTTTGATCGATCCCTCCCCACAGTTCCACAGGATCGGAACCTGACTCTCCTGTACATCTTTGATTCTGAAGTATCCTTGTTCTTGGCCTTATGTGTTACCACGAGTCACCCTCTGAGAGATGATATATTCCCGAAGCTCTGAACCCCCTTCTCACACTCTGTTCAGGTATCGAATGTTTGTCCATTCGCTTAAAACTTCCTATTGTACCTTCATACTTTGCTCTCGATGTTTTCCTAAGTTTCAACTCGAGAGATTCTTTTTGCCACCATTCCCGAGTTATCCGCCAGATAACCGACCTTGCAAAGGTCCGTTCTTCCGAAGTTACTTTTACTTCCCCACTTAAATCACGGGACGAGATTTCTTGTAGTGGAGGAGATTTGTAACATCCCCAGCTTTACACCACAGTGATCACCCTCTGATCATGCCAAGTCACCATGATTGACAGAGCTTGATCATCGTTTGGATCATAGCCCATTATCAAATATCAATTCAAATTAAAGTGAAAATAAAAATTGTTCAAATTGAAAACTAAAATGTACATATGGTTGCAAATAGTCCAGAGGCAATTATAAAATTGTAAACAACATTTATAGAATTATTTAAGTGACTCTAACAATCTCAAACAGTAGAAGACAACACCCACTTAATCCCAATTCATATAATAAAAACCCAAATGAAATCATATTTTTGCCCAAACTAATTTTTGGTGGTAGATAAAAATGCACTGTATTACATGGGCTAAGTCACATGTTTTATAAAAGTCATTAAGTGTCCTAGCAATTACAAAACAGAAACTATAGCAGAAAACAGGAACAGAAAAAGAAGATGGGCTTACCGCTTGCTGTGCCTTCGGGCCTCAAGCGCACAGTAACCGCCGCCCAGCCCACCGCAGCTCGTCATCCTCCTCGCGTGAGCTGTCGCACGCCCGCGTTGACACGGCGCCGATCGCCGCGCGTCGCCCATCCGCCGGTTCCCCGGCTAGGTTAAGAGCAGCCCCGAGCCCCCTCGTCCTTCCTCGAACCCTAGCTGCTATCCATTCGCCCCCGTGCGCCCCTCTCTCTCTCTCTCATTCCCCACCTCGCCGAAAGTCGCCGCCGCCACCGTCGTCGATCCCGCGCTCTTCGGCGTCCTCAAGCTCCGCCGACATGTCGTAAAGCTCCGCCGCAGTCCTCTCCGTCGACTACGCCCAGCCATTCGAGACGGGAGCCACCGAGTCGAGCCCGGTGACCTCATCTTCCTCCTTCGGCCGCCTCGACTCCGGCGATGATTTCGGTGACGACAAGCTTCCCCGAGCCCATTTGAGCACACCTGCAGGGCCCGGTGAGCAGGCACCGTCCTTTCCCTCTCTTACCCATGCGGATCCGCCTCTGTACTCGCCGTTCCTAGCACGCCCGGACGCTTCGCCGTAGAACTCGACGCCGGCGAGCCTTGGATGACCAAATGGTCATGTGGCGCTGCTCGTCGTGCTCGTCCGCGCGCGCAGATGCCCTCTGGCCTAGCCGTTCGGCTCGAACCCATCCGTTTCGCCGTTCCCGTTAAGCTCCCGAAACCGCCGCCGCCACCGACGTCACACCACCCGATTTCGGCCACCGTAGCTCGCGTGGCCACCGCCGTTCAACGCGGCGTGGAGAGGCCAATCGAAAGCAAGAAACCGCGGCCGTTTTAGTGGACCACAGGAGAAGTCCGAGCTCGCCGGAGCTCTCTGTCGCGCTCGGTGCTCGCCGGAGCGTATTCCGACGCCGGCGAAGACGTGGCGCCCACGTGGCCTCCTCTGTGAGGCTGACGGGTGGGCCCGGTGGGTCCCGTTGACCAGTTGACCTGGTCATCGCCGCTGACATGGCCCTACAGTCACTGGCAAGTGGGGCCCCCACTGTTAACTAGCTAAATTAAACTGATTTTAATTAAAACTAAATTAAGTAAGCTAATGACTCACTGACAGCCCGGGCCCACTAGCTAAACCCGTCTGTTAGTTTAATTTAAACACTGACTAAACCCTCTGAGGCTGACAGGCGGGTCCCACAGGTTAGATTTGACCTGGGCCGACCTGTTGACTTGCTGACATCATCATGACACACTGCTGATGTCATATTTCAATTTCTGTTAACTAAATTAATTCCAGAAAATGATTTAAACTTCGGAAAATCGTATAAAAATAACCGTAGCTCGGATCGAAAAATTTCTACATGAAAGTTGATCAGAACGATGAGACGAAGCTGACCGTGCTATCTGTTTTCATGTCGGGACTCTCTACGGAGGTGAACCCGCAACTTTTAGCCTGTTTCTAGTAGATGAATAGTGCCCAACTACCGTTTAATAATTCCAACTTAAATCCTAAAATAACTAATATGACTTAGACATGCTTTTAGGCAACCCTGCACTGCACGTTAGCATAGCATGCTCTGTGTTGCATATGTTTGCTATATATTTATCTGTTTCCTCCCCCTCTTCTCTATCGATAGAGCCCGGTACCGACGCAGCTCCGGAGATCGACGACCCCACTGACGACCCTGCCTTTGCCGCCGAGCAACCAGGCAAGCCCCCCCTTTGATCATCCCGATATCGCCCATTCTATTCTCTCATGCTTGCAATAGATTTTGCTACTGTAATTGATTGCTCCTATTCTGTTGCATAGCCTGTTTTTGTAACTACTGTTGAAACCTGCCTGATATCCAAACTGCTTAGTATAGGCTGGTTAGTGACCCATCAGAGCCCCCACTTTGACCCAACTACCCCATTGGATTATCAGAAGACCCGATCAATGGGATCGAAGACCAGACCCCGGCACCGCACATCACCCCCTTAGTTGTACGGCACTACAACGTTACTATCGAGTGCCGAGGGTGATACCTCGTATAGCATTTCTGATGTTAACTATGTAGAGTAGATATTCGGTCGTGGTCATCGAGGGTGATTCCTCCTTCACCACTTTCGATAACGACGCTGTCGTGCAACACTTCAAGTGTGAACCCGTCGAGGGTGATTCCTCCGAGTTCACCTTGACGGAAACATCGAGTAGGAATCCAACGAGGGTGATACCTCCGATTCCCCTGATGTTATGGACACACGGATACTTGGACTTTACACTGTTACTTGGAAAGGCGGGTCTACCCTGAAGGGTACCCACATGAGCCTAAGTGGCGAGTGTTGTGGAGACGGGTTGACCTGGAAGTTAACCGAGAGATGAATACGAGGCGCGGCCGGGCATTCTTAGCCCTTGCAGCAAGTCCTCGAGACGGGGCGACGGGGTCACATCGATCGTGAGTCTCTGCTCGTTACCGTAAGCCCTAATCCACTAACGATTTGGATATTTGATCCAAGTAGGCCTCTGGCCTGATAGCACTAACCATCACGTGGGAAGAGTTATGGGCACTCTGCATCGTAGCATCAGCCGAAAGCTCTGTCAGACGTCCAGTTCAGCATCGCGGCCGGGCTGGGCCGGCACCATCCTGTAGTGGTGGAGCCTGGTTCGCCCTGCTCGCAACGACCCAGAGTGCACAGGGCGATGGCCCAAGACCCCTGAGCGCTTAGGAGGTAGACCGACGTGGACCTCTCTGCTGAGCTGTAGGTAGGGTTGCGGTGTATCGTTTGACCGAGGCCGGGCATGACCCAGTAAAGTGTGTCCGGCCGGAGTTAGGCGAGCGTGGTGGGTAAGTTGGTGCACCCCTCCAGGGAAGAACACATCTATCGATAGCTGGTCCTACGGTAAAGGACACTCGGAGTTGTATCCCGATCGATACAACTAGAAGTTGAGATGATACCTGGATTTTTGGCTCCGGGATCGCTTTCTCGCAGGGAGTCGAGGAAGGATCTCTGGGCGAGACTGTTACTTGACACAACCACTACTACATTATACTGTGTTGATCTACTCTCTTCTATTGCTGCAAGACCGCTGAAGATGCTAGTCTTCGATAGGACTAGACTTTCCTCTCTATTCTGGCATTTCTGCAGCCCAGTCCACATATACAGCCTTCCTTTGATAATGTTGCATATGTAGTTTAGATCCTTGCTTGTTGAGTACTTCGGAGTACTCACGGTTGCTTTGCTTTCTTTTCTCCCCATATCAGTTTGTCGTGACCAGATGACGGAGCCCTGAGACAGCTACCCCGCCGACGACTACTTCTACCACCTCGAGGGTGGTTACTTCTACAAGCTGGCCGATGACCAGGAGTAGGATAGGAGGGTCCCAGACAAGAGGCCTGCGCCTTTCGATCGTAGTGTTTTATTTTGCCCCGCCTTTCTAAAGGCCTTTCTGTGTTTTCTTTTATATCTGTACTCAGATATCTGATGCTTCCGCTGACGCTTGTATGCCATCGAGCTATTTATTCAAGCCCTCGAGGCCCTGGCTTGTAATATAAAGCTTGTATGACTTTATTTATGTTTTAGAGTTGTGTTGTGATAGCTTCAAGTGAGTACTTAGGCTTGATAGTGTGCATTTGCGTGTATGATTAGTGCACGATTAAGCCGGGGGCGTCACATTCTGCTCCTCTAATCCTAGAGGGCAGACAACCTTCTTTGCTTCGTACGTACTGTCGAGCAATTCATTGTCCTTTGGAAGCATCTTCTTTAACATTATCAGCAACTTTTCAAATCCCTTGTCAGATACACCATTCTCTGCCTTCCATTGCAGCAATTCCAATGTGGTGCCCAGCTTTTTCTTGTTCTGCTCCTCTAATCCTAGAGGGCAGACAACCTTCTTTGCTTCGTACGTACTGTCGAGCAATTCATTATCCTTTGGAAGCATCTTCTTTAACATTATCAGCAACTTTTCAAATCCCTTGTCAGATACACCATTCTCTGCCTTCCATTGCAGCAATTCCAATGTGGTGCCCAGCTTTTTCTTGTCATCTTCGCAATTTGGGTACAACAATTTCTTGTGATCCTCTAACATGCGCTGCAACTTCAGCCTCTCCTTTTCACTTGCACAGTTTCTCTTTGCATCGGCAATGGCCCGACCAAGATAATCAGCGGGCTCATCTGATGCCTCTTCTTCAGCTTCTTCCCGCATTGCCGGCTCAGCTTCTTCCCCCATTGTTGTTGTACCATCGTATTCAGGGAACCCATGGCCAGGATAGCTGTCGTCATCCTCTTCTTCTTCATTCTCTTCCATTTGGACCTCTCTTTCTCCGTGCTTGGTCCAACAGTTATAGCCGGACATGAAACCGGACTCAAAAAGGTGGACGTGAATGGTTCTTGCGTTAGAGTAATTTCGATCATTCTTATAGTTAGCACATGGACAACACATAAAACCATCCGCCCGCTTGTTTGCCTCGGCCGCAAGCAGAAAAGTATGCATGCCATTAATGAACTGGGGAGAGCATCGGTCATCGTACATCCATTGCCGGCTCATCTTCATTACACAACACCGAAAAGACCAAATTAATACAAGTTCACACATTAAGTTCATACACATTTATTCTCATAATACAACATACAAACTCTCTAGCTAAAACATTTAAATGCAACAACAAATGCAATCAAGATCGCAACTAAGATAACAATTGATCCAACAGCATAATGATACCAAGGCTCACTATCAATGGCATACTTTCTAATCTTTCTAATCTTCAAGCGCATTTTATCCATCTTGATCTTGTGATCATCGACGACATCGGCAACATGCAACTCCAGTTTTATCTTCTTTTCTTCAATTCTTTTCAATTTTTCTTTCAAATAGTCGTTTTTTTTTTCAACAAAATTTAACCTCTCGACAAGAGGGTCGGTTGGAATTTCCGGTTCACATACCTCCTAGATAAAAACATCTATGTCACGTTGGTCGGCATAATTGTCATAAACACGAAATGCAACAAATAGTTATAAAAGAGAATATATACCACATCTGAATCTTAAACCGGATGAGGGACGACGGGGATGGTTATCAAAACCATGCCATTATGTATAACAAACAACGTACGGGTAAGAAAATTATACAAGTAACTATCTAAATAACACAAACATGATTATCTTTCTATAAAAAGGATAAGAACAAGAGGCTCACCAAGGTGGTGCCGGCGACGGGACGGTGCGGGCGATCGGCGGTGGTTACGACGAGGACGGGAAGACACTAAGTAAACCACACATACACATGCAAACTAAGAATTTAATTTGAGCTCAAATTGCATATAAATCAAATAAACTACCACATATAAATACTTCCAAACTAAAACCCACAAATCACTATACTTATAGAGGATTGCAAGAGATAATCTAGCAATGAGAGATGAAAGGACAAAGTTGCTAACCTTTGTGAACACTTGGATGGATGGGGTTGTTGGAAATATGCCCTAGAGGCAATAATAAAATGGTTATTATTATATTTCCTTGTTCATGATAATTGTCTGTTATTCATGCTATAATTGTGTTATCCGGAAATCGTAATACATGTGTGAATACATAGACCACAACATGTCCCTAGTAAGCCTCTAGTTGACTAGCTCGTTGATCAATAGATGGTTACGGTTTCCTGACCATGGACATTGGATGTCATTGATAACGGGATCACATCATTAGGAGAATGATGTGATGGACAAGACCCAATCCTAAGCCTAGCACTAGATCGTGTAGTTCATTTGCTAAAGCTTTTCCAATGTCAAGTAACTTTTCCTTAGACCATGAGATTGTGCAACTCCCGGATACCGTAGGAGTGCTTTGGGTGCACCAAACGTCACAACGTAACTGGGTGGCTATAAAGGTGCACTACGGGTATCTCCGAAAGTATCTGTTGGGTTGGCATGAATCGAGACTGGGATTTGTCACTCCATGTAACGGAGAGGTACCTCTGGGCCCACTCGGTAGGACATCATCATAATGAGCTCAATGTGATCAAGGAGTTGTTCACGGGATGATGTGTTACAGAAACGAGTAAAGAGACTTGCCGGTAACGAGATTGAACAAGGTATCGAGATACCGACGATCGAATCTCGGGCAAGTATCGTACCGATAGACAAAGGGAATTGCGTACGGGATTGATTGAATCCTCGACATCGTGGTTCATCCGATGAGATCATCGAGGAGCATGTGGGAGCCAACATGGGTATCCAGATCCCGCTGTTGGTTATTGACCGGAGAGTCGTCTCGGTCATGTCTGCGTGTCTCCCGAACCCGTAGGGTCTACACACTTAAGGTTCGGTGACGCTAGGGTTATAGAGATATTAGTATGCGGTAACCCGAAGGTTGTTCGGAGGCTCGGATGAGATCCTGGACGTCACGAGGAGTTCCGGAATGGTCCGGAGGTAAAGATTTATATATGGGAAGTCCTATTTTGGCCACCGGAAAATGTTCGGGATTTTTCGGTATTGTACCGAGAAGGTTCTAGAAGGTTCCGGAGTGGGGCCCACCTGCATGGGGGGACCCACATGAACGTGGGTAGTGGGGGCAAGGCCCCACACCCCTAGTCAAGGCGCACCAAGATTCCCCCTTAGAAGGAATAAGATCATATCCCGAAGGGATAAGATCAAGATCCCTAAAAAAAGGGGATAACAATCGGTGGGGAAGGGAAAGGATGGGATTTCTTTCCTTCCACCTTTGCCAACGCCCCAATGGACTTGGAGGGCAAGAAACCAGCCCCCTCCACCCCTATATATAGTGGGGAGGTGCATGGGAGAAACAGCTCAGCCCCTGGCGCCTCCCTCTCCCTCCCGTGACACCTCTTCCTCCTCCAGTAGCGCTTGGCGAAGCCCTGCTGAAATCCCGCTGCTTCCACCACCACACCGTCGTGCTGCTGGATCTCCATCAACCTCTCCTCCCCCCTTGCTGGATCAAGAAGGAGGAGACGTCTCTGCTCCGTACGTGTGTTGAACGCGGAGATGCCGTCCGTTCGGCGCTCGGTCATCGGTGATTTGGATCACGACGAGTACGACTCCATCAACCCCGTTCTCTTGAACGCTTCCGCTCGCGATCTACAAGGGTATGTAGATACACTCCCCTCTCACTCGTTGCTAGATGACTCCATAGATTGATCTTGGTGATGCGTAGAAAATTTTAAAATTCTGCTACGTTCCCCAACAGTGGTATCAGAGCCAGGTCTATGCGTAGTATCTTGCACGAGTAGAACACAAAGTAGTTGTGGGCGTCGATTTGTCAATCTTCTTGCCGTTACTAGTCTTATCTTGATTCGGCGGCACTGTGGGATGAAGCGGCCCAGACCGACCTTACACGTACGCTTACGTGAGACAGGTTCCACCGACTGACATGCACTAGTTGCATAAGGTGGCTAGCGGGTGTCTGTCTCTCCCACTTTAGTCGGATCGGATTCGATGAACAGGGTCCTTATGAAGGGTAAATAGAAATTGGCATATCACGTTGTGGTTTTGGCGTAGGTAAGAAACGTTCTTGCTAGAAACCTATAGCAGCCACGTAAAAACTTGCAACAACAATTAGAGGACGTCTAACTTGTTTTTGCAGCAAGTGCTTTGTGATGTGATATGGCCAAAGGATGTGATGAATGATATATGTGATGTATGAGATGATCATGTTCTTGTAATAGGAATCATGACTTGCATGTCGATGAGTATGACAACCGGCAGGAGCCATAGGAGTTGTCTTAATTTATTATATGACCTGCGTGTCATTGAAATTCGCCATGTAATTACTTTACTTTATTGCTAACCGTTAGCCGTAGTAGTAGAAGTAATAGTTGGCGAGACAACTTCATGAAGACACGATGATGGAGATCATGATGATGGAGATCATGGTGTCATGCCGGTGACGATGATGATCATGGAGCCCCGAAGATGGAGATCAAAAGGAGCAAAGTGATAATGGCCATATCATGTCACTATTTTGATTGCATGAGATGTTTATCATGTTTTTGCATCTTATTTGCTTAGAACGACGGTAGCATATATAAGATGATCCCTTACTAAAATTTCAAGAAAGTGTTCCCCCTAACTGTGCACCGTTGCGAAGGTTCGTTGTTTCGAAGCACTACGTGTTGATCGGTGTGATAGATTCTAACGTTCGAATACAACGGGTGTAAGCCAGATTTACACAGCAATACACTTAGGTTGACTTGACGAGCCTAGCATGTACAGACATGGCCTCGGAACACAAGAGACCGAAAGGTCGAGCATGAGTCGTATAGAAGATACGATCAACATGGGGATGTTCACCGTTGATGACTAGTCCGTCTCACGTGATGATCGGACACGGCCTAGTCGATTCGGATCATGTAATCACTTAGATGACGAGAGGGATGTCTATCTGAGTGGGAGTTCATTACATAATTTGATTAGATGAACTTAATTGTCATGAACTTAGTCTAAATGTTACATATCTATCTTGTAGATCAAATGGCCAACGCTAATGTTACCCTCAACTTCAACGCGTTCCTAGAGAAAAACAAGCTGAAAGACGATGGTAGCAACTATGCGGACTGGGTCCGTAACCTAAGGATTATCCTCATAGCTGCCAAGAAATCATATGTCCTTGAAGCACCGTTAGGTGACCCACCTGCTCTCCCAGCACTGCCAGACGATTTGAACGTTTGGCAGACACGCACCGATGATTACTCCTTCGTTCAGTGCGGCATGCTCTTCAGCTTAGAACCGGGGCTCCAAAAGCGTTTTGAGCATCATGGAGCATATGAGATGTTCGAAGAGCTGAAAATGGTTTTCCAAGCTCATGCCCGGATCGAGAGATATGAAGTCTCCGATAAGTTCTACAGCTGTAAGATGGAGGAAAATAGTTCTGTCAGCGAGCACATACTCAAAATGTCTGGGTTGCACAGCCGCTTGTCTCAGCTGGGAGTTAATCTCCCGGATGACGCGGTCGTTGACAGAATCCTTCAGTCGCTTCCACCTAGCTACAAGAGCTTCGTGATGAACTTCAACATGCAGGGGATGGAAAAGACCATTCCTGAGGTATATGCGATGCTGAAGTCAGCGGAGGCAGAGATCAGAAAGGAACATCAAGTGTTGATGGTGAATAAAACCACTAAGTTCAAGAAGGGCAAGGGTAAGAAGAACTTCAAGAAGGACGGCAAGGGAGTTGCCGCGCCCGGTAAGCCAGCTGCCGGGAAGAAGTCGAAGAATGGACCCAAGCCTGAGACTGAGTGCTTTTATTGAAAGGGAAACGGTCACTGGAAGCGAAACTGCCCCAAGTACTTGGCGGACAAGAAGGCCGGCAATACCAAAGGTATATATGATATACATGTAATTGATGTGTACCTTACCAGCACTCGTAGTAGTTCCTGGGTATTTGATACCGGTGCGGTTGCTCATATTTGTAACTCAAAGCAGGAACTGCGGAATCAGCGTAGACTGGCAAAGGACAAGGTGACGATGCGCGTCGGGAATGGTTCCAAGGTCGATGTGATCGCCGTCGGCACGCTACCTCTGCATCTACCTACGGGATTAGTTTTAAACCTCAATAATTGTTATTTAGTACCAGCTTTGAGCATGAACATTGTATCTGGATCTCGCTTAATGCGAGATGGCTACTCATTTAAATCTGAGAATAATGGTTGTTCTATTTATATGAGAGATATGTTTTATGGTCATGCCCCGCTGGTGAATGGTTTATTTTTATTGAATCTCGAACGTGATGTTACACATGTTTATAATGTGAATGCAAAGAAATGCAAGGTTGATAACGATAGTCCCACATACTTGTGGCACTGCCGCCTTGGTCATATCGGTGTTAAACGCATGAAGAAACTCCATGCAGATGGACTTTTGGAGTCTCTTGATTATGAATCATTTGACAGATGCGAACCATGCCTCTTGGGCAAGATGACCAAGACTCCGTTCTCCGGAACAATGGAGCGAGCAACCAACTTATTGGAGATCATACATACTGATGTGTGTGGTCCAATGAGTGTTGAGGCTCGCGGTGGTTATCGTTATGTTCTCACCCTCACCGATGATTTGAGTAGATATGGGTATGTCTACTTGATGAAGCACACGTCTGAGACCTTTGAAAAGTTCAAGGAATTTCAGAGTGAGGTTGAGAATCAACGTGACAAGAAAATAAAGTTCTTACGATCAGATCGTGGAGGAGAATATTTGAGTCATGAATTTGGCACGCACTTAAGGAAATGTGGAATTGTTTCACAACTCACGCCGCCTGGAACACCTCAGCGTAATGGTGTGTCCGAACGTCGTAATCGCACTCTATTGGATATGGTGCGATCTATGATGTCTCTTACCGATTTACCGCTATCCTTTTGGGGTTATGCTTTAGAGACTGCCGCATTCACTTTAAATAGGGCACCGTCAAAATCCGTTGAGACGACACCGTATGAATTATGGTTTGGGAAGAAACCTAAGCTGTCGTTTCTGAAAGTTTGGGGATGCGATGCTTATGTGAAGAAACTTCAACCAGAGAAGCTCGAACCCAAGTCGGAAAAATGCGTATTCATAGGACACCCTAAGGAAACTATTGGGTATACCTTCTACCTAAGATCCGAGGGCAAGATCTTTGTTGCCAGGAATGGATCCTTTCTAGAGAAAGAGTTTCTCTCGAAAGAAGTAAGTGGGAGGAAAGTGGAGCTTGATGAGATGACCCTCGAACCGGAGAGTAGCGCAGCACAGGAAAATGTTTCTGTGGAGCCTACACCGGCTAGAGAGGAAGTTATTGATAATGATCATGATCAAGCTACCACTGAACTTCGAAGGTCCACGAGGACAAGTTCCGCACCAGAGTGGTATGGCAATCCTGTCCTGGAAATCATGTTGTTAGACAACAGTGAACCTTCGAACTATGAAGAAGCGATGGCGGGCCCGGATTCCGACAAATGGCTTGAAGCCATGAAATCCGAGATAGGATCCATGTATGAAAACGAAGTATGGACTTTGACTGACTTGCCCGATGATCGGCAAGCCATAGAAAATAAATGGATCTTTAAGAAGAAGACTGACGCGGATGGTAATGTGACCATCTATAAGGCTCGGCTTGTCGCTAAGGGTTATCGACAAGTTCAAGGGGTTGACTACGATGAGACTTTCTCACCCGTAGCGAAGCTGAAATCCGTCAGAATCATGTTAGCAATTGCCGCATACTATGATTATGAGATATGGCAAATGGACGTCAAAACGGCATTCCTTAATGGTTTTCTTAAGGAAGAGTTGTATATGATACAACCGGAAGGTTTTGTCGACCCTGAGAATGCTGACAAGGTAAGCAAGCTCCAGCGCTCAATCTATGGGCTGGTGCAAGCATCTCGGAGTTGGAACATTCGCTTTGACGAGATGATCAAAGCGTTTGGGTTCACACAGACTTATGGAGAAGCCTGTGTTTACAAGAAAGTGAGTGGGAGCTCTGTAGCATTTCTCATATTATATGTGGATGACATACTGCTGATGGGAAATGATATAGAATTCTTGGAAAGTATAAAGGCCTACTTGAATAAGTGTTTTTCAATGAAGGACCTTGGAGAAGCTGCTTATATATTAGGCATCAAGATCTATAGAGATAGATCGAGACGCCTCATAGGTCTTTCGCAAAGCACATACCTTGATAAGATATTGAAGAAGTTAAATATGGATCAGTCCAAGAAGGGGTTCTTGCCTGTATTGCAAGGTGTGAAATTGAGCTCGGCTCAATGCCCGACCACGGCAAAAGATATAGAAGAGATGAGTGTCATCCCCTATGCCTCAGCCATAGGGTCTATTATGTATGCCATGCTGTGTACCAGACCTGATGTAAACCTTGCTGTAAGTTTGGTAGGTAGGTACCAAAGTAATCCCGGCAAGGAACACTGGACAGCGGTCAAGAACATCCTGAAGTACCTGAAAAGGACTAAGGATATGTTTCTCGTATATGGAGGTGACGAAGAGCTCGTCGTAAAGGGTTACGTCGACGATAGCTTCGACACAGATCCGGATGACTCCAAGTCACAAACCGGATACGTGTATATTTTGAATGGTGGAGCGGTAAGCTGGTGCAGTTGCAAGCAAAGCGTCGTGGCGGGTTCTACATGCGAAGCGGAGTACATAGCAGCCTCGGAGGCAGCACACGAAGCAGTATGGATGAAGGAGTTCATCACCGACCTAGGAGTCATTCCAAATGCGTCGGGTCCAATGGCTCTCTTCTGTGACAACACTGGAGCTATTGCCCTTGCCAAGGAGCCCAGGTTTCACAAAAGGACCAGGCATATCAAGCGTCGCTTCAACTCCATACGTGAACATGTTCAATATGGAGACATAGATATTTGTAAAGTGCACACGGATTTGAATGTAGCAGATCCGTTGACTAAACCTCTTTCACGAGCAAAACATGATCAACACCAGTACTCTATGGGTGTTCGATTCATCACAATGTAACTAGATTATTGACTCTAGTGCAAGTGGGAGACTGTTGGAAATATGCCCTAGAGGCAATAATAAAATGGTTATTATTATATTTCCTTGTTCATGATAATTGTCTGTTATTCATGCTATAATTGTGTTATCCGGAAATCGTAATACATGTGTGAATACATAGACCACAACATGTCCCTAGTAAGCCTCTAGTTGACTAGCTCGTTGATCAATAGATGGTTACGGTTTCCTGACCATGCACATTGGATGTCATTGATAACGGGATCACATCATTAGGAGAATGATGTGATGGACAAGACCCAATCCTAAGCCTAGCACTAGATCGTGTAGTTCGTTTGCTAAAGCTTTTCCAATGTCAAGTAACTTTTCCTTAGACCATGAGATTGTGCAACTCCCGGATACCGTAGGAGTGCTTTGGGTGCACCAAACGTCACAACGTAACTGGCTGGCTATAAAGGTGCACTACGGGTATCTCCGAAAGTATCTGTTGGGTTGGCACGAATCGAGACTGGGATTTGTCACTCCATGTAACGGAGAGGTACCTCTGGGCCCACTCGGTAGGACATCATCATAATGAGCTCAATGTGATCAAGGAGTTGTTCACGGGATGATGTGTTACGGAAACGAGTAAAGAGACTTGCCGGTAACGAGATTGAACAAGGTATCGAGATACCGACGATCGAATCTCGGGCAAGTATCGTACCGATAGACAAAGGGAATTGCGTACGGGATTGATTGAATCCTCGACATCGTGGTTCATCCGATGAGATCATCGAGGAGCATGTGGGAGCCAACATGGGTATCCAGATCCCGCTGTTGGTTATTGACCGGAGAGTCGTCTCGGTCATGTCTGCGTGTCTCCCGAACCCGTAGGGTCTACACACTTAAGGTTCGGTGACACTAGGGTTATAGAGATATTAGTATGCGGTAACCCGAAGGTTGTTCGGAGTCTCGGATGAGATCCTGGATGTCACGAGGAGTTCCGGAATGGTCCGGAGGTAAAGATTTATATATGGGAAGTCCTATTTTGGCCACCGGAAAATGTTCGGGATTTTTCGGTATTGTACCGAGAAGGTTCTAGAAGGTTCCGGAGTGGGGCCCACCTGCATGGGGGGACCCACATGAACGTGGGTAGTGGGGGCAAGGCCCCACACCCCTAGTCAAGGCGCACCAAGATTCCCCCTTAGAAGGAATAAGATCATATCCCGAAGGGATAAGATCAAGATCCCTAAAAAAGGGGGATAACAATCGGTGGGGAAGGGAAAGGATGGGATTTCTTTCCTTCCACCTTTGCCAACGCCCCAATGGACTTGGAGGGCAAGAAACCAGCCCCCTCCCCCCCTATATATAGTGGGGAGGTGCATGGGAGAAACAGCTCAGCCCCTGGCGCCTCCCTCTCCCTCCCGTGACACCTCTTCCTCCTCCAGTAGCGCTTGGCGAAGCCCTGCTGAAATCCCGCTGCTTCCACCACCACACCGTCGTGCTGCTGGATCTCCATCAACCTCTCCTCCCCCCTTGCTGGATCAAGAAGGAGGAGACGTCTCTGCTCCGTACGTGTGTTGAACGCGGAGGTGCCGTCCGTTCGGCGCTCGGTCATCGGTGATTTGGATCACGACGAGTACGACTCCATCAACCCCGTTCTCTTGAACGCTTCCGCTCGCGATCTACAAGGGTATGTAGATACACTCCCCTCTCACTCGTTGCTAGATGACTCCATAGATTGATCTTGGTGATGCGTAGAAAATTTTAAAATTCTGCTACGTTCCCCAACAGTGGTATCAACACCAGTACTCTATGGGTGTTCGATTCATCACAATGTAACTAGATTATTGACTCTAGTGCAAGTGGGAGACTGTTGGAAATATGCCCTAGAGGCAATAATAAAATGGTTATTATTATATTTCCTTGTTCATGATAATTGTCTGTTATTCATGCTATAATTGTGTTATCCGGAAATCGTAATACATGTGTGAATACATAGACCACAACATGTCCCTAGTAAGCCTCTAGTTGACTAGCTCGTTGATCAATAGATGGTTACGGTTTCCTGACCATGGACATTGGATGTCATTGATAACGGGATCACATCATTAGGAGAATGATGTGATGGACAAGACCCAATCCTAAGCCTAGCACTAGATCGTGTAGTTCGTTTGCTAAAGCTTTTCCAATGTCAAGTAACTTTTCCTTAGACCATGAGATTGTGCAACTCCCGGATACCGTAGGAGTGCTTTGGGTTCACCAAACGTCACAACGTAACTGGGTGGCTATAAAGGTGCACTACGGGTATCTCCGAAAGTATCTGTTGGGTTGGCACGAATCGAGACTGGGATTTGTCACTCCATGTAACGGAGAGGTACCTCTGGGCCCACTCGGTAGGACATCATCATAATGAGCTCAATGTGATCAAGGAGTTGTTCACGGGATGATGTGTTACGGAAACGAGTAAAGAGACTTGCCGGTAACGAGATTGAACAAGGTATCGAGATACCGACGATCGAATCTCGGGCAAGTATCGTACCGATAGACAAAGGGAATTGCGTACGGGATTGATTGAATCCTCGACATCGTGGTTCATCCGATGAGATCATCGAGGAGCATGTGGGAGCCAACATGGGTATCCAGATCCCGCTGTTGGTTATTGACCGGAGAGTCGTCTCGGTCATGTCTGCGTGGCTCCCGAACCCGTAGGGTCTACACACTTAAGGTTCGGTGACGCTAGGGTTATAGAGATATTAGTATGCGGTAACCCGAAGGTTGTTCGGAGTCTCGGATGAGATCCTGGACGTCACGAGGAGTTCCGGAATGGTCCGGAGGTAAAGATTTATATATGGGAAGTCCTATTTTGGCCACCGGAAAATGTTCGGGATTTTTCGGTATTGTACCGAGAAGGTTCTAGAAGGTTCCGGAGTGGGGCCCACCTGCATGGGGGGACCCACATGAACGTGGGTAGTGGGGGCAAGGCCCCACACCCCTAGTCAAGGCGCACCAAGATTCCCCCTTAGAAGGAATAAGATCATATCCCGAAGGGATAAGATCAAGATCCCTAAAAAAGGGGGATAACAATCGGTGGGGAAGGGAAAGGGTGGGATTTCTTTCCTTCCACCTTTGCCAACGCCCCAATGGACTTGGAGGGCAAGAAACCAGCCCCCTCCACCCCTATATATAGTGGGGAGGTGCATGGGAGAAACAGCTCAGCCCCTGGCGCCTCCCTCTCCCTCCCGTGACACCTCTTCCTCCTCCAGTAGCGCTTGGCGAAGCCCTGCTGAAATCCCGCTGCTTCCACCACCACACCGTCGTGCTGCTGGATCTCCATCAACCTCTCCTCCCCCCTTGCTGGATCAAGAAGGAGGAGACGTCTCTGCTCCGTACGTGTGTTGAACGCGGAGGTGCCGTCCGTTCGGCGCTCGGTCATCGGTGATTTGGATCACGACGAGTACGACTCCATCAACCCCGTTCTCTTGAACGCTTCCGCTCGCGATCTACAAGGGTATGTAGATACACTCCCCTCTCACTCGTTGCTAGATGACTCCATAGATTGATCTTGGTGATGCGTAGAAAATTTTAAAATTCTGCTACGTTCCCCAACAGGGGTGCCTTCAAATCTTGACAAATTTTGTCAAAAATGAAGGATGAGGTCGAGAGGAGAGGAAAAAAATAGAGAGAAGAGGAAAGGGGAAGAACAGTGAGCTCGCGGACTGGACGAAGCACTATATATAGTGTTATCTTTAGTCCCGGTTGGTTATACAAACCGGGAATAAAGGTTCACCTCAAGTCCCGGTTTGTGTTACGAACCGAGACTAAAGGTGCTAGTGGGGCCCCAGCCTGACACCAGCCTGCCACCACCCCTTTAGTCCTGATTCGTGTCATGAACCGATACTAGTGGTTCAACACGAACCGGGACTAATGATTTTCACCCCCCTAGCCGTTGGAACCGGCACTAATGGTCACATTAGTGCCGGTCCGTTTACAAATCGGGACTATTGTTTCTTACGTAGAATAGTTTTTCTACTAGCGATGGTAGAAGAAGTAAAATAGTTTTTCTACTAGCGATGGTAGAAGAAATGACGAGTATATGATTATGTGCGTGGATGGGGATGTGTTGCATTGGCCTCCGTGCGTATTTCCATGCGTAGGTGGGTGCATGCGTACGTACGTATACGCTTGTTATACATTAGTTATGCAAGTGGCCTTGCGTGTGTGTTTTCGCCTTTCATGCGCCCTGTGGACGGCAACAGATAGGCATCAAACGAGTCACCGGTCGCCATCCACTCTCTGCGGGCACCGTGTACGTTCGTAGGGCGTGACGCGGGCGTGGAACACGGCTCTGCCGTCGCCCACCCAATGGCCAGGCCCGGTCGAGAAAAAGTACACCGCCGCGGCTGTAAAGCTCGCAGTGCACCGCGGTCGGTCTCCCTGTTGCTTCTGGAGTGAAATTAGTCCGAATCCGTCGGGAGAATCTAATTAACCACTTTAGATTCTACTTGTGGCCGGCTCGTTTGACGCTGTGATTTTCAACTGATTTGTTTGTTTTAGTGACCTAAACGCTTTTATATTTGTTTATGAAAGAAGTAACACGTACTCCAGTAATTAGCTGGAGCAAAGCAGGGTCACGTGATGTTCGCGTCACCGGCTCGAAGTTTTTTTTTTTTGAAAATAATGGGCAGCACCCTTACATTCGTTCACTTAGAAACATGTTCATTACAAATAATGGCCTTGATTTCATCAGGTGGCTCACTAGACCAACACGACCCAATCATCAAATACTGCATATTTTGCTAGTACATGAGCTGCCTCATTACAACAACGTTTGACATGGATAAAATCACAAGATAAGAACTTTGTGGCCCTACTTTTAATATCCTGGACTATGGCACCTGAAGGGGACCTGTCGAAACTCACATCTCGTACCTTGTTCATCAACGACAAGCAGTCGGAGACCACCAGAATCTTATGAAAACCAGCATCTTCAGCAGCAATGAGGGCTTGATGAACAGCAATAGCTTCAGCCACTTCTGGGTTTTGAATTTGATCAATATAAGAGCCTCGATATGCAGCCAAAAGTGTCCCTCGATGGTCTCGCACCACAACTCCATAGCCCGCACGTCTTGAGTGGGAGAAAACTGCAGCATCCACATTGATCAGCAACCAACCTTCCGGCGGTGGAGACCATTTTGGGGTTGATGTAGAGGTCTCATGCCTGTTGGAACCTAGTGGTCTGACATTATACAAAGTTATGAATTCAATATAAGCCTTGATTTTCCCCACCACGCGAAGTGGATTAACTAGTACCTCGCCATTGCGATAGTTGTTCCTGTTCTCCCAAATATGCCACATAGCGACCGCCATAATCAATGCTTCAGAGGGCGTTGCTTCTACTATCCAGTCTAGCAGCCATTGCCTAATATGAGTAAAATTCTTTAGTTTTAGGCAAATTTTGTAGCTCTTTTTTAGATCCCTCCAGATTTCTTTTACATATTGGCATTGTAGAAAACAATGCTCCACATTTTCCTCTCTGTTGCAAAAATAGCAGTCGTACCTTGTGGGTATCGATCGCGTCTGGAGTTGAAAAACTGTAGGTAAGCAGTTGTGTGCTATTCTCCAGAGCACTATCTTCATCTTGTAATGGCACGGAATGGCCCAAAGTTTCTTCCATGCCTTCTCCATATAATCTTGTCTTGACGATGATCCTTTACCTGAAATGCTTTGGTTACTCCAAAATTGATGAGTTCTTACTAAATTATATGCTGATCTAACAGTATAAACACCATTTTTTGAGTAATTCCAAGATGGAAAATCATTACATCCCTCAGAGCTAATAGGAATGCTTAAAATTTCCCCTGCAATTTCTTCCGGAAAAAGGTTTCTTATCAAATTTTCATTCCATTTATTCTCATTCTCCAACATAAGAGTGTTAACTTTTTTGTTATCTAGAGTGGGAGAGTAAGCTAACAAAGTGGCAGGTGTGGTACCTGGGATCCAGTGATCCCCAAGGATGTATATTTGCTTACCATTCCCTACTCTCCACAATATACCTTTTTGGATCAGCTTCTTCCCATGCATAATACTGCGCCAAACATATGATGATGATCTTGGGCACTGAGCTATCCAGAAGTCCCCATTTGGATAATATCGACCTTTAAGTACTTGTGCGCACAACGAGTTTGGCTCGGTGAATAGCCTGCAACATTGTTTTCCAAGCATTGCTTGGTTAAAAATAGACATGTCTCGAAATCCCAATCCACCCACATACTTTGGTGATGATAACCAATCCCATGATTTCCAATGTAACTTTTTCTTTCCATCTTCAATACCCCACCAGAAGTTAGATATTGGTCGTCTCATCTTCTCGCATATACTTACCGGAATCTGGAAGCAACTCATGACATACGTTGGAATGGCCTGAGCCACTGACTTCAACGGCACATCCTTACCAGCCCTTGATAAGGGTCGATCACTACACCCGTTGAGGCGTTTCCACATCCGACCAGGGAGGAAATTGAAGTTACTCGTTGGAGAACGTCCCACCCAGGTTGGCATGCCAAGGTATGTTGTCTGAAATGTCTCGTCTTGCACCCCCAACGTTTGCTTCACAACTTTCTTGATCTGTACATCACAATGTGAACCAAAGGAAATAGAAGATTTCTGAAGGTTTATCCTCTGTCCTGATCCCTCCCAGTAGCTTTGCAGTGCAGATTTAAGTGCATTGGTGCTTCTGTTATCTCCTCTGGTGAAGAAAACACTATCATCAGTGAACAGTAAATGGGAGATAGGCGGTCCATTTCTGCCATTACGAATGCCCTTCAGCTGACCAGATGCTTCTTTTTGCTACAACAAGCAAGAAAGGCCTTCAGCACACAACAAAAACAAGTAAGGACTAATAGGGTCCCCTTGTCTAATGCCCCTAGTTGGCAAAAAAGATTCGGTTAATTCACCATTCACTTTAACGGCATATTTAGCCGAGGTTATACATCTCATGACCATATCCACCCAATTAGTCTTGAAGCCCAGTTTCAATAGAACTCCCTCGAGGTAATTCCATTCTACCCTATCATAAGCTTTTGACATGCCTATTTTAAGGGCAAAGAAAGGATATTTCGCCTTCTGCTTTCGAATTGTGTGGAGACATTCATATGCCACTATAACATTGTCGGTAATTAGTCTCCCCGGCACAAAGGCACTTTGTTGCTCTGATATTATCTCCGGCAAAAAGAGTTTAAGGCGATTAGCAATTACTTTAGAGGCTATTTTATAAATGACATTGCATAGGCTTATTGGCCGGAAGTTAGAGAGCATATCAGGATTATTAACTTTTGGGATAAGGACAATTATCGAATCGCAGAAGCCTTCTGGAATGACCCGTCCCAAAAGGAAGTCTTTAACTGCTGCACATATATCTTCTCCCAAAACATCCCAAAGAATTTGATAAAATAGTGCTGGGAAACCATCCGGCCCTGGTGCCTTGGTTGGACCCATCTGGAATAAGGCAATCTTAATTTCTTCATTAGTATATTCCTTGCACAGATCTTCATTCATATCCTCAGTTACCTTGCGTGGTATAGCCTTCAGGACTGATTCCAGAGAGTCACATGGTTCAGAGGTGAACATATCGGAATAGAATTCATGTACCATACTCCTGATACCCTCAGGATCTTCACATAGTGATCCATCAACTCTCCTCAAGACTTTAATTTTGTTGGTTCTTTTTCTAGCTGAAGCACGTGCATGGAAAAAGGAAGTATTTCGATCACCTTCACGAAGCCAATCAATTCTTGATCGTTGCTTGGCCATTATTTCTTCTCTTTCAAACATCTCATAAAGTCTCTTCTCCACCTCCTTTTCCTCTCTCGAATAACCACTAGCCATGTTGTTCCTTCGTAATGAAGCTAATTCCTTTTCCAGTTTCTTTGGAGTTCCGACGAAGGAAGCGAAGCTATCTGGACAGCGCGAAGGAGCTGCCACGCGCCCGCCCCTACAGCCAACGACGCGGCCAGCCAGGCACGCACACACGCGACGCCACCACGGTGCGTGCGGATCAAACGGAACGGACGTCGCGGTCGGGCGTACGACGCGACGTTTGTCTTTCCCTTCCACTTGCGCGCACGAACGCTGGTTGTTGGCCAGTCCGCGACTGCCGCGCACCGCGCTCCCGATTGACCCGGGCGGCCTGGTAACGGTGCATTTGTGCCCCCATGCGGCCAGGCCGGTTGCGCGCGCCCGAGGTTGGTAGAGAGCGACCACCGGTCGACTCGCACGTCTCGCGTGTAGCCATCAGCTCACGGAGCCTATCTGCACCTACACGCTTGCGGCGGCCACGACCGATCCATCCATCAGTAACGGCAGAGAAACACTCCGTTCAAGTTGCTGCGCCCACATCACGAGCACTCGTTAAGCTCCAGTTCATGCGTATGTTCCTCTGTCATCCTGAACACACACCTAATCACATGATGAAAAAATCTCTCTTTTCTGATCCGGGCACGTCACGTCCAGGTCCAGTTGACCTATCGATAGCGTCCACGCTTAGCAAACCGTAGACGACGACGACGGCAATGACTGTTCTTTAACCCAAGCGTGCCTTTCTGAACCAAAAAGGAGCACAAAACGTTCAACAAACACTTTATTTCCTCCTACGCTTTTGCTGCCAAGGAACTATAAAAAAAAAAGCATTTTGGACGCCTGGCTGGCTAGCTGGATGGGTTGTTATTATTCTCCCTCTACGACTAAGCGATTCCTAACTTCCACATCACATCGTTAAAAAAGAGACAGATATATACTTCCTGCACCGTATTAAAAAAAGATATTTGTATCGTTGGGTTGATACTACGTGGAAATCAAGCATTTCAGCTATCCTGCACCATACGCCATTCTTGAGTGGCGCCTCGCACGCCACTAATCTAATCCACAGGACGCACTAGGTCTCAAGCTTTGTCTTAAATAATTTATTCTTTTGACACAAAGCATCGTCTAATCTACTCTTTTTGACAGAAAGTTTGTCTAATTACTTATTCGATTGGAACGGCTAGGAAGCGACCACAATCAAATGCTACGACTCCTAGGCCCTAGCTTGGCTAGCCTGTGTTCTGATTTCACCGGTCGATCCTGTCCAAATAGCAGCAGTGGGTTCGATTCCCGAGACGGCTAACCGCATCTGCTGCTTGTCCAGGGCCAATCACAGTCCTTGGATCTTGCCGTTGTACTCCCTCCGTCTTTATTTACTCCGCATATTAGAGTTGACCGAAGTCAAATTTTTTAAAGTTTGATCAAATTTATAAAAAATATATAAATATTTACCATAACAAATCTAAATGATGTGAAAGTATATTCAATAATAAATCTAATGGTGTCGATATATTATTGTATATGTTAATATTTTTGTCTATAAACTTTGTCAAAGTTGACAAAGCTTGACTTTGATCAAAACTAATATGCGAAGTAAATAAAAACGGAGGGAGTATTTTCCATGACATTCTGTGGGCTGGCCGCAGCTCTACGATAGTCCACTGGTTAAAGTATCTCTAGCAGACCCCGTATAAGTGGTCAAACCCTTATAATTTTTGTGTTTTACAGTTTTGGTCGAAAAAAAGTGTCCAGAACAGAAACCGTAAAAGTGGTCAAACCCGTAAAATTTTTAGGGCCCACCGAAAATGCACACCCGAAACCCTTATGTTTGGAGGTTGGAAGGCCGAACCGAGGGGGCCCCGTATACTGGTCAAACCTCGTCGGAGCAAACATGCCGCCGCGGAGTTTGCCCAAATCCGTCCTAAACTCGTCGGAATTCATCACCGCACACCGGAAAAGGCTGCTAGACGCTGTCGTGGTTCTAAGTCTGACAGTAGAATAGGGGGTAGGTATGAGGAGGCAAGATCCTAGCTACGGTAAGGTTGTGCACGCAAGATTTACGAGTTCAGGCCCTTCTTGGAGGAAGTAACAACCCTACGTCTCGGTGCCCGGGGGCTCGGTCGATTGGATTATGCGTAAAGTTACAGGGGGTGCGAACCCTTGTGCCTGAGGAGGGGGGTGGCTTATATAGAGTTCGCCAGACCCCTCCAGCCCACAGTTACACAGGATTCAATGTACATAAAGATGGGACGTTACTGGTAACGCCAGCAATAAAGGCATATAAATGATCATTAAGACTTCGGAGTGAACGCCTGACCGTTGCCGTTCTGAGTGACTTTAGATCTGCTGTCTTCCGAGTGATTTCTGATGTGGTCGAGTGAGTACACTCCGGTCGAATGGAATTGGGTTTTCCGAGTGGAATGCTTCTGGTCGAGTGAATGGTATTGTCCTTTGAATATCCCTGACTATAAGGTAATGTCCTTGGGAAGGGTGTCTAGGTCAGGCCTATTACCCTACCCCAGGTACATGTCATCGTCATTAGCCCCCGAATGGTTCAGGGTTCGTGTGACAAAAGGAGTTGAAGATGGTTCCGACCCAGTTTTCACGCTTCGGGAGAGTTTTGCTTAGATTAATGAACCACGTAACGACTTCGACTTCATTTTCAGTCGCCTTGATCCATTCCTAAATTGTCGAGTGAATTTTGTTGATAAGCTTCAATTGTGGACAAGGTACGAGATCTTTGGCGCGATTGACTGCACTGTCGTTCCCGGATCTCACGGGATTCGAAATTTAGAGAAGCGCGCGGGACGGAGAGGCCCGCAGTAAACGGAACAGATTTGGCAGGGACACCTCGATCCTCGTGCCACCTTTCTCGCCACGTACCGAGTGCGCGACTGCTGCGGGATTCGATGGGATTGCTTGGGCCCACAAGTCAGTCACTCGGTAACACGTCCATATAAGGCGTCCGGGCCGGTGCGTTTGGCACTGTGCTCTTTATCCCCTTCTTCTTCCTCTGTTTCTCCACCGCATTCGCCACCACCTTCGACGCCGTCGCCCCGTCCAAGCGCAGCCTGCTGCGATGGGAAAGGAGAAAACGGCGGCCCTGGAGCGAGCGAAGAAGGTGACGGCGGCAGCGAAGGGCAAGAAGACTAGTCGGGGCGGGTCGTCATCTAGGTCCGGCCTGCCGCCTGGCTGGATCCAGGGCGACTGGATCAGATCCACGATCCGGAAGGAAGACATGGAGGATCTGGTCGAAGGGGGCTTGATTGCCCACCAGTCCTGGCGATTGCCGGGGAACGAGACCGAGCCGCAGCCGCAAGAGGGTGAGTGCGTCCTCCTCGCGACTCATGTCGACCGCGGTTTCTCCTTGCCTCCACATCCCTTTTTCCGAGCTTCCTTGAATTTCTTTGGAGCTCAACTTCATCACTTTTCCCCCAACACCATCACCTATCTTGCTGCATATGTTTCCCTGTGTGAGAATTTCTTGGGCTGTCGACCGCACTGGGGTCTTTTCAAACATATATTCACATGCCGCTCTCAAGCCGTAAAAAAGTCCAATTCGAGTGATGAGAGAACACATGTGATCCAGATGTGCGGGGGTCTGGGAATTCAGATGAGGGGTAGGAGCACTTTTCCGGCTATGACGCTCCCCGATTCAGTTAGAGGGTGGCAGTCGACCTGGTTCTATTGCAAAGACCAGCCGACTCTTGGTCAGTCGACTGGGCTTCCTCCCTTTTCCATGGATCGAGTCCAGCTGCCCTCTACTTTGAAAGTGAACCCAAAGGAGAAAGTAGAAGTGAATATGCTAGTTGACCGAGTAGTCCAGTTAGTCCGCGATGGGGTGACTGGTATGGACTTGCTTGAAATATTTCTCAGTCGACACATCCAGCCACTCCAGGCTCGTGATCATCCCATGTGGATGTACTCGGGTATTGATGACACCACTCGGATCCACCCAGAGGAGGTCACCGGGGAGGTAGTGGAGCGGTGGCTGCAAGGCATCACTGGTAACAAAGATAACCCCAGGGGGTCCAAGAGGGTCCCACCATTCGACAAGACCAATGAACCGGATAAGGTACAATCTTCAGTGCCGAATGTCCTTTGCTCTGATTTCCTATTTAGGCTTCAATCCGATTGATATTTGTATGATTCTTTGCTCTGCAGATATATACTGAGATGTACTCAATGCCCAACGGGGAATAGATCCAGGAAGGAGAGGAGAGCGGAGGCGATAGCGGCGATTGGAACTCTGATGACGAGAGTGATGAAGAGCACGAAGACTCGAGCAGTGGTGAGGAGGTTGATTCTCCACCTCGCGTGGAAAAGCGTTCCAAGCAGAAGCACGACCCAGCAAGTATCCGGGGTAAAGTGGCGGCACCGACTGAACAAACTTCGAAGCGCACTCGGACATCTTCTCCGGTGCCGACTGAGAAGGCTCCGAAGCAGCTCAAGACTGCGCCGTCAAAGCCACGGAAGGCCTTGCCCAAGATCAAGGTTGATGTTCCCGTCGCCTCTGCGTAAGTGTTTCGTTTTCACCCTTTGCTCCAAGAATCTTATATCAGTTGTCGACCCATTCTCTTGCTTGACCGAGTGAACCTTGAAATTTGCAGTGCTGCTACCTCTGGGACTTCAGCTTACAAAGATGATGATGACGAGGAGATGGAGGATGCGGTCACATCCAATGCGGGTCTGACTCCTGTTATCTTGTCTTTTCTTTGCTAACCACTTCTACAGTCGACTGAACTCTTGTGGTCGATTCTTTTGCAGCTCCGCAAAATGTTATTGAACTTCCAGATGACGATGAAGATGTGCCACAGAAGCTCGTGGGAAAGAGGAGCAGGACCTTGGGCAAAAAGGCACCAGCTAGCAAGACGCCTCAGTCGACGCCGGTGGCAGAACCAGCTATCCAGCAGCCCGGGGACCTCAACCGTGCTTCTGTTACTTTTGCGATTCCCTTGTCGAGTGGTCGTCCTTCAGCGTCGACTGCACAGGCCCCTGCTTCATCTGTGCAACTTCATGCCTCAAGCTCTCAAGTTGCTGCAGCTGATCCCCCGTCTCCACTTTTTACCGCCCATCACGTCCCAGAGGACCAAGTGAGTGCTGCCAAGGAAGCCATATGCCAGGCAAGCATTATGATGGAGCAGATGAAAGTGGTGCGTGAGGCCAGTCAAGCTGCCTATGATGCCAGCTCAGCACTCCAGGCCAATGTCCAGGTTAACTTACTTCCGACTGAACTCCATCTTGACGCTTGTTCTGTTAGGATATGATATTTAGGAACTGCTGCTTTATTATCTGCAAGACGTCCGTGGATGAGCGTTTAGGAACCTTAATTGCACACCCATTGTCAGTCTGTACACCCACTGGGTGTTTTAATTTCTGTTGAGTAGTTTTTCCACTTGAGTCGACTAGGTTGTGTCGATTGAATCTCTGAACCAGTGGGGGCACGCTGAGTGCACCCACTAGGTGTAGTCCCCGAGACCGCCGTCGAATGTTTGATTCGGCGGGGGTCTTTGAACAGAACTTTTCCACTCGGTCTGGGCAGATCATGTCGAGTGGAACCTGGACCAGTGGGGGCACACTGAGTGCACCCATTGGGTGTAGTCCCCGAGACTGTAGTCGAATGTTTGATTCCGCGGGGGTCTTTGAACAGAACTTTTCCACTCGGTCTGAGCAGATCATGTCGAGTGGAAACTGTACCAGTGGGGGCACGATAAGTGCACCCACTAGGTGTAGTCCCCAAGACCGTAGTCGACTGCGGGCAATCGGCTATGGTCTGAGTTTTTTTTTCTGACTGGACGGACCAAGTCAATTGAAAAGTCGAACCAGTGGGGGCACGCTGAGTGCACCCACTGGGTGTAGTCCCCGAGACTATTGTTGAATGTTTGATTCGGCAGTAGTCTTAGAACTCTTTGAACTTGTTACTTTATTGCTCGGAAGCAACCAATCTTTGTGTCTGCCGACTGACTATCTTCTGAACACAGAAATCTTGTGAACTTGGAGCCCGGTTCGCTGACTTAGAGCAGAGGCAGATCTAGCTCAATCTTGATCTGGAGTTGGCTCAGAATAACTTGCAGAAGGCTAAGGATGATGCTGCTGGTAAGGAAAGCTTGTCGACTGGTTCTCCTGCCATCTTTTCTCCTCTTCTTTCTGATTCGAATGTTATTCTTTCAAGAAACAATGAGACGGGCTTTGGAGAAGAAGGACCTTGACCTTGCGGCTGCAAAGAAAACAGCAGAAGAAAAAACGACACTCGCTGACCAAAAGCTGGCCTCAGTCGGAAAGTTGGAGGAAGAGAATACCAAGCTGAAGACTGCTCTCGATGACGCCAACAAAGAGGTAACTCGACTGAAGAAGGATAAAGGGACCCTGACTGACAAAGTGAAAGACATCATCCGCAAGAGGAACGAGCTAGAGAATTATCTGGGAGGACTCGCCAAGAAGTTATTCCTCATGCTTGAAGGTACTTTTCCTTGTCCGATCGATTTGCTTTCGTTGACTCATCATAAAACTGTCGACTCATTATTTCTCTGTGAGTGCAGAATTCTGTCAAAACTTCGAGGAAGAGACTGGACGAGTCGAGACAAGCTTGGACCCCATCAACTCCCCTGTTAAAGATGAAGCTGCCATGAACGTGCTCCGACTGGAGTCTCGCCTTGCCAACGCCATGAATTACCTTGCTCGACTGAAGGTTGCGGTGTCGCGGATCGACACGGCGCTCTGGCCAAGGGAAACACTCCAAAATGATCTCGAGTCTTTGATGACTCGACTCAATGAGATTCCTGGTCGAGTGCAGGAATGGAAAAAGTCCTCTGCTCGATGCGGTGCCGACGTAGCTCTGTCCCTGGTTCGTGTTCATTGCAAGGAAGCCAAAGAAGAGAAGCTAGCAGCAATCAAGGTTGCCAATACCAAGAAACTTCACTTCCAGTCCTTCATGGAGACTTTTATTGGTGCTGCTACTCGAATTGCAGATGGCATCGACCTGGATGAGTTCGTCGAGCCTGCCAGTCCTCTTGCGGAGTGAACAAAACTTTTATGATCCGATTAAATTTGCCTCGGTATGCTGAGTGGTTTTGTAACCGTTAAACTCCTTCGGGCCTGATGCCCGAGTACTTTAATCTGCGGTCCGGAACCTCATGGGGATTTGTCTGAACTTAGTTTTCCCTTAAATATGCTTGTTTTTATTTCCGAGTGGAACTTGTATCTTCACTCGGAACAGACTTTTGTTCTTGTGATGCAATTTTGAGGAGAGGATCGCGGACGACCTGCACCTCGTCATTCTTGCAGATCAGGATGGAGCACACATTGTACATTTGGCGTAGCTCTGAAGAGAAGGTCGCAGTCGACCTGCACTTCATTGTCCTGACGGATCAGGATGGAGCGTGTTTTAACTTAGGCGACTACAGGACTGCAGCGAAGCCCCCGAGTGAGAGGGTTGCTCATCACTCGGTGGGATTTTACAAACTTAGGCGAGTACAGGACTGCAGCTAAGCCTCCGAGTGAGAGGGTTGCTCATCACTCGGTAGGATTTTACAAACTTAGGCGAGTACAGGACTGCAGCTAAGCCTCCGAGTGAGAGGGTTGCTCATCACTCGGTAGGATTTATAAGCTTAGGCGAGTACATGACTGCAGCTAAGCCTCCGAGTGAGAGAGTTACTCATCACTCAGTAGGATTTTTTAAACTTAGGCGAGTACAGGACTGCAGCTAAGCCTCCGAGTGAGAGGGTTGCTCATCACTTGGTAGGATTTTACAAACTTAGGCGAGGTACATGACTGAGCTAAGCTCCGAGTGAGAGGGTTGCTCATCACTCGGTATGATTTTACAAGCTTAGGCGAGTACCGGACTCAGCTAAGCCCCGAGTGAGAGGGTTGCTCATCACTCGGTAGGATTTTTTAAACTTAGGCGAGTACAGGACTGCAGCTAAGCCTCGGAGTGAGAGAGGCGCTCATCAATCGGTAGGATTTTTTAAACTTAGGCGAGTACAGGACTGCAGCTAAGCCCCGAGTGAGAGGGTTGCTCATCACTCGGTAGGATTTTTTAAACTTAGGCGAGTACAGGACTGCAGCTAAGCCTCCGAGTGAGAGGGTTGCTCATCACTCGGTAGGATTTTTTAAACTTACGCGAGTACGGGACTGCAAATAAGCCCCCGAGTGAGAGGGTTACTCATCACTCGGTAGGATTTTTTAAACTTAGGCGAGTATAGGACTGCAGCTAAGCCCCCGAGTGAGAGGGTTGCTCATCACTCGGTAGGATTTTTTAAACTTAGGCGAGTACAGGACTGCAGCTAAGCCCCCGAGTGAGAGGGTTGCTCATCACTCGGTAGGATTTTTTAAACTTAGGCGAGTACAGGACTGCAGCTAAGCCTCCGAGTGAGAGGGTTGCTCATCACTCGGTAGGATTTTTTTTTAAACTTAGGCGAATCGGATTCGCGGCTAAGCCACCCACTGGGGGATTTTGGACACATGTATTAGTAACAACAATCATTTAGGAGACTGTAAAACCATGTCTTTGATAAACGAACTGAAAGGTACTCCTTATTACATCTCATCAGTCTGAACACTTAAGTATAAAAACGGCTGAGTAGCTCCGCATTCCAAGCGCGTGGCTCGTCTTTATTCTGCTCCACATTGTAGAGGTGATACGCTCCGTTGTGGAGCACCTTGATGACGATGAAGGGACCTTCCCAAGCGGGGGCAAGTTTGTGAGGCCGTTGCTGGTCCACTCGGAGCACAAGGTCCCCTTCCTGAAATGCTCGACCCTTCACATTTCTGGCATATAATCGACGAAGGTCTTGCTGATAAATGGTCGATCGGATCAAGGCCATCTCTCTTTCTTCTTCCAGAAGATCAACAGCGTCTTCTCGAGCCCGTTCTGCTTCGGCTTCTGAAAATAGTTCTACTCGGGGTGCATTGTGAAGCAAGTCACTCGGCAGCACAGCCTCAGCCCCATAGACCATGAAGAAGGGGGTTCGACCGGTCGACCGATTTGGTGTTGTTCTTAATCCCCAAATGACTGACGGTAGCTCATCTACCCAAGCGCCGGCTGCATGCTTGAGGTCACGCATCAATCGAGGTTTCAGCCCTTTGAGAATCAAACCGTTCGCTCTTTCTGCTTGTCCATTCGACTGAGGGTGGGCGACTGAAGCATAATCGACCCGAGTACCTTGGGAAGCGCAGAAAGCTCGGAACTCATCTGAATCAAAGTTCGACCCATTATCCGTGATGATGCTGTGCGGAACTCCATATCTAAATGTTAACCCTCTGTTGAAGCTGACAGGAGTACTTGCTTCCAGGTTTTTGATAGGTTTAGCTTCAATCCATTTAGTGAACTTGTCGACTGCTACAAGCACATGGGTGAAGCCACTTCTGCCAGTCCTCAGAGGTCCGACCATATCTAATCCCCAAACAGCAAATGGCCAGGCGAGTGGAATAGTCTTCAAGGCTGAAGCAGGTTTGTGGGACATGTTGGAGTAGAACTGACAACCCTCGCACTTGTCAACTATTTCTTTTGCCATCTCATTTGCCCGTGGCCAGTAAAACCCTGCTCGGTATACTTTGGCCACGATGGTCCGAGAGGACGCATGGTGACCACAGGTCCCTGAGTGGATATCATTGAGGATCATTCAGCCTTCTTCTGGAGTGATGCATTTCTGAACGACCCCAGTAACACTCTCTCTGTAGAGTTGTCCACCAATTACCGTGAAGGCTTTGGATCGACGGACAATCTGACGAGCCTCTTCTTCATCCTCTGGAAGCTCTTTCCTGAGAATATATGCAATATATAGCACTGTCCAATCGGGAATGACGACCAAAACCTCCATGATCAAGTCGACCACAGCTGGGACTTCAACTTCAGTCGGATCAGTGGAGCTCTTAGGCTGTGGGGGCTCTTCAGTGAAGGGATCTTCTTGAACTGATGGTGCGTGAATATGCTCCAAAAACACATTGCTGGGAATAGGCTCCCGCTTGGAACCTATTTTCGCCAAGTCATCAGCTGCTTGATTCTTCAGTCGGGGTATATGGTGGAGCTCTAGCCCTTCAAACTCCTTTTCTAACTTTCTCACTTCATTGCAATAACCAGTCATAGCTGGGCTCCTGACATCCCACTCCTTCATCACTTGATTAACCACTAAATCTGAGTCGCCGTAAACCATTAGGCGACGGACGCCGAGTGAAATGGCCATACGCAACCCGTACAGGAGTGCCTCATATTCAGCTTCATTGTTGGAGAAATCAAAGTGAATCTGGAGAACATATCTAAGGTTGTCGCCTCATGGAGATACCAGGACTACTCCAGCGCCTGAACCATTCAACATCTTGGACCCGTCGAAGAACATAGTCCAATGTTCCGACTGTATCTGGGTCGGTAGCTGCTGTTCAACCCACTCGACGAGGAAATCTGCTATTGCTTGAGATTTGATCGCTTTCTTTGCCTCAAACTTGTTATCCAGTGGAAGGAGTTCAATCACCCACTTTGCCACTCGACCAGTTGCATCTCTGTTGTTCAAAATTTATGACAACGGAGCATCGCTGACGACTGTAATCGAATGATCTGAGAAGTAATGTGCAACCTTCTTTGTGGTCAAGTAAATTCCATAGACAAGCTTCTGATAATGTGGATATCTCTGCTTGGATGGGGTTAAGACTTCAGAAATATAGTACACTGGGTGTTGAACCTTGTAGGTTTTACCTTCTTCTTCCCGCTCGACCATGAGTACTGTACTGACAACCTGTCCAGTGGCTGCTATATAAAGCAGTAAAGGCTCTTTGCTGATTGGAGCAGCAAGCACCGGCTGGGTGGAAAGCAGGGCTTTCAGCTCTGCAAACGCTGCGTCAGCTTCAGGAGTCCACTCTTTGGCTACACCCAGTAAGCTTCTGAACGTCGTGTACACGCACAGGGTGTTTCATTCGGAGGATTGCACCAACTTTCTCTGGGTTTGCATCGATCCCATGTTCGGAAACGAGGAAACCGAGTAACTTTCCACCTGGAACTCCGAATGTACACTTCGACGGATTAAGCTTGATATCATATCTTCTCAAATTGGCAAAGGTTTCAGCAAGGTCAGTCAGCAGGTCGGAACCTTTACGCGACTTAACCACGATGTCATCCATGTATGCCTCCACATTCCGACTGATTTGAGTTAGCAGGCACTTCTGTATCATGCGCATGAATGTGGCACCAGCATTCTTGAGACCAAAGGGCATGGTGACGTAGCAAAAGCACCCGAATGGGGTGATAAAAGCTGTTTTTATTTCATCAGGTCCATACAGTCGGATCTGATGGTACCCGGAATACGCATCCAGGAAGGACAATCGCTCACATCCCGCAGTCGAGTCGACTATCTGATCGATGCGGGGGAGAGGAAAATGATCTTTCGGGCAGGCCCGATTGATATGCTTGAAATCAATGCACATACGAAGTGAATCGTCCTTCTTGGGAACCATGACAACATTGGCGAGCCACTCGGAGTGGTAAATTTCGCGGATGAACTCAGCCGCCAGAAGCCGAGCCACCTCTTCACCGATTGCCTTTCTCTTCTCCACAGCGGACCGACGAAGATGCTCTTTCACGGGTTTTGCCTTTGGATCGACTCGCGAACGGTGCTCAGCCAGTCCCCTGGGTACACCCGGCATGTCAGACGGCTTCCATGCGAAGATGTCCTAGTTCTCACGGAGGAACTGGATGAGCGCTTCTTCCTATTTCTGTCGAGTGTTGTTGAGATATGAGTCGGAGCAGCACTGGGATCGGTCGGGTGAATGTGAACAGGCTTTGTTTCGCCGGACGACTGAAATGCAGACTCTGAAGCAGGCTTCTTAGCACGCAACAAATCACTCGGATCTGCAGTCTTCTTATATTCTTCCATTTCTACTGCTGCCATCTGTTTATCGGCTATCTTAGAGCCCTTCTGGAGTCACTCTTCTGCTCGTTGCCGATTACCAGTGACTATGATCACGCCCCTGGGGCCAGGCATCTTCAGATTGAGGTACACGTAACACGGTCGAGCCATGAAACGGGCATATGCAGTTCTGCCCAGAATAGCATGATAGGCACTGTGAAAATCCACAACTTCAAATGTCAACTTCTCCTTACGGTAATTCTTTGAATCACCGAAAACCACGTCAAGAGCGATCTGGCCGAGTGAATCAGCTTTCTTTCCTGGAATGACACCGTGGAATCGCATGTTGCTCTCACTGAGCTTGGACATCGGAATGCCCATCCCACGGAGGGTCTCAGCATACAAAATGTTCAAGCCGCTGCCACCATCCATCAGGACTTTGGTCAGTCGGGTGCCCCCAACGACTGGGTCGACCACCAACGCTTGCCTCCCGGGGGTGGCAACGTGCGGTGGGTGGTCAGATTGATCGAATGTAATGGGAGTCTTTGACCATTTCAAATATGTCGTCGTTGCCGGAGCAACCATGTTTACTTCTCTGTTGATGACTTTCAGTCGACTTTTGCTTTCAATGTCAACAAAAATCACCAAAGTGGAAATGACGTTAGGAAAACCGTCATCATCTTCTTCCTTGTCCTCATCCTTGTCAGACTCTTTTTCCTTCTCATTGGGTTGTTTCTCTCGGAACTGCTGGATTAGGAGCCGACATTGTCGAGTGGTATGTTTGGGATAAATCAGATTACCCTCTTCATCCTTCTTGGTGTGAATGTGACATGGCAAATCCAACATATCATTCCCTGCTTGATCTTTCACCTTCTTGGGGATCCAGGGCCCTTTGGGCTACCCCTTGAATTTTCCTTGAGTTACAACTGCAGCTTCACCAGGACCTGCTGGCTCGGCTTTGCGTTTCTGCTTCCGACCTCCTCCGGTGTCTTGGGCGACTGGCTTGCCCTTTCCACTGCGGAGTCGATCCTCTTCTTCACCATTAGCGTACCGAGTGGCTATTTCCATCATTCGGGTTAGAGACATATCTCCTGTCCGACCAAATTTCAGGTTAAGCTCCCGATACCGAACGCCCTCCTTGAAGGCGCAAACTGCTTGGTGTTGGGATACATTTTCTACTGTGTGATGTAAAGTGGTCCATCTTTGGATGTAATCCCTCAGAGTTTCATTCGGCTTCTGTACACAATGCTGCAATTCTGTCAACCCTGCAGGTCATTTGCATGTGCCCTCGAATGTCCTGACAAACACTCGAGCTAACTCTTCCCAGCTGAATATACTGCCTGGAGCCAACTGATTCGGCCATGCTCTAGCCGATCCTTCCAACATGAGAGGAAGATGTTTCATAGCTACCTCTGTAGGAGATATGCCCTAGAGGCAATAATAAATGTTATTAATTATCTCCCTGTTCATAATTAGGTTTATGTTCCATGCTATAACTGCTATGGTTCTCGAGTCTACAAATAAAACGAGGCTTGGAGGAAGACTCATATGCACGTGTGGAATAATAAACGGTAAAATGTATTCCTAGTCAAGCCTCTATGACTGGCTCAAGTATTGCATGATGATCCTGTTTTCCTGATCATGGGCATGACTATGCCGGCAATTTTGAGGGCACAATGTTAGCAGAACATTTGTGTTGAATCGACCCAAATTGATGTTATGCTATGAGATTCTTTCGTCATAAGTTTATGGTTAATAACACAGAGATGGTTAACGTTTGCATAATTCCTTAGACCATGAGAGTATCGAGTTTCTTCATGCTTGATTCATGAACTTTGGGGTTTGTTAAACGTCATCCGTAAATGGATGGCTATTACGGCGGCTTACGGGTTCATGGGAAAGTATGTCAAGTAACTTGATAGCTCAAGATTGGGATTTGCTCCTCCGACGATGGAGAGATATCTCTGGGCCCTCTCGGTGTTACGGTATCCATCATCGTCTGGCCAGACACTTTGTGATTTGATCACGGGGATGCCAGAACACGGTAACGAGAAAAGAGAACAATACCGGTAACGAGGTAACTAGCATAGTGGACAAGTTGTTGATCCACGGGAATGCCAACATGTCTCACCTCGGGTATTTGTAACATATCGCGAAGCAACAAGAATAGCACACGACAACTGGAGGTTCACTCGAATATTCATTCGTGTGGGTATAGGGGTCAATATGGGTGTCCACGGCTCCGATGTTGATCATTGATCGGAAGGGGTTCCGTGTCATGTCTATACTTCACCGAACCTATAGGTTCACACGCTTAAGGGTCATCTATCTGCTGAATACTAGACAGGGAGTCTGAGAGAAAATCACCGAAAAAGTTTCGGACACCGAAAAAGTTTCGGACAGCGGAAAAGTTCCGCAGAGAGAGGTCACCGGATGAGTTCCGGTGAAACTGAAAAGTTGTTTCAGAGGATACCATAAAGTCAAATTGGTTTCGGCACATGCCCGATAATTCTTGGAGGGTGCCAGAATCATTCTGGAAACTTTTGGGAACTTTCTGGAAGAAAAAACAGAAATGTTCCGGAGCTGCCGGAACCACTTCAGATGCTTTTCGCAGATGAAAATCACTAATCTGGAATTGTTCCAGAACGCGTTGAAAATTATTTTAGTGGGTACTGGAAATGTTCTAAGCCCACATAAATATTTTCAGTTCGAACGGACGCTGAAAAATGTCGTCGTGAATAGTGAAAGTGCTTTTTGGGTGGCTTCTTGGAGAAGCCACCTTGAGGGTCCTTTGATATTTTTCCCCTTGGCTTCTTGGAGAAGCCACCCTTGGGCTTGGCCTATAAATAGGGGTGGAGGGGGCTGCCTAAAGACTCACTCCTTCTCACATACAAGTGCCATTGCATGATCTGGCTTCTCTCTCCCTCCCCGCAAAATAGTTTTGCAGAGCCGAAAGGCTGTCTGGGTTCCGGTGGGAACTAGTTCTGGACGGCGAAGCCCTGCCGGATAGATGACACCGTATGTGTGCAACTCTGTAGAGAGGTCGTAGTTCCGATCTTAGTGCCCGAGGGGCTGTTCGTGAGTGCCTCCCGAAGGGCTGTCCAAGTGACGGTCCAAGTTCTGTGAGTCCTCCCGAAGGGCTGTCCGAGTGACCGTTCGAGTTTCGAAGGTCCTCCCGAAGGGCTGTCCGCGACATCGTCCGGGGGACTATTCGACCACCTCCCGGAGGGCTGTCCGAAGGAAACACGAGGGTATACATCCTCGCGGTTGGGAGGTTGTAAATCCTAGCTGCGGGGATCTGCATCGCCGATCGTCATCGACTCTACTTCCGCTGTGTTACGAGTCGGTAACGAAAATGATCAAACCTTATATGCAGTCTCCATAGTGGTCCTGAGCTGGTGCGTTGGTCGGAAATTTTTGTTTTCTGCTGCTTTACGCTACAGTGGTATCAGAGCCGTGCTATGCGTAGATGCAGGTTGCGATCTAGAATACATAGTGATGTATGGGTGTTGCACAATATAATTAGGTAGTAGATGAGTTCTATTACTGAAAATTATTTGTGCGGATAGCAGATGAAATCTGTTACCCGATGTTCTTGTTGCTTCCCTGGAATTTGCATATTTCTGATCTTGATAACAGCATGGTGGAGTTTCAATGTTCTGGCAATCCGCGATCCTGATTGATCAACGAAGTGCTAACAGTTCATTGAATTCCACTGTAGTTAAAAGGAAAGATGAAATTTCGCAGACGAAAGGGCAATGCAGATATGATCTGCACGGGGGTCATGCGTATGACGAAGTTTAGTATGGGGCACGAGATTTTATTATCTCGGTTTTCATACACCCTGGAAAGTTAATCTAGCGACTTGAATTATCATACTTGATGATGGACGTTGGTAGCTTCGGTTTGTTTCGAAACCTTAGAAGCCACGTAAAACAAGTTTTTGCATGAACCGATTAGAGACGTCTAACTTGGTTTTACAGGAGGGTTTGCATGTGCATATGATGTGGTATAGCAGTGCTCATAATAATTTGATTATGTATGAGATGACTATATGATGTAAATTAATTAACATGACCTGCGTGTCATGATTCGGCATGATGGCTGGAGCCATATGATTGCACTTTAAATGACCTGTGTGTCAACCTTGTTGTAATGCATTATTTTATTAGCTATAGAGATAGCAATATTATCTGGTGCATCGACAAGGTGGTGGCAATCTTCGCGAAGGCGAACACCGACGCGAATGCCGAAGACGAAGAAATACAAGACTTCTCCGTCAGAAAGGGCTATACCATATCATGCTATTATGAATTACCTGAGATGTTTATCCCTTATGATGCACCCTTCTTGATTGCGCGGTAGTCGCTTTTTATTAGGGTGATCTCTCACAAAAATATCAAGTAGTTAGTGTTCTCCCAAGTGTAGCACCGTCACGGCACCTAACTTTTCGGGGTATCACAGGATCTCCCTGGGTACGAACGATTAGGGATGTGTGAGGCGGGTGAGTTGAGACCTCGCAGCAAGATCACTTGGTTGTCTTGACGTTCTGGAAGGATCTCCCTGAGCTCGGAACACGCCCATCGAAAGATGAACAAGAGTCACATAGAGATGTGATCGGCAAGTTTGCCTACCGATTGAAGTTCACGCCATCAGTGTTCATCTCGTTCAATGGCGTTGAATGGAAATGCGGGTCTTGAATCACTCGCAGTCAATTATGAGAGATATTGATTTGAGTGGGAGCGCGCTGTAGAATTAATTCTTTTAATTCTCAGTGCAATTAATTTTGAACATTGTCTAAGTGTGATTTGCATAATAGTTGTAGAATAATGGCTCGCGTTTCCACCTTCCCTATTAAAATTGAATAGCTGTTAAATATCTGGTTAAAACTTTACGGTTGGTAACGTAATGTGAGGATTGTCCTCAAGAGTGCCGAGAAGGACTTTGTCCTATCGCATACTTTCGGTATTCTCTCGCTTATGCTATGGATCATGTGACTCTCGTCCTTCGATCCAAAAGCTAGAATTCCGTTTCAGTCAAGTGCAATATGTTTGCTTCCATGAGACCCGAACTTCGAAAGTTTGGATAGTTATGTGATATTCATGGAATCTGAAAATCATTTTCAGAGACAGACAAAGGCTAAAAGATATGAGATATCCAAAGCAATGTTTGTTTGCAAACTATTAGTAAAAGAGTTTACTATGCATTAGACTGATAAGAGAGGGATCCAGAAGAACGCCTGTCATATGATGAAAGGTGAATAAAACAACAACTTAAAGAGAAAGGAAGTGTCCAAAGGGTGTTAGTGAAACTTTCACGCCTAGGAAGTCCGGGGCTAACGCCACTCTTAAGTTGGGTGCTTCTTCTGAGAGTAGAAGAAATACTAAAAGTTAAACTGTTAGAAGTATAATGGCAGAAAGAAAGAAGACTGGAATATCCAGCTCATGTATGAATGTCATACAAGTTTTTGATGTATAGAAGGCTAGTCAAAGATATAGTTCTTGGGAATTATGATTAATTTGTTAAATCACTGATTCTTGGGTATTGTGAGTTAATCATAGAGATACCCGCTCGATTGCATTCTGTTGCAACTCGATGTAAGAACTACTATGGCCTGAAAGACTAGCCAGGAATGAGGTTTAGGTATACACAGGGAACATAGTAAATGTTACTATACCTTCCATCGGTGTATTACCGTCTGTATTTATTTTCATAATTCATTTAGAGTTTTACAAACTCTAGCCTTTGCATAAAGTAATCTTGCAAGAAGGTTGTTCATAAGAGAACTTTTTATGTTCGATGTTATGAATAACATAAGGGCCATACTTTCATTGAGAATGAGATGCATGTTATGAATAATGATAATAATATATTACCTCTGGATTTACTTTCATAATTCATTTTAGAGTTTTACACACTCTAGCCCATTGCACAATGTTTGTTGCAAAAGAGTTGTTCATAAAAGAACAATTGTTGTTCAGTATTATGAATAACATGAAGGGCCATACTTCCATCCAAGATGGGATGTATGTTATGAATATTGATGGTAAAATGATACATCCATAACACTGACGCTAAATGTCGCAAGACTAAAAGAATACCACACAAGTGTGGCACTGCATTTGGTCACATTGGAGAAACCCGCATGGAAAATTCCATTATGATGGATTTTGAAGTCGTTTGATTTTGAATCATCTGACACTTGCAACTTTTCTCCGAAAAGTGAAGTGACTGAAATACTGTTCACAGGCCATAAGGAACGAACAACAAACTTATTGGTGATCATACATTTGATGTGTGTAGTTCGATAAATGTTGCAAGTAGTGGATTTACTATCTTCAGAAATGACTCAAGTAGATATATGGATATTTGCTTGATGGGACATAAGTCTGGATCTTTTGAAATCATTCGAAAGGTTTTCAAAAATGAAGTAGAAGTTATTGTAACAAGAAAATTATGTTTCTACAATTCGATTGCAGAAAGGAATATTTGAGTTACAAGTTTAGCGAATGTCTGATGAGTTGTGAAAGGGGTTTCATAACTTGCACCTCCCGGAGCACCACTGCAAGTGGAAAGTCCGTGAAGATGTAATCGAACCATTTATGACATGGTAAGATCAAAGATGACATAAATAAATTTGCCATTATCTCTTTTAAAGAGTGATGCTTTAGAGACTGCGGCTTTTACACTGAAAAGAGCTCCATCGGGTCTGTTGAAATGACACCATGGTATGGTACGCCCAACCATGTTATATCTTTTCTTAACATTTGGAATATGGGGCTTGTGTAAAAGGTTACAAACCTATTCCAAATCAGACAAGTGCTACTTTGTAGGTTATCCCAAGCAATTGGGTATTCCTCCCTCACTATACCGAGGCAAATAGGTTTGCCACAAAGAACGGTATGCTTTTTGAAGAAA
The DNA here is from genome assembly GCA_011799875.1 of Thinopyrum elongatum. Lineage (NCBI taxonomy): Eukaryota > Viridiplantae > Streptophyta > Magnoliopsida > Poales > Poaceae > Thinopyrum > Thinopyrum elongatum. The sequence continues at coordinate 40,177,221 of CM022299.1, read as the reverse complement.
ATGGTTCTTTCAAAAAGGTGAGTGGGAGAATAATGCAACTCGACGAGATAACCAGTATCTCCGTCATCAGGTCAAAGGAAAGAGACCTTGGAAGTAATTCCAGTGTTTCCTACTGCGACTGATACGGAAGTCTCTACAATAAAATGTATGGACTTCGGTCAAACTTGCAGCTAAACCACGTAGGCAAGGCTCGTGCAAACCTCTCAGGTGCGCAGACGAGATATTGTTGTCAGACAACAGTATACCTACGATACACAAGGAAGCGTTGATGGGCCCTGACTCCGGAATTGGCTGAATGCTAATACAACCCGAGTTAGTTTCCATATAAGTGATTCAAGATTAAAACCTTGATACACCATTCGGAAGACTTAGAGTCTAACGAATATTTATGGAACTATAAACTGATATGGATAAAATGTTTTATCCATAAAGCTCGACTTGTTGAAATAACAAGTTCAAGGAGTTGACTACGATGAGGTTGTTTCATCGTAGCGATGCTTAAAGTCAGTTCGGGTTGAACTAGCAATTAATACAAATTTCATATCATGAGATATGAAACAAGGGATGACAAAAGGATTTCCATCTGATGGAAATGAAACCAAGGACTTGCATGTGTTACAGTCCAAGGTATTTTGTGAGTCCAGAGGATGCTAGTAAGGGTGCAAACTTCAGAGTTCCAGCGATGGACAGAAGAGAGCAAAGTGGAGTCGGAATCTTCGTGTTTTGATGAAATGGTCAAAGGAGTTTGACTTCATCAATGGGTAACGAAGATGCTTATAATTCAAGAAAGTAAGTGGGAGCCTAATAATATTTCTAAAAACCTTGTGTGCTTGACACATTGTTAATTGGAAATAAAATTCTTGACATGAATTAGGACTTCATTTGAAAATAGTTTTTCGATGAAGTGCTTGGGCTAAATAGCCTCAATATTAGGCATAATGATCTATGGAGATAGATTTACCTAATGGGGCTAAGCAATAAATACATATTGACAAGATGCTAAAACTTTTTAGCATTTAAAACGCCAAGGAGTGATTCTTGCCGAAGTCACATGGAAAGAGTTTTTGCAAGACTCGGTGTCCCAAAAACACTGTTGAGCAAAATACATGTTGGAGATTCCTCACACCTTCGTGTTTGGATTAATCATGTATTCCATGGTATGTAAAACAACCAGTTTTGTCCGATACTCCCAAGGTGTTGCGAGTATAGATACCAAAGTGATCAAAAGTACTGATCATAGGACAACAGTGAAAAGTGTCATTGAATGCTAGAGTAGCACTGATGACATGTTTTCTCGCAAGTGGAGATCATGAAGAGTTCGTTGTAAAATGTTACATCGATACAGTCTTCATCATTGCTCCAAGCAATTTTCGATTTAAATAAAGGGTTTTGTGTAATACATAATATGGTGGCACGGTAGTTGGAAATTGTTCCAAACAAGATACTGTGGCGAATTCTATAACAGAGGCGAAGTATGTTGCCGCTTTTTAAGCGACAAAGAAGATGTTGAATCATATAGTTCATTCATGAACTTAGTATGGTTCCAAGATGACTTTTGTCAATGGGACACTACTGCAGGTAGTTGCTCCATACCTCAGTCTGAGGAATCCAGGTTCGACCTGTGATTCACATACATACAAAGTCAAGTCCACACAAAATATGAATTTTGTGGAAGCATGAAAACGCGAGGATATGCAAAGATACACACGGAGCTGAAGTCGTCAGATCCGTTGGACATCAGGCTATACCACAAGCGAAGCATATTTACACCAATGTGTCATAGGTGTAAAGTGCATAGCATTGACTAGATATTGACTCTAGTGCAAGTGGGAGTCTGTAGGAGATATGCCCTAGAGGCAATAATAAATGTTATTAATTATCTCCCTGTTCATAATTAGGTTTATGTTCCATGCTATAACTGCTATGGTTCTCGAGTCTACAAATAAAATGAGACTTGGAGGAAGACTCATATGCACGTGTGGAATAATAAACGGTAAAATGTATTCCTAGTCAAGCCTCTATGACTGGCTCAAGTATTGCATGATGATCCTGTTTTCCTGATCATGGGCATGACTATGCCGGCAATTTTGAGGGCACAATGTTAGCAGAACATTTGTGTTGAATCGACCCAAATTGATGTTATGCTATGAGATTCTTTCGTCATAAGTTTATGGTTAATAACACAGAGATGGTTAACGTTTGCATAATTCCTTAGACCATGAGAGTATCGAGTTTCTTCATGCTTGATTCATGAACTTTGGGGTTTGTTGAACGTCATCCGTAAATGGATGGCTATTACGGCGGCTTACGGGTTCATGGGAAAGTATATCAAGTAACTTGATAGCTCAAGATTGGGATTTGCTCCTCCGACGATGGAGAGATATCTCTGGGCCCTCTCGGTGTTACGGTATCCATCATCGTCTGGCCAGACACTTTGTGATTTGATCACGGGGATGCCAGAACACGGTAACGAGAAAAGAGAACAATACCGGTAACGAGGTAACTAGCATAGTGGACAAGTTGTTGATCCACGGGAATGCCAACATGTCTCACCGCGGGTATTTGTAACATATCGCGAAGCAACAAGAATAGCACACAACAACTGGAGGTTCACTCGAATATTCATTCGTGTGGGTATAGGGGTCAATATGGGTGTCCACGTCTCCGATGTTGATCATTGATCGGAAGGGGTTCCGTGTCATGTCTATACTTCACCGAACCTATAGGGTCACACGCTTAAGGGTCATCTATCTGCTGAATACTAGACAGGGAGTCTGAGAGAAAATCACCGAAAAAGTTTCGGACAGCGGAAAAGTTCCGCAGAGAGAGGTCACCGGATGAGTTCCGGTGAAACTGAAAAGTTGTTTCAGAGGATACCATAAAGTCAAATTGGTTTCGGCACATGCCCGATAATTCTTGGAGGGTGCCAGAATCATTCTGGAAACTTTTGGGAATTTTCTGGAAGAAAAAACGGAAATGTTCCGGAGCTGCCGGAACCACTTCAGATGCTTTTCGCAGATGAAAATCACTAATCTGGAATTGTTCCAGAACGCGTTGAAAATTATTTTAGTGGGTACTGAAAATGTTCTAAGCCCACATAAATATTTTCAGTTCGAACGGACGCTGAAAAATGTCGTCGTGAATAGTGAAAGTGCTTTTTGGGTGGCTTCTTGGAGAAGCCACCTTGAGGGTCCTTTGGTATTTTTCCCCTTGGCTTCTTGGAGAAGCCACCCTTGGGCTTGGCCTATAAATAGGGGTGGAGGGGGCTGCCTAAAGACTCACTCCTTCTCACATACAAGTGCCATTGCATGATCTGGCTTCTCTCTCCCTCCCCGCAAAATAGTTTTGCAGAGCCGAAAGGCTGTCTGGGTTCCGGTGGGAACTAGTTCTGGACGGCGAAGCCCTGCCGGATAGATGACACCGTATGTGTGCAACTCTGTAGAGAGGTCGTAGTTTCGATCTTAGTGCCCGAGGGGCTGTTCGTGAGTGCCTCCCGAAGGGCTGTCCAAGTGACGGTCCAAGTTCTGTGAGTCCTCCCGAAGGGCTGTCCGAGTGACCGTTCGAGTTTCGAAGGTCCTCCCGAAGGGCTGTCCGCGACATCGTCCGGGGGACTATTCGACCACCTCCCGGAGGGCTGTCCGAAGGGAAGACGAGGGTATACATTCTCGCGGTTGGGAGGTTGTAAATCCTAGCTGCGGGGATCTGCATCGCCGATCGTCATCGACTCTACTTCCGCTGTGCTACGAGTCGGTAACGAAAATGATCAAACCTTATATGCAGTCTCCATAGTGGTCCTGGGCTGGTGCGTAGGTCGGAAATTTTTGTTTTCTGCTGCGTTACGCTACAACCTCATCATTTCCACCACCGATCTGAACAGCTACCCGGTAATCTTCCAGCCAAGTGTCAGGCTTCGACTCACCGGTGAACTTACTAACCCCAGTCGCCAACCTGAAGTTGGGGGGGATCTCAGCAGCTCTGATGGCTCTGCTAAAACACTTGGGGCCTGAAACATGTACTCTGCTTCCACTCGGACGATCTCTGTCTTGCCCTTCTCTGTGTGCTCGGTTCTTGTCGACCAAACCTTGCACCAAAATTGACCTCGCATCAAACCCTGGCTCTCTTGGGTCGACTGGCACCCTCCGCTCTTCGCTGTACGGGCGCCTGTCATCATAACGCCGGGGCACATATGATCCGCCTCTCAGAGAGGGCGTAGGAACTCGACGGTGGTCACCACAGCCGAGCCGATGATCGTACTGCTCATGGTTCCGACCCAAGTACTGCTCTTGGCGATGCCCACGTCCCTCACGCCGCGGAGGCGATCTTGGGATGTGAGCCGATTGGACTGTGTCGGCCACCACAGATCTGCTATGGATTCTATTACGCGACTGAGATACTGCAGTGTTTTGCTCTCCTGCTGCCCGGAGCAGAGCCCGGATCTGCATCAAACCTCGTCCAGCCTCCGACTGGGATGGTTGGATGGACTCTGCTATACGAGCTGCGGCCGTAAGATTCTGAATAGGAGTGCGGTATACCTGAGGTTGAGGCGGGAACAATTGCCGCCGTCGACTGGACTCAGGAATCTGCTGCCGAGCACGTTCGTCGAGTGCATGCTGAAGGTTCTCCAATCGAGTGCGTTCAGCCAAAGTGGCCAAGCGCGCTGCCTCCAAGGCCCGAGCCTCAGAGGTCTCTCCGACGATGGGCATGTGGAGTGCCTCCTCGTTGCGGCGGTGGAGTTCCTCCCTCCGCTGCGAAGAGAGGGTTTCGGGGTGATATTCCTCGTGAACGTGCGACGGATCGCCACCGCCGTCGTCGCCACCATTGCGACGCATGCCAGGTGGGCTGCGCGGTCTGTCGACCATCAGGACCTCTGCTGCAGTGTCGCTGCTGTCGCACTCGGACAGGGTCTCGACGGAGCCAGTCGACAGATCGAACATGCCATAGAGAGATTCATCGGGCTCGATTGCCGCGACTTGAGGGGTGGCCGACTGACGTGCCACCGCATGCTTCACCCACCGCTGAAGCCGCGATCGACCGGATTGCTTGCGACGGCGAATAGCGGGGAACGAAGTTACTGCGGGAGCCGACCGATACTGGGTCGACGGCTGCCGCAGAAGGACGCCGCGGACACACGCGCGAAAGTGCGTCGCCCCGCGGACGGGGAGTGTCTCGACATCGAGGGGGGCTTCCTGGAGCCAGGCGGAGTCGTCGGCGATGAAGACGAGCGCGCCGAGACGGATCTTGAGGCCCTCACCCGAACCTTCACCAGAAACCATGATGATGGGAATCGGAAAAAATCGCAACCTCACCGGAAAGTCGCTAAGACACTTGCCCCACGGTGGGCGCCAACTGTCGTGATTCTAAGTCTGACGGTAGAATAGGGGGTAGGTATGAGGAGGCAAGATCCTAGCTACGGTGAGGTTGTGCACACAAGATTTACGAGTTCAGACCCTTCTCGGAGGAAGTAACAGCCCTACGTCTCGGTGCCCGGGGGCTCGGTCGATTGGATTATGCGTGAAGTTACAGGGGGTGCGAACCCTTGTGCCTGAGGAGGGGGTGGCTTATATAGAGTTCGCCAGACCCCTCCAGCCCTCAGTTACACAGGATTCAATGTACATATAGATGGGACGTTACTGGTAACGCCAGCAATAAAGGCATATAAATGATCATTAAGACTTCGGAGTGAACGCCAAACCGTTGCCGTTCTGAGTGACTTTAGATCTTCTGTCTTCCGAGTGATTTCTGATGTGGTCGAGTGAGTACACTCCGGTCGAATGGAATTGGGTTTTCCGAGTGGAATGCTTCTGGTCGAGTGAATGGTATTGTCCTTTGAATATCCCTGACTGTAAGGTAATGTCTTTGGGAAGGGTGTCTAGGTCAGGCCTATTACCCTACCCAGGTACATGTCATCGTCAGACGCCGCAATCGATCGCCGCCGGTTCGAATTGGACGAGCTCGACATCACCTTGGCCTCCCATGACCTCAGCCTGGCCGCCGGAATCCTCCCGGCGCGGCAGGCAAAGGGGCACGGCTCGGCTGGCAATAGAGCAAGGCGCAAACGACGGAGGCGACGGGGCGTGGCCGGCGGGCGACGGGGCGCGGCCGGCGATGCTGGGCGCGGCCGGCGTGGTGATGGGGCGTAGCCGGCAGGGACGGGGCGCGGCCGACGGGCGACGGGGCGCAGCCAACGGGCGACGGGGCGCAGCCGACGGGGTTGGGCTTGGCCGGCTGGGGGAAGGAGCGGCGGCGGCCGGACTGGAGGAAAGACCTCTTTATCCCAGTTTTACAGTTTGTTTTACAGTATTTGTTCGGTCGTAACTAAAATGAACACTTAAAATTTATTTTTTTGACCCGTATCTTAGTTTTAGAGGTTGCGGTTTTAAAAGGTCTGCTAGAGATGCTCTTAGAAAATAACAAGTTGGATAATTCTATTATGAGCAGTTCGGTAGCGAATGCACTAAATTTAGTACTAATCTGTTGTTTCAAGCGGGCCAAACAAATTAAGCAACTCGATGAACTTGGAAAGAAAGGAACTGGCAAATGCTCTGCTTGCTTTCTAGGGAATCTATATATTTTGCTTGCGAACGTTTTTTAAATAATTCTATGCACTAAAGTATTACCAACTTTATACCTTTTGATTTACGTGTACAAAATGACACATGGGGCCGGTCGGTCATAGAGAAACACCGTTGTCTCACAACTTCAGTTATCTATCTCGCCTTCAATCACAATTCCGACGACATTTTGGTATGCGAGTATGCTCGACTACTCTCTAGACGATATCACTGATGTAGTGTGTGATTAATCTGGGAGCTGACGTGTCATCGCTGATACCGATTGATGCCACAACGATCCTCGTCTCATGGGGAATCATGCCCTTTTTTCCCCATCAGATACAAATGTAGTAGTCGCATGCATGCTGGAATCTTGTTCATAGTTGGACGTTTCAAATGGGAACGGTGTAAATAAAGATTGAATAGTTTTCCATGGTTAGGTGAATGAAAATGCGAAAAAAAAAAGATATTTTTTATCCAGATTAAATGCACTTGTATTTCTTCGAATATAATGAATTAAATTAGAACGGGCACGACCTATGTGTTCCCTGATAAATCATACTCCCTCTGTCCCATTATTAAAGTTGGGACACTTATTTTGGGACAACGGGAGTATATGTTATGCACGCTTCTTCCTTAGAGCATCTCCAATAGAAGATGTAGATGAAAAAATAACTAACTTTTACATCTCCGAGGCCCGAAAAACCTTCTCCAACAGATGATGTAGATGCAAAAAAAAAAACATCTCCGCCTCCTAGAGATGTAAAATACAACACCCCGTGATGCAAATTTGCATCTCCACCTACTGAAGATGTCAAAACAGTAGCCGCGTGCCAACCATCCAACTGCCTTCAGTTGGCTTTCGCGCGACCGCCCGCCGCCCGCCCAACTCCGCCGCCGCCCGCCACGCCGCGACTCTGCCCCCATGTCCCCCGCCGCCTACCTCGTCGTAGTACCGCCGGCCGTCGCCTGCAGCCGCCGATTCCATTTCGGTCGCCGCTTCGAATCGAAGCTTCACTGGAGGTCTGGCTGTCGTAATGCCTTCCACAACGAGGTCATGGATGGGCTAGGCTTGTTCCTAGCCAAGACCCGCCGTCGGAGGTAGGGGAGGCGTGCCACGCTGCCCGCCTGACGGCCGCCCGCCACCGTCGTTCTTCCGGCCGCACGAAGCCAGCCGCCCGCAGCACCGAGCTCTGGACATCTTCTCTGCAGTGTTGCGACCTTCTCCTCTGCCGAGCCGCCGCCGCCGCCCGCACCTGCCACTGCCGAACGGCTGCCCAACGCGCAGCCAGCCGATTTCGTCCACCCCGCAAGCAAGGTGTTCGACAAAATTCCCCAAGGTAGAAAATGATCAAACTTGACATTTTTTTTATTCGGGTTCGAGAGGTAGTTTTATGGCGATTTTACGCATTGTTGTTGAGCTCGTGTGACTCCACTTTTGTGGACGATTCCTCGTCGGATGAGAATTTGATTTGGACGAAGAAGAGGGCATTGCTATGCTAGTGGCGATGCATAAGAGGAAGAAGCCGAAGCACGGCGGTTCTATGTATGATCGTGCAATCATTCGGAGAGAACGGGTTGAGGCGCACAAGAGGTTGATGCGGAAAAATTTTGGTTCACCACCCGTTTTTTTTTTTTTGCCGGCGGGAGGGCTCTTTTTTTAGACGTTTCTTCGAATTTTGTTAGGGTTTGTGTCCTGTTCAGGAAGACGAGACAGCGGCGGCTCCCTAAAGATGAAATAAGGTTCTCCCCGCCTAGTCCCCGTTCCGATGGTGTGTCAAGCATCATCGGTGGGCATGTGGAGATGTGTCTCCGGCGGATCTGTGCTTGTTGGATTTGTTCGAATCTGGTCGTAGTTCGTCCACGTTTGTGTTTTTTCAGGTTGGATCCTTTCGATCTACGCTATTCTTTATCGGCGGTGGTTGCTCTTCTGCTGCGCTGGTCCTATGAGGCCTTAGCACGACGATTTTCCGACTGTCTACTACAATAAGTTTTGCCCGGCTCCGGCGTGGGAGGGGTAATGACGACGGCGCGTCTTCGTCTCGCTTCAGTGCTTGTAGTTGTCGCTAGATGGTCCACGGATCTAGATGTAATTTTTATTATTTCTGATGTTCGTTGTATTGCCATGATTGAAGATAAATAATTGAAAGTTTTCTTAAAAAAAAAAAAACTCCAACGGCAGGAGATATTGGATAATGGATATGCATGTCCCACGCCCACGCATACACGTCCGCAGCCGTACGAAACGGTCCTGCCGTCGCGTGCCGACCTCGGCGGAACTCTGCCAACACGTACCTCTCCGACGTGGCGCCAAGTGTCCACACCACTACAAACGATCTAGCTGGACGAATCACCATCGATCGATCATCATAGAATAGTGGGGAGGATGAGTAACCGCGAGGACGAGCGAGATTCCAGTTGCCTTGCCTGGCCGCTTTCCCTGTAGGATCCACGTACCTCACCTCACCTCACCGCCCACTGCATGCATGATTGGTTGCCACCCTCCAACCTGCTGTTCGATTTCTCTTCAATTTGTTCATAAACAACTTACAATTTGTTCTCTACATACGTACCTAATCCAGGACGCTACAGGAGCGCCTTCAGGGCAGATAATACTGTACTAGTCAAGCGTGATATATGGAGTTCGCAGGATAGCTAGATAGCCACTGTTTATTAAAGCTTCATTCATGTCCCGATTAGGTTGTCATCGTCCTAATCGAGCATCCGAAACAGCGGTCTCTTTCGTCGACATACAGACGCCGCTAGTTTAAGTGATCTACAAGGTTCAATCATGGAAGATGCTCCAAGCTTTGCAACAGTCCACAGAAACGATTATATGTATTCAGTACAATATATAGACGATATATATATAAGCTTGCGCGACCGGTGGGGGAGACGAGAAGGTATGCGTGTACATCTGGCTCTCATGATGATCCCATATTATGAAAACAAGCTAATTTGCAAGCTTTAATCCAGTCCGTGTCAACGTCGTACGTACGCACTAATTAACAAGTGATCGATAACAGGTCAACCACTTTGGCGTAGCGAAACCAAGCCTATAATGCATGTCGTAGTGCAATCTTTTTTTCTTTGGAACACAGTACAGACACAATCGCTCATACATACACGCATATCCTCACCCAAATGAATGCACACACGCACACCCTATCCCTATAAGCATCTTCGAGAGACTGAGCCGGCATATCATCTGAGATTTACGAAGTCACTGTAGGCGCCTCGTCGTCGACGGGAACGTCTCCTCCCACTGAAAGCGTATTGCGGAAAATTCTGAAATAAATTCAGGAATAATGCGAGCACCAGGATTTAAACCCTGCTGGGCTGGGGATACCACTATCCTTCTAACTATTCAATCACAGGTTGGTTCGCCATGTCGTAGTGCAATCAAAACTATAATATGCATGGTATATATCTCATCAGGAGAAACAATAATTGCAATGAAACGACAGTTGATTTACTCCTTGCTCGGTGTTTTGATCAAACACAAAGCTAGTGTGTGTCACGTGGTGTACGGTGGTAGTTGATGAATTGCGCATATATATATTCAAGAATGCAAAACTTTGTGCCAATCTTTTTATGTCCGCGTATATCTATATTTTTCTAAATAAACATGTGCCCGTCTAAATTGTGATTTTTCTATAGTCTAAATTTATTCCGAGATTGCAATTTCAGCTTAAAATTCACTGAACTGAAATGAAAGGGTTTTACAAATCAGACTTATAGCAGATTAAAAAGCCAAACGTGTCAACTTAGCACCTACATCGAAGGGTTGTGTGGCGAACGAGGCGTAATCATATTCAGCGCCTTCGTAAGCTAGATGGCTCCTGGTGCGTTTCGCCTTCAGAGATGGATCTAATGACCAGGTCCTACTTCCAGGAGGTATTCACTAAGGACCCAACTTTGTCTCCGGATGATGTTATACAGTACATACAAGGAAAGTAACTGCTGAGATGAACGAAAGATTGTGTGCTCCTTTTTCCGAGAAGGAGATATCGGATGCTTTATTCCAGATTGGCCGAATTAAAGCTCCAGGGACGGATGGGTTCCCTGCTCGCTTTTATTAGCGTAACTGGGCAGTGGTGAAGGAAGACATTATTGCCGGAGTGATGGAGTTCTTTGCTACTGGGGTCATGCCAGAAGGTGTAAATGACATAGCAATTGTATTGATTCCTAAAGTTCAATTCCCCAATGAACTCAAGGACTTTAGACCAATAAGTTTATGTAACGTAATTTATAAGATTGTCTCCAAATGCATGGTTAACCGGCTGCGCCCCATTTTATCAGACCTTATCTCGGAAAACCAGAGTGCGTTTATTCCAGGGAGGCTAATCACAGATAACTCTATTATTGCTTTTGAGTGTATGGAATATATTCAGTCTGTTGGTGCCGGTTCACCAGCATGTTGTTCTTACAAATTGGACCTGTCCAAAGCATATGATCGAGTGGATTGGGAGTTTTTGGAGAAGGCCCTTGCCAAATGGGGTTTCTCACAGCAGTGGATATCGTGGATCATGGCATGTGTTCCTTCGGTTAAGTATTCTATCAATGGGAAACTGTTGGAGCCGTTCACTCCATCCCGTGGACTCAGACAAGGTGACCCACTATCTCCATTTTTTATTTCTATTTGTTGCTGATGCACTTTCCCGTTTAGTCAGCAAATCCATATCGGAGGAGGGACTGCAAGGTGTGAAAATTTGTCATCGGGCACCAACAATATCTCACCTGTTATTTGCGGATGATTCACTCCTTTTCTTTCAAGCTTCAGAGCAGCAGGCAACTATTGTTAAAGGTTTGTTGAGCACTTATGCACGGGCGACGGGTCAACTTATAAACCCTTCAAAGTGTTCCATCCTTTTCTCAAACAACTGCAATGAGGCTGTCTCGCTGGAAGTAAAACGGATATTGGAAATCACGAGTGAAACTTTTGAACCCAAATATTTAGGATTGCCAGTACCAGAAGGAAGAATGCATAAGGGGCGGTTTGAAACTACACAGGAAAGGTTGAAGAAGAGACTTGTGGATTGGAGTGAGCAATTTATGTCCATTGGGAACAAGGAGATCTTGATCAAGTCCGTAGCCCAGGCTATTCCCACCTATATTATGAGTGTGTTTCGCTTACCCGCGTCGGTTTGTGATGACCTTACCAAATTAATGAGGCAGTATTGGTGGGGTGTACAGAAGGGTAAGAAGAAGATGGCTTGGTTATGTTGGGACAAGCTGAGATTGCCAAAGTGCAAAGGTGGAATGGGTTTCAGAGACATGCGTGCTTTCAACCAGGCACTACTAGCAAAGCAAGCATGAAGACTTATAGAATCACCAGATAGCTTGTGTGCACGACTTGTGTGCACGACTGCTAAAGGCAAAGTATTTCCCTAACGGGAGTCTCATTGATACTGTTTTTACAGGAAGCTCTTCAGCGGTGTGGAAGGGCATAGCTCACGGTTTGGAGTTGGTAAAAAAAGGTATAATATGGAGAATCGGAGATGGTACACTGGTAAGAACTTGGAGAGACCCTTGGATTCCTCGGCGGTTTGATTTTCGACCTATAACTCCCAAAAGGAACTGTCGGTTTAATAGGGTCTCTGATTTTCTGGACATGAACGGAGCTTGGTTGGTCGACCGGCTCAAGGAGCATTTTTGGCCAATGGACGTAGTAGAAATACTGAAAATTCGTACGTCTCCAAGAAATAGGCAGGATTTTATCGGTTGGTTCCCAGAGCCGTGTGGAGTTTTTACAGTCAAATCCGCCTATAAACTTGCTACCGAATCACATGATGTGGTTCATGCAGGGGGCGCTAGTAGCACAAGGCCGGAGGGTGATCGACCAATCTGGAGTGTGATTTGGAAAGCGCGTGTACCCCTGAAGATGCGCATCATGGCATGGAGAACGGCGACTGGGACTCTGGCTACTAATTTGGGCAAAGCACGTCATCATATTCCCACATGCAGTACGTGCCCGAGTTGTGGTAGAGAGAGGGAGAGTAGTTTCCATGCTCTTATCACATGCATTAATGCTAGGAAGGTGTGGGAAGGCCTAAGGAAAATCTGGCCGCTCCCTAATGATTCTGTACTAGTCGATTCAGACAAAGACTGGTTGTTACATCTACTATCAAAGTGCCCTGATAGTACGAGGGATATGGTGATTTTGACCATTTGGCGCATCTGGCAACTGCGGAACGATCTTACACATGGAAAAGATGTACCTCCAGTTGAGGTGACTGTGGATTATTTGCAGAGTTATTACAGGTCCCTCAACTTGGTTCGGAATTATGGCATGGAGGAGATAATCAAAGGGAAGATGGAACAGTATGAGCTTCGACCAATTGTACTGAACAAAGTATCAAAAACACCTAAACAGTGGCCCCGTCCTCCGGCAGGATGGGTTGCTCTCTCTGTTGATGGCTCATTTTCTAGGGATGATGGACGTGCCGCGGCTGGCATGGTGTTGCGTAATGAGGATGGATTAGTGATTTTTGCTGCTTACAGGTACATCTTCAATTGCAATGATGCACTGGAATCAGAGATTCATGCCCTCATGCAAGGAATGGCACTGGCCATTCAGCACTCGGATAAACCAGTGATTGTCCAATCGGATTCCTCGTGTCCTCTAGCCACTATTTTGGGTGACACTTTATCTAGGTCGGTCTATGGTCATTTAGATGCCGAGATTAAGGCACTTCTGGTTGATAGGGAGTTTGTACCTCTAAAAAATAGTAGAGATCAAAACAGGGTAGCACATCTTTTGGCACATTATAGTCGTACCGAGTGTTATACTGCGGTATGGTTGAGTTCGAGTCCTCCGTGCTGTGAGGAGCAGCTGGCTCAAGATTGTAACCCTGTTTTTATGGAATAAAACTCTCTTTCACCCTGCAAAAAAAAAACTTAGCATTAAAGCAGAAAAGCATGCATGAGCACATTAATTACTTCCGGTCCACTTGTCAACTTAACCAAAAAAACTGTGTTATTTATTGCGATCCGTCACGTAACAAGACAAAAATGGATTTATCTACCTCCCATCCCATGGCCGGGCAGGGTTCGTGTTAGGTACTGGCGTGGCAATAGTTTACGTGACACGGCGGGTTCCCTTGGAAGTTAGAACATTTCGCGAGTGTTGGAGACGGCCGGTGCAGAACTGTGCATGGCCGTCGTCCCGTCCAGTGCCCAAAGCGGGACAAGGAGAGCGGTGGGACCCAACCTTTTTTCTGGTGCTTCATCCAATCCGTTGCTCCTCCATCCCCCTAGTCTGATAGGCTGACGGGTCACCCGCGATCCAGTTGGACCATGCACAAGCATGTCGATGTCGACCCACACTCGTCTCTCCCGTCTCATGTCCACTCTTGGATAAGCAAACACTACACGAGGCGAGGCCAATGTTCTCACACAACTCCAATGTCTCAACATATAGAGGTAATATCATTGGGAGTTATAGAACTTGCTATGTATGTTCAGTTTGGTACTAAAATTTTAAAAATACGGATTTGTGGTCACCCAACTTGCGTTCCGGTGCAAATACGGTCACAAAGCGTGTACGTGGGCGTATTCGCCGCTTGCATGGCACGTCACGCATGCATGGCCCCAGTGTCAATGACTGTTGGGGGCGGAGGCATTAGGTGTGACATGCGTGATGTCCTTTTTGCAAAAACACCCCAGCCTTTTGATAATTATGGCTGTATAATTCATTCGCACGTAATAATTACAGATGTATAATTCATTCACACGTAATAAGTACTGGTAATTAAGTCAATGGGTCCCATTTGGCAGTCGGCCTACTCTTTGTACCTATGTGGGACCCACCTGCCAGTGAATGTGAGAAAGATTTGAAGATTTAAAAATTAATCACGCCGTGTGGATTCAAACCAGCAATCTCTTCACTCCGGTCTCACATGCTAACTACCACACTCGACCTCTTTTGCTGTCTAGTACTGAGATGCATATACTGTTATATTGTTCGATCCGACAAATAAATTCTTTTTTTTGCCGGGACAACCATAAATTCAAGCATATACAAAGACAACGACGATGTTAGCAATAAGCTTGCTCTAATATCAAGTTATATAAACGAATTTAGAGGGTGCGCAATTTTTTTTTTATTTCGCTCAAATTTTTTATGGTTGGTTTGAACTACTATGTCAAAATGGACTTAGATCACTTAAAATTAAAATCCAATTTTGTACGGTTGCGGTAGGTTAGTTTTTTTCACACCTCTAGGTCTAGAATTCAAATTATGAGGCACAAACATTTTGATTATTTTTGTACCAAATATGTTTATTTGGCAAAAATATAACCTACACAAGATTCAAACCTGGGCCAGTTGCTAGCTAATTAATGGAATAACATCAGGATAAAAATGATATATTCATCATGCGCTATATTTTATTTTATCTAGACTTTTAGATTTTAAATTATTTGAATTCAAACAAAAAAATTGTTGATTTGTTTGAAAGAATTTTTGACCATTTCGAGGGTGAGTGAATTTTTTTGCCATTTTGAAATTCGTACTAGTTCATGCGTCTAAGGAGAAACATAGAATTTTATATGTTGGCAACGACGACTGCTCGAGGATGAGCGGATTTTTTCGCTAGAATTTATTCGTATGGATTTTGAATTCAAAAGTTTTTGGCATTAAAATATATAAATTGAAACTAGAAAAGAACAAAGCTTGGGCACGTTCCAGTGGTTAGTACTGCGCATCCAGTAGGTGACCCCAGCTTGCAGCTTTGTGAAAACATGAGCCAAACCATGCTATCACTATAAATTAAATTAGGTATATTTCTTTAAATACGTGCTTGGTGCTGTAGTTTGGCACAGGCCATGCCGTCGCGAGTTCGAGCCCAGCGCAGACTTTTTCTTTCTCATTTCTTTGTCAAGCGTGACGTGCACGCGGCCTTATTATTTCTCATTTCTCTGTCAACCTGGACCCACACGTGCTGATGAGGAGGCTTTTATGCAATTAAATACAAAGTAGGGGTGTTTCTGCAAAAAAATGGTACCGGTCATTGACAGTGGGACATAGCCATGTTGGCATGCCATGCAAGCGCAGGATACGGATAAAGTGACCGGATTTACACGAGAATGCAAGTTGGGCGACCAAAAATCTGTATTTTCAAAGTTCTAGCTCTAAACTGAACATCCAATGCAAGTTTTATGACCTCTGATGATATTCCCTCCATATACATATATTACATATATTATGGCTGCTAAGGAGGAGCTCCTCCCGTGCGTCCGCCGTTGTGGCTGGGGGCTCTCTCTTAGCGGACACGCGCCCTCAATGAGCAGTGTTCGCGGATAAACAGTAACTATAGAAACAGTCATTACAGTGAACAGTAGCCGACGAACAGTAATTACGAGTAAACAGTATCCACGTATGAACAGTGCCGGATAAACAGTAAGTGCGCGCAGACCTGTAGCCTCATGAACAGTGCTCGAAAAAATACTTTTATCCTCTTTTTAAAAAACGTACTTCTCTTTCTAAACACATACCCATTTAAAAAAAAATGCACATACAATTTTTAATATATTACATGATTTTTCCCGAATTGCGTGAAATTTTTTTAAAATGACACATTTTTCCCCAAAATATCTACATATATTATCTCTTTCTAAACATAGCTTATTTTAAAAAAATGCACAAACAACTTTTTAATATATTATATGTTTTTTGTTCGAAGTCTGCGAACACATTTTTCCCCACATGTAATAACCATTTCTGTTATAAATGTCATGGACACTTTTAAAATTACAAGATTTGTTTAAAAAAAATACGCAAACAATTAAAATACATGATTTCTTTAGAATGTTCAAATACTTTCAAAAATTGCATGAACAACTTATGTGTTTTTTTATTTAAAAAAAGCATAAATACTATTCCAAAATTATGTAAAAAAAAACAAAATGCATGATTTTTTTGCGAAATTATGTGGACACATTTAAAAATATGAAACACTTCGATAATATCCACAAACCTTTCTAATTATACAAAATCATTTTCCAATGAGTGACACTTTAAAATTTACAATTTTTTGAAAAAAAATTAGACGAACACTCTTTGAAGCTTACCGGATTATTTTAAAAAAACACGAAATTAAAAAACCCCAGAAGTAAAAATAATAAAAAATATATGGACATAAAATAACAAATTGGTTTGATCCTCACTATATCATCCTCATGTGATAATTCATTTAAACTATTGGCATGCTCTTAGTGGTAATAATGATCGCCCTTTCACTCAAATTTTACAAGAAGCCAAAATCCAAGGAAAATATATCACGTGTCCCCAGGCGAACAGCGCAGTCATGAACAGTAACTCTCAGTAAACAGTACCATCGATGAACAGTACCCTCGGTGAACAGTCGCTCAACGAACAATGCTCGTGATGAACATACCCTGGACGAACATTAATCTTCATGAACAGTACTTCCTCATTTTTTTTCTTTTCCCCGAGTTTTTAAAACGAAATAGTGCCCCGTGTTTTTCCCCCTTTTTTAAACCCCCCATTTTTTTTCCGAATTAAAAAACATTTCCCCAAGTTTTAAAACAATAATACAACCCACTTTTCTGTAACAACAGTACTTTCTTATTTTTTCCTTTTCTTAAAAAAATCCTTGTTTTTAAAAATATTAAAATTAAGGGAATGAAAATAAAAAAAAAAAGAACCCTGCAAACGAACATAACCCTTTTTTTCCTCTTCCTTTTGAAATTCGCCTCTTTTTTTAAGTTAAAATTTACGAAATATGTTTCCCCAAGTTGTAAAACAATATTACACACTTTTTAAAATTAAGAAGATAACAACACTAAAAAAAGTAAAAATAAAAAAATACATCGCTTTTCTATAAAATAGTAATTGCGGTTAAACAATAAACTATATTTACAATGAACAGTACCTCTCCTGAACAATACTTCCACAATTTTTCCTTCTTCTTTAAAATTAAAATTAAAAAGATAAATAAAAAAAATCAACAAATATTACATCACTTTTCTATATATAATAATAGTGGGTAAACGGTAACTATAGCTAACCAATAATTATGACAAACAATTTTTCACAATTTTTCTCAAATGAAAAGATAAAATTACCAAAAAAAATTTATGAAAACAAATATTACATAAAAAACAAATTTGCTAAATAACGGGCTTAAACTCGGGTGCGGCGTGTCGCCGCACCTTCCGCCTGCTAGTGATAAGTAACTTTCTCCATCGAATCAATCAGCCAGCCAGTGATTCCCGAGTAAAGAGAAGAGACACGAGGGGCTTACGTGGAATTGGGAGCAGGTGGCACGTCCTTGTCGCCAGACCATTTTGCCTTGACGTGTCTCTCTTTGTCCACCGTAGGATGAGGCCAAGCCACCGATCCATACACGTACGTACGAACACGAACTTTCATGTTTGGCGAGCTGTGACTTTTGACCGAGGCTGGCACGTAGACGTACGTGCTCGCGGCCTGTCGTGACCATCCGATCGATCGACAGCGATCCAACGGCCGCGCATGCGCGTACGCTTGACTTGAGGCCAAACGCCCGTCGCAGGTCTCGTCGTCTTGTTTCTCGTAAATAAATCATCCGAATCCCCGTGGATCGCTCGGAAACTGCCCGGCCGGTTGGCTGATGGATCACATGCATGCATGCATGCATGTCTGGTCTTTGGACTTACAGCGAGTGCCCTTTGTAAGTTGCGAGCCTGCCTTACCGCCCCCTCCCCCCCCCCCCCCCCCCCTTCTTTTTTTGAATTAAAAGAAGGGGATGAATTTAGAAAGAAAGAGATCAGGTTATTTATGATCGGAGAAAAGGAGGGCGGGTGGTTGATGTGTCCTGGGGACCGTAGGAATGGGAGAACGACCGGCCTCATTCACATCTGAAAATCGCCAACATGAACACAAACGAAATCGTCTGAATTTCGTATAGAAAGAAAAAAAAAGACCCACTGTATTGCACGTACTATTCCCATTACCACCACCCGTCGCCATTGTTTTTTTTTTTTAGCCTTGACCGTAGAACAATCATTCTACGATATTTTCATTAATATTAAGAAAGTTACAACAAAAAAAAAAGAAAAACCAAAATAAAAGCTCACAACCAACCAATACCAGTTCTTTAAGGAGGAAACAATACGCTTAAAACTCCCCACATAACTTTTCACAACCAATAGAACACAGGGCTTTTTTGTTTGAGGGCCAGGGGATACGGGCATCTTAATCCCGGTTCACTCCGACGAACCTGGCACGCAAAAAGGGGGCAAATCGTTCCCCGTTTCCCGTG